>JARQTI010000500.1:978215-1375905 GCA_030142655.1 Trachelus tabidus
TAAGCAACATTGGGCGCGGTCAGTACTTGGATGGGTGACCGCTTGGGAACACCGCGTGTCCTTGTCACTTTTTTTTTTCTTGATATTATGTTTTCTAAATAGACGTGATAAGTAGGTACATGCCTAATTTATTAAAGTTACTACTTTTTACTATAGCTTTAAGATACAGTCGGTATCAATTACCTGCAGTGAATCAGTTAGAGTTATTAAAGATGTTGATATAATTAGATACTCAATAATAATACTAGGTGGCAGTGGTATCGCTTTGTTTCTTTAGGAAAATCAAAGAGAGCATCGTCTGAATGAAACATTATTCTTGGGTGAAGTTTGTCTCGCTGTCCTCCTGTTTACGTATTGGATTGCAGCAACTTGGACGTAGTGTCAGTTTCTCAGCCGTAATCCTGCTTGCGATTGGCAGAGTGCCCGAGATATAGAAAGAACTGATCCACGCGTTACTCGTGGTAATTACTGGGTAATACGGAGATTCCGCTTAGTACGTGCCATCATCATGAAAGTCCGACACTCAAGCGCTCTTTTCCTGCATTTTACGGTGAGAGTCCAACGGTGACGGCTGTACTGTTGTGGATCAAATATTGGCGTAAAAAAGGAGACGTGGACGAGGATTTTTGTTCCTGATCGGGTGACTTCCGAAACGGTGCTCCTCTTTGGAAAACGATCCACAAATGGACTCGACGGGTCAGAGTCAAAATCAGAACGCCAACAACGGCAATGAGGATGGCAATGAAAACAAGGGCAGGTGAGCATCGTGACGCGAAAAGCGTACATGTATACCTGGTGAATTTTATCCTTTATTTATAGCGAATATGAAACGATGGTAGTTTTTTAGAGTTTTATTTTATTGTTTGGCTGTCTGTTTGTTTTAGTCATCGCTGGTACCAGTTTGTGAACTATTGGTACTAGTGCATACCGTAGTCCTTTGAATTTTATTGACAGATATACGTTTGATTTTTGACAGTATAACTTTTGATTTCCAGCTGTCTGTTACTCCGATATGCCAGCCAGAATTCGTTGGATGAAAGCTCGCAGAAGCATGTACCTAGAGAGAATGGAAAGGATAAACCACCATACAGGAGTCATCATCATACCAATAGAGCATTTGATGTCATCAATACAATGCGAAAGTATGTAATTTCTTCTTAACTATTATAACAGCACTTTTGTCATAACTACATGAGTATAAGTTAGTAATCTTTATTTCTTCTGTGGCTGATCTATTAATCATATTTATGTTAATCAGTCGGATGTAATGGTTAACCTTTTGTGATGACCTTTGTTAATCACAGTTTTTTTATACGTTGTTCAAGATAGCCACATACTTTGTGATTTCAACTACTTTGCTGTGTAAAATGTTTTAATTTGTAATAATGTAATTGTATCTGGGGAAAAGGGAAAAATGTTCAGAGTCCCTCAACTCTTAAATGTCTAGATTAGAATGCAAGTATCAGGAGTTCATGTCAATGATATAATTTCATAGACAAAATTTACTTTGCGACGTGATATTGGTGGCTGATGGCGGTTGGGAAGTACCAGCCCATAAAATGGTCTTGGCAGCATGCAGTCCCTATTTCTATGCCATGTTCACGAGCTTCGAAGAGCGGGACCAAGAGCGTATCACCTTACAAGGAGTAGATTTTGCTGCCTTAGAACGGCTCGTCGAGTATGTCTATTCAGCTGAAGTCCATGTAACCGAAGACAATGTCCAGGTTCTATTGCCAGCAGCAAATCTTCTCCAGCTAACAGATGTCCGGGATGCTTGTTGTGATTTTCTGCAAGCTCAGCTCCATCCTACAAACTGTCTAGGAATTCGTGCATTCGCTGATCTACATGGATGTCTCGAACTTCTTGGTCACGCGGACAGTTACATCGAACAGCACTTCTCGTAAGGACGATCATCATCCCCTAGGAATTACAGGATTCTTATAAAGCTTATAATATATCACCCTTTCTAGAGAGGTTGTCGAAGGAGAGGAGTTTCTGACACTGGCGTCACAACAAGTAGCGAAGCTAATATGTAGTGATCGTCTCACTGTACCATCCGAGGAAAAGGTCTTTGAATGCGTTATCTCCTGGGTGCACCATGATCTAGAGAAGCGGCAAGATAATCTCGCTCAATTAATGGAACATGTCCGTCTACCATTACTTTCCCAGGAGTATCTGGTGCAAAGAGTGGAGGACGAGCCTCTCTTGAAAGCAAATTTACAATGTGAGTACAAACTTAACCTAACGGTGCGTGCACTGTATGAAGGCAACAGTTTCTGGAGAGACAGTATGGATGTGTGCTAAGTTAGCGAGATCAACTTCCAGCAGATCACAAATAAATGGGAGTTCTTTTCTCATGCAACAGAGTTCTATAGTTCCTGATACATTTTAGTAATAGTTCTCGCGATTTTACCCAAAAAAGCAAGATTGAAAAAATTATCTGCTAACTTCCTGCAGCAGATCATTCTTTTCAAAGGTCATCGGATTTTATAAATTTCGATGAGATTTAGAGTTCTAAATAGTCAGCATGAATAGTTCTGCTCTTAGATTTGCACATAGAAATATTTTCATCAACTTATTTCAAATATGTACAAAACGGGTACAGTGACTGCCGTTACATCTGATCCTGTGTACAAGCACAAGGTCTGGGCTCCTTTCGGGTCCCAAAAGAATTCCCATTTATTTTTGACCTGCTGGAAGTTGATCTGCTAACTCCACACGCATACAGCATGGTAAGACAAACATTTTCCTCTTTAGGTAAAGACTATTTAATAGAAGCTCTGAAGTATCACTTGCTCAAGGGAGAGCAGAAATCCTTGTTCAAAACACCAAGAACAAAACCAAGACAACCTCGTGGACTGCCCAAGCTTCTCCTGGTAGTGGGTGGACAAGCACCGAAGGCTATCAGAAGTGTAGAGTGTTACGACTTCAAGGAAGAAAAGTGGTACCAGGTTTCAGAGTTGCCAACGCGTCGTTGCAGAGCTGGTGAATAAAATACCTAATGTTAAAAAAAATAACCTGCAGGATAATGTTTACCTGAGACCTGCATTAAGTATCTCGACCTGGCATCTATTTTCGCAGGACTGTCCGTCCTTGGCGGTCGCGTATACGCGGTGGGAGGTTTCAATGGATCTCTGAGAGTGCGAACGGTCGACGTATACGATGCATCTGCCGACCAATGGTCGGCCTGTCCAGGAATGGAGGCGAGACGATCGACGCTGGGCGTCGCGGCACTCGGCAATTGCATTTACGCCGTACGGTTTTGCTTATAAAATTTTCATTTCATTTTTTTTGTCATGAAGGAAAACTCGTTATTGTCCATTGCAACACGGACACGTGATTCATGTGTCGTGTCTATCGAATTCTTTTCTGAATGGAATTAAATAATTGTACAGGTCGGTGGCTTCGACGGTTCTACGGGTCTTAATACAGCTGAAGTCTACGATCCTAGAACTCACGAATGGAGAATGATTGCACCAATGTCTACACGTCGCAGCAGTGTTGGCGTTGGCGTCGTGAAAGGATTATTGTACGCTGTAGGTATAGGATTGGCAATAGTGCAAGTATTAGCAAAGTGGGCAAGAAATCACGCATGGTATTTATTTGTCATGCAGGTCGGCGGCTATGACGGTGCGTCTAGGCAGTGTCTATCCAGTGTTGAATGTTACAATCCGGAAACGGATCAGTGGAAACCAGTTCCGGAAATGTCAGCACGTAGGAGCGGCGCTGGCGTAGGCGTTTTGGATGGAATTTTATACGCAGTCGGAGGTCACGACGGACCCCTTGTTAGGAAAAGCGTTGAGGCCTTTAATCCAGAAACCACACAATGGACTCCGGTCAGCGATATGGCTCTCTGTCGTAGAAATGCCGGTAGATATCCTGGATTCATGTTTTATTTTTAATTTAGATACTCATGAGATTACTCAGTTTCATGGTTCTTGTTTCTCTTTTTTCAAACTGTCATTTATAGGTGTGGTGGCATTGAACGGACTTTTATACGTCGTTGGTGGGGATGATGGTTCCTCAAATCTTGCCTCCGTCGAGGTTTACTCACCCAGGACAGATACCTGGGCCACGCTGCCAACTTGTATGGGAATCGGACGTAGTTATGCTGGTGTCGCTATCATCGAGAAGCCATTGACGGCAGCTATGACAATGTGAGGGCTGCAAACCGCTGGGCATGTAACGGAGCAAAGCAACGACCCGGATGTTGAGCCATCAGAGCCACTACGGGTAGTTGGGCCCAGCGGTGTACAGCTCCAGAACGTTGAGCAGAATGTTCCTCAGCAATATCGTGGTAGTCATGATTGTGAGGGTCCACGATGTCTCTGTCAAAGGTACGAGAACGGTGAACTGGCTGTGGTTGTTATGAATCAGAACAGGAATGCGTCGAATCAGGATAGAGGTGACGAAGGATATCAGAATACAGGACGGGTGCACAGACCTTATCAGAGTCGTCCTCTGGGACAAAATCATCCTAACCTCAATCCAAATTATCAAAACCCTGTGGATCTCATACGTAACTACAACCGTGATCGTCAGCTTCAGCAGGAACCCGAGGAGAATATCTATGAAAGACTGGATGACGACGACGACGACGACGAGGTCGTTGTCAGTGAGCGTAATCTTCCTAATAACTTTCCCAATTGCCGCAGCGAGGACAATCATACTTACGAAAGGATTGACAACAGATCCTGGTACAGGGGTGGTATTAATAATTCTCGCAACAATAATTCTCATAATCCCCATGTACCGGGACCTAGTGCGCTTCATGATTTGGACTCCAGGAACTTCGGTCAGTACGATCAACCTAGGAACGTCTACCTGGATGCGTCTAGGGGTATCTCTAGTCAACAGTGTCTCAGCCGTCTTGGTCGACTTGGTAGGAATTGCTTCTCGACGGAGAACATCGCCTCCACATCCAACAGAAGATATATTTATCAACTTGGACACAATTGTATGTGCCAGTTTTGTAGGCACCTTGACGCCAGATATATATGCCACTATTGTCACACTATGCACGATAGACTGCGGTATCAGGATGCCGGGAACACAGGAACTATTGGCAATTCCAGGCACTACATATACCAAGTGTCGCGAAATTGCAGGTGCGCCTTTTGCCGTGGCGAATCGCCGTATGCGAGGTTTCCTATAAACTCAGCCAGACTTTCTGAATCGTTTAGAAGAGATTGTCACTGCAGAAATTCTGCAAACTGCACCTGCAGGAATAGATTTCTATCCCATTCAAATCCAGCAATCTACATAGGCAGGATTGATCGTGCGGCTATTGCTCAGACTGTGAATAATCCTTTATATGCAAATCCCACTATATATGTAGGTAGGATCGAAAGGTCCTGTGTAGCAGGATTAAACAATTTAGCAACCGGAAGTAATTCAACGGATACAAGCGCGTCTACTTTGAATCCTAGTACGTCCAATTCTAATGGTGATCCGTGCACTTCCGGAACCAGCCGTTCTATCGCCAGTACTTCCGGCAATCCTTCCACTTCAAACGCCTCCGTGTGTCCTGTAAATCGGTCAGCAGAACGTCAGCATACTTGTGACGATTCCTGTATCAGGAACCCAACCGGAAACTCGGCCGGTGTTTATCAGTTCCTGGGACGTTGTGAGAAAGCTGATTGCCAGCATGGTAGGGTCTCCGTCCATTGGTGGTTTGTCAATAAATGGCTATCACCCTGGATGCCCCAGAATTCTGATAGAAATTCTGACCCGGTTCCCAAGGAGGAAGAGTCTCGGGAGGAACCAGAGAGTGACAATGATGACTCCTAAAAAATATCTTCCAATCTCAACTGTTTTGGAACAATGGCAAGTTCCATTATTCTAGTTTTTTTAATCTCTATTTTTTCCTTTTCCATAAAACAAGCATTTACATAAACGATATTCCATCGTTACTTTACACCTATTTATTTTCTTCTTGTTCTTTCTTAGGAGATAATTTGAATCAACCTCCAATGACGTTAGTCCCATTGGGAATAAGAATACTGAAAATTAAGAAAAACTCAAGTGCCCGGATTAATATAGAAAGTTCAAATTAATCATTGTAGGGTAACGTATCATTACATTATTAATAGTCCGATAAAGTTATGGATTGTTTTTACTCATCATTAACTTCGCCTACACTATCACTTTACGCTCACTGTTACTACTGATACTTACCGATCGAGCTCTACTTATAATTGTACTTGTGAGAACGTTGTTACCTGTTACTATATTGATATCGCAAAACCCGTTCGTGTCGAAGAATGATGAATCGAGGATAATAAATTAATACTGTATAATAGAGAGGCGTGTTTAGAAAATCCCTAGTAATATTGTGATAACAAGGATCGTACAAGTAATAGATGATGTGTCTCAAAGCCGTTTTATTAATTGATTACTAAAATATAGATACATATATGTGTATATATATTGTATATACAAATAATATATGATAGCCTTTACTAGCCATTAATGAATCCTTTCCTTAGAATCTCGCGATTGTAATTAGAAACTTTTTTTGGTAGAGAAGTGTGTACGTATAAATCTTTTCTGTATATATTTATTTTTTTCGTTATTCTTTTAAATTTACTTTTAAAGCCTTTCACGGGTCCTGTATAGAATTGTGAAATTTCTAGGAACGCGCAGAACGTCTTAGTCGATAGGTTTAGAAAATCTGTATTGTGTATTTGTCAATTTTGAATTTGTACTTTTCGTAGAAGACGGATCTGCTTATAATAATAATGTATGACGTAAATGAATGCACAGGGAGACGGTGTTACGATTAAGAGAGTAAAATAAAAGGAGTGGAAGAGGAAAACAAAATATAGGAATCCTTGAAGGATCGTGAAGATCGATCACAATTTTTGGAGAAAACAAGCAAAAAATGCGAAAAAAAAGAGAACGTTAGTGCACAATAATGGAAAAGTCTTTGGCCTAGTTTGCAGCTAGCTAAAACTAATGACTAAACTAGAAATGGTAATATCTACGTGCAGGAGCGAAGGACGAGCCCAAAGAAGGGGGAAAGGGGACAAAAGAGCGAGCGAGAGAGAGAGAGAGAGAGAGAGAGAGAGAGAGAGAGAGAGAGAGAGAGAGAAATACAGAAAGCATTTAATGTTCTTAGCTCGTAGCAAAAGAACGAAAAAAAAAGAGTGAGCACGGCTAAGAGAAAACGACAAAACATGCATCCGCAGAAATCTATCGAAAGTACATGTATATTTATTTTTTGTAAACGAAGAAAATTTGAAAAAATAAGGGACAAAAATTGTAACGACCCGAAGAGATGGCGATGAAATAAAAACAAAAGTTGTCTTCTTTAACACGTTACATTTATTATTATGTATCATATCCGAAGTAGGATCTCTTTTTATGTATCCTTTTTTTTTTTTGAACTACTACTAAGTTACGTACCTTTTTCCAGGCTATCATCTACATCCGGTTTCTCTTGATTGCTCACGAGATTCTTGGGATCGACAGATCCCAAGAACTGATCTAGGCCTCTCCTCTTTCATCCACGCTACGTTAACCTTATGAATTTCCCTTAACTTTATCATTATCAACGTAATCGACAACTGTCCAAGACACATTGACAATGTCGCGCGATTATTAATGATTCCTGTCTCCTGACTTTCTGTAGATTGTCCGATGGCGATTCTTTTGACGCGATCGTAAGTGTAAGTATACGGGCGATGTATTAATCTATATATAAATACTTAATCGTAATAGCCCACAGTGAGCGCAGATAAACTGTCGCAGTTGCCGGAAGGCGTGCCATGGACAATTCTCTGCGTAAGCCATCTCCTGGAACATGTCTCTTAAGCAAAGGATACCAAATAGGTGTATTTGTGTTATGCCGCCATAATTACAAGCGTCTTATCTCGTCGTTCACGTTTCCTGGTTCCGGCTTCTGGTACGAAATTCAGACGTATATTAATTTATGATTTATAATGTCAGCCATTATTACGGAATTTCGAGGAAATCAAGCTTTTTGTCAGGTAACGCAGGTTCACGCCTGACAATCATTTTCTTTTTTCGCTTATCAATTTCCTATATATCTCCTTTCCTGCATTTCTAATACTTTCTAGTATTTACATCTCTATTCGATCTGATGCCATTCATCATACATTTAATGATCATCTATTTATCTTCCCAGGTCCACTCCCAAGTGCCTTGTGCAATCCTGGATAGATGCATCCAAATTAATTAGATGTAATCAGACGTAAGAAGATTTGCGCCCTAGCCGAAGAGACAAGATTTTATTTTTAATCTTTCTTTTTCTATCTTAATCTTTATCTTTAATCTTAAAAATTCTTTCACAGTCATTATAGCAGGACTGACGCCAATGATAATTAATGTTTAACAGAGTATTGGACCAGATTGGACGCATTGTATCCTACGTTACTTTGCTTTTTCAAGAGAGTACTTTATAGTATATAACGTTGTACCAACTGTGTGGATAGTTGGTAGTTGGTATAACGCGATCACTCCCCCGCTAGCGAAGGCCAACTGCTATCACTCCGGTATTACAATGATCTGCTCCTGGGACCTAAGTCTCGTAACTGAGTCTGTTACATACATTCCTACTCCTAGTGGGTACAGCATTAGAAAATAATAATAGCGTGTATCCTGGCAGTGCGGCAACTCGTTAAAATCTAATGAATCTTTCAAGCCCAGCTATCTATACCGCAAGAGAAAATAGGAAATCTAATGGTTCTGGGTAGCATCGTATTATTCGTTTATTATCAGAACTAATGAATCAATCACGAGGAAAAGCCGAATACGACACTATGAAGAACTGGAGGCTCTTTCTTTCTTATTTTCGTGCGTGCGCCAGTTCATCACAGTAGCCGCTCTAAATCGGCACACTTTCTCGCAGGTGTCAACGACGATTGCACAATCATCCGTCTCACGTAGTCGTAATATGAATTGTATAATTGCCAAACGCGAGATCACAGCTCGTTGCGAAACCGATATTGTCAGTGGCGAGAACCTGGTATTTCCGGCGGATGTAAACGAACTCTATACTATATTTAATTATAATAATTTGCTGTCTCTAACGTAACCTAATGGAATTAGCAACTGTCACGAAATGGCATAATGCCAGGTTAAAGAACAGGTCGCACGAACGCTCTTATCGTCATCATTTAATCGGGCCATAATGTCACTCACCAGGAGTCAGTGCCCTTTTCTGGTTAAATAATCGAACGATCGTAAATGCCATTTGTCTTTTACCCCACAAAACGTCTTTGAGAGGTTTCAAGTTTTATAACATCCAAGAAGTTCTTCGTTTTGACTCTTATCGCCGTTAGCGAAACCAGCATTTATGCTTTTCAGTGTGTTCTCAAAAAAATTAAAATTATATATCAGCTCGTACATTCTGTCATAGTACGTGCGTCGAATGTTACAATTTCTAGGACCATTTCTGATGGTCAGGCTGGTTTCAGGTAGCCTCAGTCAGTGAGTCCAGGGCGTGGTCGACATTCTGTTTCTGTCTCCTTAGAGTTCAGAGCGGCGAACGCTGACTGTTGTTTCTCATTAAAATATGTCTGTCTCCTTGCGTGCGCGTTAAATTGTACCCCGTCCGTCACGCTATACCTTTATGCTTATGTCCTTACCGTGACAATACGTTCACAGGTTCTGAGCGTATCTATGCATACAGACATGTCTGTAAGAGAACGTGCACGCACGCGGCTCGTGCCACGGAGAAATAATTTTACAAGGGTATTCCGGAATTGCGGGCGTGGTCCTCATGGTCACATAGGTCCTTTTGAATCTGATAGAAGTACACTATATGATGCTATACATGCGCACATACGATCTTTCCAGTCAATGTATATATGTTAGGGATTTCTTTTTCAATTAACATTATCCATTATTTCATCCTGGTATTCAAAATCATGTACACTCGTGTATAAAACGTGTGAATATAAATATCTTCTTGGGAAGATTCGACGTTAAGGATACATTCCTCTGGAATTTCTCTTAAATATTCGATCTCGCGTAGGCGTAGCTATACATTTGGTAGTTCGTATCGGAATTCATTTGTTTACCAGCACTTTATGCATATCATGCTCGTATGTTAAAGACCGAACAAGGATTCCGTATTAACAGACCAGTTGTTCTCCCTGCACGAGATGCTAAATTATATTAAAAATGAATACCCAAGTGGCTGAGATTGTGTACTGATACCAGGCTTACCAATAATGTATAAGATAGACAATGAGAATCCATATTGGACTTTTAGGGTAAGGGTGTGGTCGCATTCTTTGTTAACTCTGGATTTTATAGTGAACAAACAAGATGGGGCTGCCGATACTAATTTATTACATTTCTTTGACATGTAATTGTCGAACAGACGTTTCTGCTATGTAAAAATGTGTCTGGCACAGACATGCGAGTCCCAATAATTTATGTAGTAATTTATTGTAACTCTGCCGTAACGTTTCTTGCGCGTACCAATGCGTGAATCACGAATTGTCGTTTACGACTATGTAGAATTACGTGGTATGAAATAAGTTCTTGCCTGTACTCAGATTCAGAGTGAATTACGCATATGCATTTACAATTTATAATTATGTGTAAGATTCGTTTAAGGCCGTTCAAAGCGTTCCGGTTGCATATATTTGTCTAAGATAATATATATCCCCATTGCATTTGAAACGCAGCTAGTTTAATTGACAATTGTAATATGTAGTCAACTGGTTTTCCCTGCATGATCTCAGGACGCTAATCGCGACTAATATCTAAGATTAATATTTTTTTTTAATACTTTCCGGAAGTCTCGTTTTATTACCGTCGTAATTCGCGGTAGCGAGTCGTTCTGAGAGATATAAAAAACGGTTATATTTTGTATGTTTTTTACGTTTTAATTTTCTCTTTGTCTCAAAGATTTTTAGCGAGGTGGATGTACGGGGGGTGGATTTTATGATCCAATCTGCTTATACCGAACTGAACTGGTGTTTGATATCAATATCCGATCACCGATCTTACGCGTCTCATGCTAATCTGAGTGAATAGAGACAAGGCTGATTGGAATGATTGCGTGAACATTAATAGAGAGAAAGACTATGATTAGTATGCATAAATGAATATTTAAAAAGCTATGTAAAATTGCCAGGGTGATAAACCCTTTCGGTCACTGGTGTCGTTATGATTATTATTGTATCTCCAGTACGTCATACATAGCTCAATTTACACGTAAGTCTTTAGTTCTCGCGAATTCTAGTGATAATAAATTATCCTAGAAATTTGGTGCCTTGTACAAGAAAGCGGAGCTAAGGTACCAGGCTTGCGGTCATTATCGCTGATCTTGCAGGCATTGGTAGTTGTCAAAACGGCAAACAGGTTTGACAGCGTTCGTTGGCAGCGACACGATCACTGACCGACCGATAGCTGTCGATTTCACGGAACAGAATGACACACTCAAATATGTATCTCTCCGAGCGAAAATGGTTATAAGAATAAGTCTTGCAGGTTTAGTTTTAAGTTATAAGAGTTTTTCTTCGAAGTCTCGCACAGATCAAAGACAGCTGTCATACCCAGAACAAGTCTAGCCGACATAAATTTCTACAGTGATCATTTTGCTTTAGCATAGGCCAAATTTAGTTGAACACTTCTGTGAATTACCTTACTTCACTATGCAGATCCCTTCTATGCTTGGTCCAGACATGTTTCATACTTGTGTGATACTTGAGCTAGACTTTGTACAACGCTTTAGAATTATAGAAGTCTAGGACAAGTATGAAAAGGGTCCAGGTCGAGCGACTTCAACCAGACTAGAACCAGATTTTACCGATACGTTCATCCGTACCTGAAATAGGCTAAATCTTTGTATTTGATAACTTCCGTCGTCGTTGAATTAATGAAAGTCATCATACAATCCTGGACCAGTTTCCTATACGTTAACGATGACTAATGATTTTTCCAATCACCAGGTACTACTGAAATCCCCGAATTGCTCCTTCAGGAAAACCCCCTATTATCATTGACCGAGGACCAACTTTTTTCTAATAGCGGATCTCAAACTGGCGAATCATCGTCATCATCATCTTCGTCACATCTCTGTAGCCCATTGTCCTTAATGCAAAATCGTTATAAATATCCTCGCCGTATTTCCCGGCCGCGTAATGTCATTTTTTTATCTTCCACTGTCATTGTCTCTTTGACATTACTGTGTCTGATCGACACGAATTAATTTCTTTGATTTTTAAAGAGATGATCGTGTATATATATATAACGTACTTCGTGATGATTCATCGGAAGAGAATATATATATATATATATACTCATGAATGACAAGTGGATCCCTGAATGATGACCTGAGTAGGCTGTCAGGTAGGCAGATACAGAAGTAGGTAGCTAAGTACATACCTAGCTACGACTTTCTTTCTAATACCCATAAGTAAAAATCAATAATCATTACTCAAGTATAGTAGGATAATATTCGTGAAGTCAGTAACTATTGCAAAATTATTTATCAATATATAATGACTTGTTCCAGGTGCTACCAGGTATTTTGCAAGTGGAATAATATTCCATCAAGGGTAAGGAAAGGCCTGATTGCAGAATATAGTTTACCATTGGTATTGCAAAGGACTTGCATTGTTCCCTGGATAAGGAACCAAACCGGAGCGACTATATCACGGACTCGTGCACACGAGGCATCTAGTTCTCGCCGATTGTGAGTCTCCTTCAGGTTTTACGAGCATGTTGTACAACGTGTTCGGAACACACACGACGTTCGTGAATCGCGGTACAAAAGTCTATTGCTGTTAGTCAAACTGGGTGTTTTGTGGAAAATTTGTAATTCTTTTTTCCTTACAGACAAGAATACAGAATCGAATGTAGAGGGGAGAGCGAATGATAATTTTATCGACTGCGACGATAATAATAATAAATTTGCAAGATCAGTGTCCAGATCTACGCACCACGCCCTATCCGGCCGTTCTTTATCAAGGTGATCAATTATTATCGGGAGAACAACGATAATTAATAGCGTGAAGGAGTATAAAAATCGTACCCGGACTCTCAGGAACGGCG
The DNA here is from genome assembly GCA_030142655.1 of Trachelus tabidus. Taxonomy (NCBI): domain Eukaryota; kingdom Metazoa; phylum Arthropoda; class Insecta; order Hymenoptera; family Cephidae; genus Trachelus; species Trachelus tabidus. Next base: position 991,251 of record JARQTI010000500.1, read on the forward strand.
ACCATTGCTTATTGGGGTGTAAAGGTATAAGAAATAATAAAAGACAGTTTAAGGCCAATATAACCGATAGGACTGAATATATCGATTATATAACAGCTGGTACATATGGCCCGGGTACCTTTAGAATTTCGATTTTATCAGACCGATTTATGTGGTCTTTGATATTAGGGGCGTGGCGAATAGTCGAATTTAATAATATTGGAAATAGATTCTTTTGTCAATTCAACACAGCGCAGGATACAATACGTGTGATACATCGTATATTTTTTTCATGGGCTGTACAGGGCTATATGTATCAGCTGCGTACACTTATCATGGCCGTTGTGAACAATACCTAAATTCACTATTGTCTCGACGCCTCTCTACCGACTGATACAGTTTTTAAAATCACTTTGTTGTTCAGCAGGTCTTACCAACAATTGGATTAAGAAACCAACTTACAAGCTGGCTCACACAAATTGTCTCTGCAGAATAGTCAATGAGGCCCTGACTATACCACCAGCTACCTCAGTAACCCAGCTTGCCCAATGCTGATCGAGGATTTTTCATGGGGATAGTTATTAAACCCGTTTCCTAGGAGGGCAACCATCTTGCGCAACCCTTACTATCATATAGTCATAATACATTCTGCTATTCAGTACCTGGAGAATTCTCTTAACACATAAGGATTGTGTAAAAGTATACACGATCGTGTACCTTGAGCAATAATTATCGTGAACGAAATTTTCATCGCTTCTATAAGTCAATATGGTTTCAGTCTATGCTAATAATTGTGCGTATCAGACAAGTGTCAGTTTGATAATTTTTTTAAGCGTAGGTGCGAATCGAGGTATTTCCCAGAGTCGGAATAGGGGGTCGGGTGGGTGGGTTGGTGCCTAAGCTTGTGCCAGAAATAGATGTTAAAGAATGTCGACGTACACGTATCTCCATATCTTATAAGTTGGCATGTCTATCCGTTGTCCGTCACTTTTGTTACTTCTGGATCAGATGCCAATATACATGCAAGTCATGTATAATATTGTGTATATGTACATATGTCTATCGAATTTGTTGGTGGCCTGTCGACGGATCTTGTCGAATTCAGGCAGCCGTATCGATGGGGAGTCGGTACCGATTTAATAGATGAATATGCTACAGGCCAATAGGCCAGGATCATGATCTATATGTGTGTGTGACTATACTATAAGCTGGTACGTAACTTGCACATTAGGCTTTTACGGCTATAGGTTTGTTGGTCGCCCCGGGCTTTGATAGACCTTGTTTCCTGTTGATATAGTGGGTGGAATGAAAAGCGATAGTTTTTATTCTTTATCGAATAATAGACGCTAATTCTTGTTCTGTAGATTTAAGCCGAATGGATATCTGTTTAGTGAGATAATGATATCGTACAAACGATAACCAGAGAGAAATATGATTTTTGGCTTACCTCTAAGTTGATGCAGATGTACTGAGGAAATTCATAGGCTACTTCTAGAGGTTATGTTTCATCGACAGCAGACCGGAAACCGGTATTGTGCTTTATGGCCTCGATTAGGTGTGATCCATGATCCAGGATCGATCTATCAATTATTACTGCTCGACGCTTCCTGGACGATAAGATCGAATTTATGAACGCGACAATGTGTAGGATGGGTCTAAATCTTGTTCTTGTGTCAGTTTATTTCTTGTTTTTTATTTTTATCATATGGTGATAACACCCTGGGTCCACAGGTGTTGATTCTCAGTCCCCTGCCCCCGGGCCCCCATCCTTAATTATTCGGTATTGTCCAGAATTTTTTGTCGAGGGGGACTGCGGGTATGTTTGAGACAATTCCAAGGGCCCATTGGCATATTTTTGTGTCCCAATCGAAGGGGGAACAGCTGAGCAATAGTGGGGCACACTCTTGCTGATTTACAGTCCAGATACACTGGACATGTAAGGCCCAAAGGAGATTGGCGGATATGAGATTCAGGTTCGCAGGAGCGTCAGACAGATCGCGCTGTTTTTCATTGTGGGGCCTGTTAAAGGAAACACGCGCGCCAAAGGGCTCGTCATTTCAAAGGGGAGACCCCACGCGAAACGTAGGTACGACGGGTGTTCTACTTAAATTTGTTAATTTTGTTCTTTCTTAAAAATTCCTTTATTTCTATTTTCAGAATTCTTGCGAATTTTCGCGGAAACATCGAAAGGAGAATTCACAGCGCGAACGATGACCGACCATGCACCGATGACGTCATGACCGTTCAATTAATTCAACCCGGTGAGTAGGTGAATGCAAATTGCGTTTATCGCATTATTTTTTTTCGTCAATAAGAAAAAAAATGACAACAGCGAAATCAAATGTTTGATAAACAATATGGAGACTGATATCTCTGTGATATCTACAGTTTTTACGCGACTGGGAAATACCCACTTTTTAACGTCTGTCGCAGCAGTCTATACCCGGAGTGAATTATCGCTTAGTCCGTTTATATTTATGTACATTCACACGTATCTGAGTTCGTTACATACTTCGTGGTCAGAGACCAATTTTTTTTTTCCCTCTAAAACATCTTGTAACTTTGTCGAGGAATTTATGAATTTAACCAACGGGAAGCTTGCTCACCTCACTAACTTAAGCAGCCCGAACGCTTTTAAGATCAAGGATTACGGATTATATGTAGATCTTTGTCTGCAATATACCTGTGGTGAATTAATTAAAAAATTTTGTTTAATAAGTTTTACAATATTAAGTATATCGTTACAGTGAACGTGCGACTGTATCGTTATGAATATCTATAGGATTATTTATTTTTAAAAAAACCCAACGACATTTGATAGCTTTTATTTTCCAAAGGATACAATTTTGAGTAAAGAAATGTTTCATTTATTCAGAGTTGGGTGTGATGTTTTAAGGGTTTTGAGATTCATACAAATTTTTGAACCCGTGAACGACGAATGAAAAATCGGTGTACCATTAATAAATTGAAAATCATTTGAGAGTACTCGCCACAAATAAATTGGACGAAAAGTATGTCCGTCCTTGTCTTACGTAAGCAATGACCCATAAGAGCCTCTCTCTCGCACTCGTGGCAGGTATAGGTAACTCCAAAAATCTGTCTAAAACGACAAATCTCCGATTAAGTATCTCATCAATACACTTTTTTCGCATTTATAATTAATATGGATCTTTGTCGTAACTTTATATAATAATTGTTTAAAATGGCGACCGATCAAGTCAATCCAATTATATAAGTCAAACCTAACCTCTATAGCAGATAGCCCTATACACCGCCTATGGATATCAGACGACGTGTGGTAACTACCTATTTTACAAATTTTCTATTTTCTATTTACTGTCCCCTCACTTACCTAATCGATATACAGATGCAATCATACGTAAGCCGTGCAAGAGTTGTCACGATCCCGAATACATTTTCATCAAGTATCGTCCTTAATAGTTTCACACTATTTATTTACAACTTTTTTACGAAAAGAGAAATTTTTGTCAAATTACATCGCTACAAACTTATTACAACTTTAAGAAACTCGACACCGTGTACAGTTTCATTCAAAAACGATAATACGTCTACACGTGAAAGATCCGGGAATCACGACACCATCATCCTGTACTAACCCCAAAATGACATAATCTTAAAATTAATCAGCAAATCGCTACAGAACGAAAATCTTTATTATTCATAAGTGAAAATCCAAATCAGTCGTATACACCAGTCATTCGGGTACATCATCCCGGTATCATTAATAGTCCCAAATATATGTACACAGCGTTAAAGTAAGGCTCAGGCACTAATCAAAGGCAAAGATTTTATTGTTACTCGTGGGCGTTTATTTTTGTCATTCCCATTGTGTATATCTCTATATGTTTATATATGGATATATATCTATATGGTCGACGGGAACGATGTCGAAGTCAGTCGCGAAACGTTTAACCTATTTTGCGTGAGTCATAAAGTAAAAGTATATTTATTGCGGGCAGTTAGGATTGCACACGGTCTACCCTTAACTCGATCAGCCATTGCTATTCAGGATCGTGAGAATCCTCGCTGTATCCAATAGGACAGTAGATTACAAGATCACCAGGATATTACATATAGTGTAAATCATATATACAGATTTACTCACAGTATACTCGAATATGGAAAAATAATCTAGATACGTATGAGGTCTATGGCTATATTATATAATGACCTTGAATTTAGGTACGTTAAATCGAAAGATCATTGAGCTTCCGTTTCGTAATAGACTTCCGTCGTTAGACTCATAACACGGGTTACGATTAGTCTCAAGGAAACGTCAAATGACAGCACGATATAGTCATTTCTCATTTCTTGGATGATTTGACAGCTCATTACTTGTTTATCTCGGGAGTATTCAGTCTTATTCCAGGCATCTGTGTGTAAATACGAATTAAATGTTTTTACAATGTGGTCCAATCACTGCTGATAATTAGTCCCTGATTGACCGTCGATAACGAGAATCAGATAATTACTTGATATTTTTAGCACGCGCTACCGGTAAAACAGTGACAGTATCAAATTATTATGGCTTCAATGCATATCTCAATGTCAGACCTCGCTCGCGCCTTGGCTTCCTGGTTCGGTCGTGCAAGGACCATATTTAGTATCTGGTTTTGTTGGTATCTGTCACTATACCTTAAACCAATTGAAAACTGGTCCATCCACGGTGGCTGTGGCTTATCTTCGCACTTATCAAAACTAGTTTTCAGCATTTGCTGAGCTGCATTAAAAAGCCATTGGGAATTTATATTTAGCTAGGATGAAATGGGGTTATGCCATTCTTTTTTTTACATTTTAACAGTCTAAGTTTTGGGTATGGCCAAAGTGCTGTTTTTTCAGTGCCAAATAAGCAGCCTGAGATTTATCGTGACTAGGTGTGGCTAGGTTAAGACTGCCGGTAGCATCGTGTGTAAAGCCAACTGGGTATATTTGCGTGCTCCAGAGGTACGTATATGCATATTAGATGGTTACTATGGAGATCAGACGAGAAGCGTTCCAATTGCTCCAGCATTCGTTCTGGTACTGAAATGAAAGGTAACGTGAAGCAAGATATGAAAAAAAAAAGAGAAAAGGAGAAGAACTTCCCCTCTCTTATATTAACTATGACAGCACTAGACGAGACGGAGATAGGTAATAAATGCATATTGTAACTAGTATGCATTATACTTCATATTACTGTAGATATTATCTCAACGAGATATTAACGAGCTAATCGATTACACCATTACGTAATCCTCATAAGATCGAGTGGGAGCAATAAAAAATATTTTTTTATGAAAGTACAAATTAAATAATAAAGAAAAATTTAATTGAACTCTAATCGATTTTTTTTCGAAAAATTCAGAACGTCCTTCGAGTCATAATTTTGAAAATAAAATGCATTTTTTCATACATACATGTGTATATGAACGTTCAAGTTCCTACTGTCTGGTTATTAATTACTGTCCGTACAATTAAATGACGCACTCACCAGATTGCGAGGGAGCGACGAAAGTGACTGCCGATTGGTCCTGAGATGGGATCCAAGAGAAAGAACAGTTTAAAGAAGGACAATACGTATGCCTGTATCTCTCTGTGTATGTATATAGATATAGCGGAGATAACGCCAAGTACTAGAACACCAGTGTGGCACCGGCAAATGGTAGAGACACCAAAGGAGGTGGTTCTGATTGTATGACAAGGTGGGGAGATTCCTACCAAAGAGGGAGAGTGAACAGGAGAAAGAGAATATACGAGTGTTATACTCTTTATGATCAAACTCGAGTCTTGAAACACGTCTTATCCCCATCCAGCTTGCTCTGAAGTCTCAGTTGACGTTCGCCATCCAAGCGTTACGGTTACGTCCGCGACTACCTTACCGACCGTACTCTACATGTGCCCGAAGAGCACGCGGTGTAACGTGGGTCCCTAGATACCATATGAGATACTCGTATAGCCAGTTATTAAAGTATCGAACGGTACGATTAATTAACATTACAATTGTTTATCAAATTTATCTTTACATTATCCGAATTGTGGTTAACTGAGCTGCTGTGGTTCCAGCCGATCGAAATACATATATACGTGTATACTGGTAACGTACGTAGCGCGCGTCGATCCTCCCGAAAATAGTTCGCCGGAAAGTGAAAGTTGCGCAAATCGTTTTGCCGGGCTTGTACCTATATATCCTCAGTTTGAGTATAGTTCTTAGTGGACACTGTGGCGGGAGTATATATATATATATATATAATTTTTAATTATACAAATGATCGTTGATAATCTTTTGACATACTGAAGGAATATATATGAATTAGATCCAGATCACTGTCAAGGTATATGGCGTTTATTATTTTTTGTGGATGATTATTTTTATTTATATATGATATCAATATATCAGGTCATTGATATAACTTTCTACTATCGTCATTATAATTGATTTTTGAGCTAATCGATTTTTTTTCATTATCGAAGCATGCTTCGTACGTCTCGTGTCTTGTTACGTATCTGCCATCACGTATTACGGTTTAAGTCGGACTTTCTACCTGACGAAAGCGAGAAATTTGACTGCTAGGCTACGAGACGTCTTTTGGCCTCTAGTGATGGAGAGGACGTAATCTTTTTTTTGGCTTTCGATTATCCTTATAATTTTGTGAAACTGCGAGAACTTTTCTTTGCTGCTTTATTTTTTTTTAATTCCGCACGTTTACCAACGCCGCGACGCATCCCGCACAAAGATGTCCCTGAAGTGAGTAAGCAATCAAGCGAGTGAGCAATTGCATACGTGAGTCTCTGCGTGACTTCCTATACACCTATACAGGGCTGCTCAATGGAAAACGTACCACATGCAGTTGGTTTTAACGTAGAAATCAAATGGATAGACTAACTTCGGGTGGTACGTTTGGTTTGAATAACCCTGTATATGCCGGTGGCGTTGCCGATTTTTCCTTCTTGACTATTCCAGCGGGTAACGTCAAACGTCAAACGCGAAAGAAAGTTCCCTTGGGTTGCGCCTCGCGTCTCCTTTGCATATATCTGGGTAAGGCCGTCACGAGCGAGTACGCGAGTACTAACACCTAAGGAGAGTGAGAGCGCGCCAAGTCAAACACCTACGTGGCTCGTGTTTATACGTGGTCGATCCTAGGAGAGCCTCAAATGCCAAGATATTACCCGCCAAACGTAATTACGTGCCCCGATATGTTGCGTCATGTCGGGATGCTCGAATTTAGGATTAATTTGGGAATTAAAAAAAAGATGGAGAAAAAGTAAAAATGTGGTAAAAAAATTTTTTACGAAATTTTTGTCATTTTTTAATTTTTTTTGTAGATCCTCTCGCTGTGGGGTCAGCATCTTACGGAATCCGTAACGTATCCCTGTATATGACTGTAACGGATCATCGAGTGTTGTAAACAGAAGAGTCTCAACGGCCAAGATCGTACGGCGGTTGTAGTCTGGAGTTTGGATCGAAGGTCTGTCCAGTCATGTGGCACCAGAAGGAACAAGGAGACAAGTTTGAGACCACGAGAGTCTGAAGATTTGCAATCTTGTAGTAAGGCGTTACGGAGTTACTTTTCTGGTTGTTGCTGTTGCTGCTGAGTGCCATTCACCAGCTGGTTATTTAAAAAGCAACGTTCACTTTGGATATACTGCTTTCCTTCGGACCAGCCACGTGGACGTCATTATGATCGTCTTCGTCATTCCTATCGACTTATGCCGAGTCGGCCAGTCTGCTGATTCAAGATCATTACCGTGCTGGGGACCATTTTGAGATCGCTGGGGAACTTTTTGAAGGTGGCCATCGATCTGTAGAGCGAGGACGCGCTTAAGCAGCGTGAAAGATTACGAAGTGGCGCGTCGCTATGAAGTGAGATCATCTTCCTTGTGTATAGAGGATTCTCCGAGTTTGCGGATTTTTTAATCAGCATTTTTTCATTTCTCCTAAGGGAAACAGAGAGAGCGAGGGAGATAGAGAGTGACACCTTAGAACGTAGGATAATTTTTTTTAATTTTCAATTTTTATATATTTATACAAAGTGATTTTGACATTTACGGTGTATCGAAGAAACGTGTCTGATTCTAAAGGGTTGTAGAGTTTAATAAAAAATGTCACTAGTGAACTTTACCCTACCGTATCAAACGGCTTCGCCGTCGCCATTTTTGTTCACTGGTGCGGGAGGACATCCGACTGTTAATAATCTTCGATTGAACGCTGTACTACCGCCCCCACCAGCACCCAGTTACAACGACGAGGAGCCTTTTCAAAATGAGCCGTACATACCACCTCCACAGTATCAGCAACGTCATCAACAACAGCAGCAACAGCAACAAGAACGTCATCGTCAACATGCTCAACAAAGGAGCCGGGAGCAACATCAGATTTTACAACAGCATCCAGGACATGGCATAGCCTCCCTGTCTACTCAGGATGTACGATATGCTAATTACAATCAGGACTTCAGGAGGACTCAGCCTAGACAGCAGCAACAACAACAAACGAGACCACCACCGCCCCCTCAAGCTCCTCTGCCTGTTCCTCAAGAACAACAGCAGAGGATCCACCCTCCTCATTCTCAGGAAGCTTTGCCGTCCCAAGCCAGAGAACAACCCAGTGAAAACTACCCGGACAGACCCAATGGGTAAAGCAAAATAATCCAACTATTCTATTTGTATACTAAACACGTGTTTCTTCACCGATTTGATGACTTCGGCACTGGGTCCTTTTGTTCCGTTGGACGCTTGCGATCTTACGGAACAAAATGGAAAGTCAGTATGATTTTTACGAGCATGAAAAATACGTGGCAGGCATGCAATACAGTCAATTAAATAATCTTATTATCTCACTTTCCTTATCGTTCTCATTTTTTGTCCCCAAGGTACACAAGAGTTAACAGCGAAGCGTATCCAGGACCCGATGCCAAAACCTCGGTCCACGCTATCCTAGATTATGATGCCGACTTCGATGACTATTACGACGACGAGGATCAAGACGTTCCCAGTAACGCTCACGTGACACCGATCCAGGGACCAATATTTTTGAAAAATGGTTCGGTACCGGTGGTACCGCTCTATTCCTATCCTCAGCTTAACAACGGGACCTTCGTACAGATTCCTGTAAGTAGTCCTGAAAATTGCATGAAAATTGACAACAACAATTTTCCAATAGTTAGTCGCCTCCCCCGTGGGAAAAGATCATTCGCCGATATGTCCTCAGTCACCTCGGTGTCTACCCGGGGCAGAATTGAGATACAGTGAAAGAGAGAGACACGCAGAGAGGAAAAAAAGACATTGACCCAAGAAAATTCCAGTCACGTACCTCGAGCATCAAGGTCCCCCGATTGAATCACAGGAGCGTACACTTTTTACAAGACACCTTCCCTCGAGACAAAGGACTCGTAAGGTTAATAGTTGACAGGAGAATGGCCCAGGCGCGCTCTCCTTTTTCCTATCTCGTCTTTGTAGTACAGATACAAACGTAATCGTAATAGGAATACCTATAGTGCGCTTATACGCAGGTTGAGTCAGAGGATACAGTTTCTTCTCAGTATATATATATATATATATATATATATGTTATCAAGAATATATGACCATCTAGGATATAATGCAATAATGCACTTTCTACCTCCATACACACTGCACTCAATATTCTTTTAATTCCAACAAAGTGGCAGCACTGCTAACTGATCCATATGCATAGCTAACGGCCTGGCTAATAAAAAATTCCCTATGAAACACGTGAGCTGTTACATTGGCTACTCGAATTAATGGTGTGCCATGGGTAGGCGCGCCTATGTCCCAATGATTTATTGCTGAACTCCTGACCTTCTGGTATGCGTATACTTAACGGGCTATCAACACGGGACAATAACGAGTAAAGATATTTCGAGAACTTTTTATTATTGTTGTACTTCTGTTAGTCCCATTCAAATATGTGGAACCCATAGACACTTTGCCAACCTTCTCGACTTGGGTAATTATCATTTGAAATTGTCAAGCTGATTTGGTCATTTTATTTACTGTTAATAGGCATCTATTTTAATTTGATTTTTATACCGGGTGGCCAACCCTTAGACTCGGTATCTGTCAATGCACTTTGACTATAGATATACGTGACATTTCGTTACTGCACCCATGACCTATGTATCTCGAGTGGCATCTTCGCCAACCCGGACTGTCTTTATGCTTATATATATATATATATATATATATATATATAGTCTGGAAGTCCATGTTAGGTTAGGTTCAGTAGTTTGTGTCTACTTATAGGCATGGATCGTATAAATGTAAGATATACTGTGGACGCTATGGGATCTCGGCAGGACTGACCGTAAGGTCAGCCGGCACAGTGGCATTGAGACTGTAACCTCTTGACCTATTATCTACGTGGCAGGAGAAAGAAATACGTTCAATAAACGTCGCTTCATATAAGAATACCTAGGAGCTGACTAGTCTGTTAGTCAGAGGCTGTCGGGGAACCTGAGAAAGTAAAGTTCACGGCGTGCTAGACTCCACGCCTTTCATTTGACTTGAAGATCATTGTGTATCGGTGACTGTAAATTCCGTTAGATTGATTCTTTTTTGAAAATTTTAATTTTTTTCATTTTTTTATCTTTGACTTTTTATTCCTTCCTAGTAGAGGGACTGTGTGGTACGGAAGTTTTTCTGAGGTCAGTTTCGTTGTATGATGCCATTAAGGTGCTACTAGATCACTTTGATCCTGTCACGATCATTCTGACTTACTTGCTTGGACCAACCAGGTGTTACTGGGCGTTAACAGCTAGTGTGAAACTCTTAATTTCACTGACCATCTATGGCGTATGCTAATACACCTGTCCAGATATGTCATAACTCATGTACCGTAAGCACGGGTTATTTAAAAAAAAAAGGGTGTTGTGAAAACTTTTATTGCTCTTGGCTAAAGTCACTCGCTCTGTCATCCTTGAAACCGTACTGAATTTCCATACCCAAGTCTGTTGTCTTGCTTAGTCGTGGGACCAACGTGGCAATGGCGTTTCAGTCTCTTTGGTAAAGATATTGGTAAAGAGATGTTACGATTTCGAGCTAATCCAATTTTCAAAATGAAAAAGTCAAGGCGCCACGAAACGAGACAGTCGTTTGCTGCCATCCCGGCCCCAGCCGATCATCTCAGGATGTTAAATGTTAAGAGTGCAGGGACGTTACTGTCGTTCGGTGACTTTGGTGCCGATGACGTGACATTTCGCGATGTCTCACTTTCCTGATCTTCAACATTCAAGGTGTCTCAATCTCCAAGGATTTTGCTTATTCATATTTCCCTGTAATCTACGTGGCGAAGGGTCCCTCTGCCATCGTACCAGTTTAGTACCCATTTTGCTCACCCTTTTACGGAGCGCTGGGTGTCCAGCTGCTAGTTGATACTTTTATCTTAGAACGTTCTGCCTTTGTGGTCAATGCTATTTTACGCAAACGACCCTCGGACTAAACTAATAAAATATATTGCGAAATCCGGGTTGCATCCTGGTGGCTTCTCCGTGTGTGCTGATTACTTCGCACTTTGAGTATTAAGCTTTTGCTAAGACTGTAAAACGGCTACGAAGCCGTGAAGTCGATCATAAAAGAACAAGACTGGTCGATTTAACTGACAATTTTAGTCATTTTCCTTGTTACGCACTTCACGCATCTGAGCAGGATCTGCTAAGCAAACAAATAAAACACTTCGTATTCCATGGCTTCGGTTAACTTAAGGTATTTCATTTTTTTTTAAGCTTTCATTACGCTCGTAATTTTTGTTTGATTTTCTTTCTTTATTCCTCGCGATAAATATTTACTCGCGAAATATCATGGTAAATACTTTACTTTGTACGGTCGGGTGCCTGCTAAATTTATGTCTGTCTAGATTCATGACGCGTGCATCTACCGGAGATTATTAACGCGCGGGATTAGCGAACGCGCGGTACTTGACAGGAGCGAAAACTGGAAGCTGAAATTATGATAATGACCATACCCGTTATCGAATTATAATAAAGCTGCGAGTTTATAGACGGACATTTTTCTTTCCTCTGCAGCAATTACTTCCCGCTATACGTTTATACCTAAGAGTAACAAATAACACATTTAAAAAAAATATATTTTACCTTTTTTATTTCTCGACAATTTTCAACTACGCACGTCATCGTAGGATAGAATAAAAAAATTTTTAGCATTTCCCTCTGACGCTCCAAGAAGTCATCCGATGACTCACTGTATCTTATACATTAATTCAATGCCGTACTTACCGACTGTGTTCACTGTAGGTCAAAAAATCAATCATCGTCCGGACCTTTCAACGATCATTAAAAGAGGGAGCCATTTGATTAGTACTGACACGAATATTAATTTGACAATTATAGTTCGCGAGATCATTGTCATTATCCGTTAATAAAATGACACTAAACAAGGTACAGTCATTACACTATAACCATAGCTATACCAACAGCCACCCAATTAGTAGATACACTCATCATAATTAGCATCCATTCCTAACCTAACAAACTATGCATGCAATGACTCTAGTTACTTTTCGGTCCAATGATTTTCCACGCAGTTCATTTACATACCTAATCATCATTACACGTTATTAGCAGTGCTTACCAGTCATTCGTTAGTCATTCTCTATATACACAAACAATAAATTTCAATTTTTTAAAAATAAAAAAGTCATCAAGGCATACGTTGTATCTATCATTACTTTTTCAGAAACACTAGATATCACATTCCCATTAATGACTGATCGTAAAGTCATTGAAAGTCATTGCTTCCAATATCACCCAAGCATCATTCGTATACTGCATTCAGGTTACATTCTTGAAGAGATCATCGATCCCACTTAATAATGGGAAATTGGTATAGGGGATATTGATGGGTCGTTTTATAATTCTAACCTAATACGTAATATATATATATGATACACCGTATACAGGTATTACGTTGTTCAATCAATACGGATGACTTAATAGTGAGTTTTTCGTCATTCGCTTAATGACGAATAATCCAACCAATCAAAAAATAGATGTCGTTACTTATACGCAAGATGAGAACGAATCGGCCGATACTCGTACTCTGCCATTGAAAAGTATAAAAATACTCGCTGACTAAAGTGGCAAGGAACGCATTCGATAATTTACTTGCGTGGAGAATGGAAACGAGGAATAGTCATTAACGAAGTCTTGAAAATTACAAATGATGATCGAACTATCGTTGCTCGTCGATTAATCGTTCATCGATTGTACAATTAAATTTACCACGACTTGATTGACGCTAATGACAATCGATTAATTGATTAATTTCTCATCTGTCAGTATGAAAAAAAATGCAATTTTTTTATTCATCGATTCAAAAACGATCATTACGTAGTGCTTATGCACGTTTTCGTCCTAAAAATTACTTTGTGTATGTATTTTTAGGAAGATATATATGTATGGGTTTATTACTTCGCTATCAAAACCTTGAAGAAACTTTCTCCAACTTTTATAATGTCCACGTAATATTTTATTTGTCCCGGGGAAAAAGGGGGATACGAAATAGAGTTATAAGTATATATATAAATATTTATATATAAATATAGAGCGATTCGGTTCGTTTTTAAAATCAACTGCGTTCATTAATATAAAAATCGCGAGACTTTTCAGGACTTTTCAATGATTTTTTATCGAGTTTGACAATCATTTACTATAAAGATCGGATGTCAACGTTATTATGTCGCTGGGTCTACGTTGCTGTGGATACATGCAGTATGTATATGTATAATATATATATGTACAGATGTCAAGCCGTGCGTGAACGATCGCTTTGATCAGCACCGTCCTTGGCTCTATTCAAATATTGAATTAATATTCGCGGAAGTTGTGGCAAAGAACCAGATCTCTATATCGACTTCCTTCTTAGATATACAATAGGTATGCGTGTCTCTATTGCAATATATATATATATATATACATAAACTTACATACATTAATATACTCACATATGCAGGTATTTATTTGATTAAAGATCGATCAACATTGATCTTGGAAATCGATTAAAAATAATTCTGACGTAACGATCATTGCTCGTTACATTTAAATAGTAAAGGTCATTATTCACGTATTATCTTACGTATACTGGATGCATGGGTTTGCAAAATTACACGTGAAAAAAATTGAAAATGGAAAATGTCTTAGAAAATTAATTAAAAAATTGTGTAATTTTTTTAATTTTGATTGTTTCGTGTGTCATATAACAGCTTGCGTAACGTCGAGTTTTATTTAGCGCACTCAGCTTTCCCAATAGCGTAATGATTCATAAAGGAAGTGTATGGCATATGCGTATGCATGACTAGGTAGACTTGAATGACGCCCACAATGATTCCTGATCGAGTAACGTGGGTCGAGGGTACGTTAATGACACTTAAAAATAAAACTTCCGGTATTACGGAAATTTCGTTGTAACTATTTTGTGTCTCTCTTTAAAGTATCCGGAAATTATTATGATATGTACTAAATATAATTTTCCTTTTTCGTAATTTACGAAATTCACTGTATGCGGTGCTTAAGATGCGTAGTCTAACGCACTGCTTGTAGTGTCGTTAGGATTATTGCCTCTGGCTTAATTACCGGTAAAGGTATTCGAGTTAATGAGCCTCAAATAGCTGACGTTAGATACCGTTCAGTGGCAGGCTACTTGTTTCTTCTTAGACAGCTGTATGGGAAATTGAATAAACCAGCTCCGTGACGTTATTGAGCTATAATGTGTTTGAGAGAGAGTGATACAAATTTAGAGTATACTTACAATTAGATGAGACTACTGGGGTGAGGGTATGTTGTCCTTTGAATAAATGTAGTGTTGGCCTTACAGGCTAGTTTGACTTTCAGTGTAGACCGTTAAGTCGATGGTATCTCATCCGTTACCGACCGGTCGGTATTGTAGGTTATGGTTTTGAAAAATTTGTATAATTTCATTGAGTGTGCTGACTTCAGGCAGATCGTCACTATTGTTGTTGATTGTCGAGTGTGAATTTAAACTGTTACTCATTTTTGAGTATCGTTATGACGATGTGTGGTGAATTTTGTTGTGCTTTATTTTGGACATTTTTTAAAACTTTTTACAACGGGTAATCACTTTGTATACTGTGGGCGAAGTGCGTGCTGTGTATTTTAATAGGACTGATGCTTTTGAATTTCTTTGATAATTCTGCGTAAATCATTACCGACCGAACCCGGAATCTTGGTGTGGATGTTATCGGCTAACTTTGGGTTTTCCTTGGCTCTCGTGTCTTATTCTGGGAGGGAAAGTTTTTGGTGGTTAGAGTGCGCTAGGATTTTCGGCGAGGCACTACGGGCTGTACAGGAATTTATTTTAGTATTGTGCTGGAAACGTGGCGTATTGTTGTGTCTTTGTGAAGTTTTTTGTGAACTGATCTTTTTATTTATCGATCTATCGGCTGTTTATGATTTATGCGGGACGAGAGGTTATTAATACGGGATCTTTAGTGTCGGTGGATATATTGCTAGGTGGTGCTTTTGAAAACAGACTGGCCCTTGCGGGCATAAGTAATAACGAATGCAGTCATGGACACGGTTTTTTGGGTAAATGATTTGATATACTGTATAATTATTTTTTTTATATTAAATAACTTTATTGCTTTAAATACAAGTGGAAAGTTCTTATTAACAGTAAAAACGTTAACGCATTACGTTTTTTTCACGTTTATTGTTGTATATTAAATGATGAAATTCATTGATGCACAGTACAATTGATATATAGGAATCTTTGTTTAGGACAATTATACATATATTTTTGAAATTTTACAATTCAACTTTCACCGTAGAATGGGTTTTGAAGTGAACGGAAAATTTCTAATGCAATATCTCTAATACTTTTGAAAGTGCACCAGGGCGACTTGAGTCACGAATTCTAATCGACTCGATTCAATGATTCATTACTGGCTATGCATAATCAGACATCTATTGTATACAACCCAGGAAAGATCCATGAAATTTAGTCAATCATCGGAGAAACAGGATTTCCGTTTTTTTTAAAGAACGTTTCGCTAAATCCGAATTAAAATTCCGGAAAGTGATAGAAAAAGGATGGTAAAGACCATTGTTTGTGTTGCATATTAATGTCGTGGACGTCACAACATTGTTTACTTCTCAACAGACTCATGTGAAAATTCAACATCGAAGACAGAAATAAAAGAATTTTTATCTCATTTCATTAGACAGACCCACAAAGGCTTTTTATTTACGCAAAATCAGGCGCTATGATTGGCAATTCGTACTATTTTACAAGTAGTAGCATTGCTATAAATCTCTGCTCGCGTTATAATGACGTGTAGTATATTTAATTGAATGCGTTACAACCATCAACTACAGGTCGATAAACTCGGAACTGACTGCTCGCCATTAGCATGATGCTCGAGGTCGATCTGCTTGTAAGATCTCTGATGTTTTGTCAGCCATTTACAATTTTGATACTATTTTGACACTAATTCCATTTCTTATACTATTCCACATTGAATCATTATTTATCTACAACTATCTAATCAAATGTTTAATTATTAATTTGCAGATCTTGTGGACGGCCTTGTCCGTAGCGTTAGGCTTCGAGCTACGAGGAGATTTTGTGAGAGGTTCGCCATGTATCAAAAGATATCATCAACTGTTCTGTCCAACAGCTGGGAATACTTACCCCATGTAAGTTAAAAAAAAGTATCTCATTTTTATTATGTTAAAGAATGGGTACCAGAATCAAGGAACGGAAGTCGATGTAGTCGAAGTCATCATCCGACGCCATTATGAATTTCCGTATTGGAACTAAGGTATCGGCGAGTGCGTCACTCGGAGGAAATACCGTCGTGAAATTCGTAAAATTTTGCCCGAGGGACATTTTTCTGTAACGTTAAAGGTTCCCATGTGTATACGAACCCACTTGTATAGCCGCGAGGCTATTTGTCCTTTCGAAAACGACAAATAAGAATACGATTTTACTCGTCGCGACCCAGCTATTTGTTTCGGCCGTTGTAAAGCCAATAAGATCCGCTTTGATGGCGGTAAATTGATGAAAAAGGATTCTGAAAAAAGATTTATCGTTATGCGCGCTCTATCGTGCATTGAGTTTTTATATACCGCGAGTTTTGGCAGGATATCGTATTTTTCCGATGTTCACCATATAAAATGAAACTTTTGTGAAAGTTACCAAGCGAACGGGTCTTACTCGTATTAGTAATTTAAAAAAATAAAAATAAATTGAAACGAAAGTGCTAAAAATAACCTTAAAATCTTCTGCATACTTTCAGAGACAGAATAGAGCGCTTCATAGACGAGAACAAGGCTCTTATGAAGAGGATGTACGGTGATTTTGAAATGAACACAGAGTACGGTCCGCCAACGAGAGAACCGGCGGGACATCGCCGGAAGAGGTCCTCCGCAGCGCACGATCTGCCCGACGGAGGACCAAAAATCGACAACGATAAGAAGCTAGATCCGGAAATGGATGCCGATGGAGACTCCTTCTTCAGCAAGGCTAGAAACACGAGGCAGTCCTTCGGGAACAATAAGAGCAGCGAAAGCGGCAGGTTAGAGATAAAAATATAATATAAATTGTGATAAATACACGATTATAATAAAAGAGTAATATTAATATTAATTAAACGTATCATTTAATAGAATCGACGCATGTGAATCAAAGGTAGAAATAGTGACGCCCTATTGGGCGAGTAACAGCGCCGGTAAGATCCGTGCGATTGTCAACACACAACATTTTGAGCAAGCCATTCACCAGGAAGTATGCTCGTGAGTATATAATGTCATGTATAAAGGAGCCAAACTAATGAGAAATAATTAATTGGTATCGACTAAGAGAAACGTTGTAAAACCATTTACAGAAAAACCCGGACCAACAGATGTAGCGGGGATTGTGGCTGCGAGCAAAAATACAAATGGCACAGATTACTCGCCTATGATCCTGACAACGACTGCAAAGGCATCTTCATGGACTGGTTCCTATTTCCATCGTGCTGCGTGTGCAGATGCGATCCCACCAATAAATTCCCACCGTCCAATACACGGAACTGATCTAGTGGATAGCAGCAGCATCGGAATATCACAAGGAACGGAGTTTGTCGGGACACGAAGTGGTCTAGTGATATCTCTTCGTGACGATTTTCGTTCCATTTATAATCAAGACTCGTTCATTCGTTTCCTTAACGACGAAGCGGAATCTGATCGACATTCCTAGTAGATTAGAAATCGAGCTAGATGGAATACCAGGAGTCCCTCGCGACTTCTATAAGGCTTTCCGGTTAGTGCGCCCCCACTATTTATCCTCGCGAACCTTATAGAGAATTATAATGGAAGTGACGGACGGCGGCTATCGTGAACAATATATAAATAATGATGAATTAGTGCGGCTGCCGTCTTCGATTATAGCCAAATAAAACTCGTGTGCCTCTTTGCAGGTAAAGTAGGTCTATCGTGCCTATTAAGTAATGTATTTTCAAAAAAAGTGTTTCAGTTAAAATTACAAAAAAAATATCGAGATTGAGAAACAATGAAAACTTAATGAGCAATTTAGAGGAAGAAAGAGTAAATGAGAGAAGCGTGCGAACTACCTTCTGTGTTGACATTTTTTGAATGACTGAGCGCATCTTGCATGATCTTCCATTGCTTGTCGTTCTAGCGACAAAATTTTCTCAAGTTATTTAAGCTAAACTTAAGTCCTCGTGCTAAGGTATACACTTACAACTTAACTTAAGACTCCTCTCGGATAAGAAGCCTGGATGCTGTTTCGGTCCATTTATCACCTAAGAATCAAGCGGCTACTATAAGGAGACATTTTCTTCATTATTGTATAACCAAGGTCATTACGAGGTTGCCAGACCATCCATGAAAAGTGCTCTTCCTATATTTATTTCAAATGTAACCATTATTCTGTTTCTTAATACGACAAGAAATGGCAACAATGGGCTTGCACTTTTCAACCGATTAGTAAATTTCATGGCACGCACATTGTACATTAATCAGGCACAGACTTTTCATGTGGAACTTCGATATGACGTTGAATTTCATCAACAGGACAATGTCCAAATTTCGTATCCGCGAGAACCTTTACTATTACATTAGTTGTTGTAATTCAAAATATCTGTACGTACGCTCCGATTTCTAATTAATAAAAAAAAATATTACAAACATAAATTGCACGCGTGACGATCACTTGAGGGGGTGGGGGGGGGGGGGATCGATCTTCTATCATTGATATAAAATTGTCCATGCGTCTGGTATCTTGTTTAACACGTGTGAGCAAATAAAATATCTCTTTATATTTTTATTGCGTGTATCGCACGCCAAATATCGTTTTGCACTATTATATACAGTAATGCAAATTCTAGATTTTTGATTCACTATTATTTATGTGTTTATACTAATTATGTTATCATGACCGCTGATACGATACAGTCGAGCTCGCTTCTGTCAACTACATTTTGGACGGATTCCCTGACAAGCTGTTCAATTATTTATTGACAAGCGGACGCTTCTAGTTTCTCAAGACTTGTTAGTATTTGTTCTTTACAATTATAGGTATACCATTTAGCTATACCTTAGTGGACATGTGTAGAAACATAAGTGAATGCCATCTGCGCCATCTGTATTTTATGCCGTGAGTTACACTTGTACATTTGTTCTATATGTACATACATACACTTAGTGTCATTAATGCCTTAACTTACCGATTGAGTTTGCTCATTTTAATTACACGAGTGGGACAGAGACAAAAATATATTTAGAGACCCAGGCATTAATGCTGAGTCTACACATGACCACCAATATTTTACTGTTTAATAGTCATAAAGGGAAACTTATGGAGAAGCTAGCGAAATTTTATCTACAAAAGTTTCAAGTGGCGGGTTAAAGCGTTGCTCTTTAAAACGTACTACGATTTTTTAGATGAAACAGAAAATAATAACATAGCTCATAGAAGCTTTATGTGAAATGTAATAACGCAGAATCCGCATTCTCTTGGACAAAGAGAATTGCGTTTATTAATTAATCCACGTTATTGCATTAATTATTGTTTATGCTAGAGAGTGACGTAAGTGTTTTTTCTTTCCTTTTCTTTTTTTTGGATTATCTCTCATAATATCCTTTTCAAATTTTACACTCACTCTTCTACTTAACTACACGTACAGGTAATTTAAAAATTATTTATATCTACATTGTATATTAGCCATTACGTCTAAGCTTAATCTGAAGCGTTAAATTAACTTATAATTGTGAAAATCTAATTAAGCTGAGTGTTCCGATTATACATGCTCGAAATTAATGTCACATAAATCCACGCACAGTGAATAATCCATGAAACGTTAGTGTGACATAAACACACGGTACAATTGGGTTAATTAAAAG
This sequence comes from Trachelus tabidus, assembly GCA_030142655.1. Lineage (NCBI taxonomy): Eukaryota > Metazoa > Arthropoda > Insecta > Hymenoptera > Cephidae > Trachelus > Trachelus tabidus. Next base: position 1,011,626 of record JARQTI010000500.1, read on the forward strand.
CAGCCGGTTACACGACAGTGATTATACCGCTTGGTATTAGTCTTTTTCTTTTCAAATTTTCAAAGAATCGTATTTTGTAGATAAAAAACATAAAAAATACGTACAAAATATATTTTTGAAAGTAAGTATTCAGCTGACGCGCCAGTTGTTCTCATGGAAATCAAATGAATAACGCGGTAAATTTCTTCAATGACTTCAAAAAGTAAATAGGTGAAATTACGTTTGAACCAACAAAACTTGGCTAGTTTTCTATCACAATCTGATATTAGCAAAGCCCTATTACGGAGTCGTATACGTTTTTCATATTCAAAAACTCAATATTTTAAAGTTATTTTCAAAGATAAATTTTTTTGGGATATTTTTAGATAAAATAGTAATCTAAATTTGAATTACTATTGACTTTTACGCTGATTGAGTAAAATAAGGTGCGCCGCTCTATAGGCAACTTTTGAGCGCGCTCGGGTAGGTATAAAAATGGGAACGTGTTTCTTAAAACAGTATTTTTCAAAACGGTTGATATTCTCAAACTTTTATCCAATCTATTTCAAATTGGATATGCACATTCACAATAGAATTCCGCTTTGGATCACGAGATTTTTTTTTGTTAAAGTTAACCTTTTTTTAATAACAATGAAAAATGCAGTTTTTCATTCTAATTTCTCGCATTTTCCAAATTTGGTGAATTTCCAAAACCGTAATCTGGCTTCAGAACAATTGCTATGAATAATAAGGATTCCTACATTTTTATTTCAGACGAACTAGACCAATTGAATCTTGCCCACCGTTTTCACTTCGCGAAAAATCGCGGTTTAAACCCATATACAGGGTGTTTCTTAAGCCCCGGACAAGAGACATACCGTTAGGTCGGGCGTGAAAAAATAAAAATAGTGGCGTGCAAAACGCATCTTCTGGCCAATATCCAATTGCAGGATGTCTGTTCATAGAAAAGCTAAAATATAACATTTTGCATTATTCTTTTCTTTATTTGCATTACTCTTTTTTTTATTTACCTAACTAGTTTTGGCTAACTTTAACCTGTAATAATTAATAAACTAATTAAAAATTGTGAATTTTGTTGACGCCACTATTTTTATTTTTTCACGCCGGATCTAACGGCATGTCTCTTGTCCAGTGAAGAAACACCCTGTATAATATCCCAGCATAATAATTTCGATCAAAACAATGATTTAAAGTCGAATCACGTACCTTTGAAAAAAAAAGTATTATCCATTATGACCACCATTTTGTATTAAAGAAAATTCCTAGATATTGACCATTTTCCAGAAGGAAAAATGTATATGACTCGTTCAAGGTCACCCCTTATACATAATTCCAATTGCGCAAAGTAAAGTCACTTAAATTGCGATAGACATCGTAGAAAATCCACAGACCGCGGCAGCAGCCATTGCAGCAACACTGATAAGCCAGGAGCCGGAAGCGTAAGTAGCTGAGTTACAGTAATCAGTGTTACAAATATAGCAGGACTCGATAGTAATGTAACTGGCAGTAGTCAAGGGTGTACAGGGTCCATTGCCGATATCCCTTTCGGCAGGATTCGGAAAGCTGCAGGCACGAATAACGCGGCGTTCACCACTGACTAAAAAGAAAGAAAGAGGGCGTCTAAAAATTAAGACATCTTATTAGGCAGTATAACGAAATCAATGGTACCTAGCACGTGTACTGCTACCTTGTATCATCGAGTCACAACATGTCGATGACTGTACGAATTTTGTTTTCCTATTTCTTCCGTACTAGAACGAAACTGTCCGATGTTTTTATTCTGCTAGTCGGACGTAAAGTAAAAGAACGTTATGCAAGAATCTAATGTCCCAAGGTCCCGGAAATAATCATCCTTCGTTTCTATGTAGACTGAACAGTCATGGCACGAAGAGCTCTCATCGTTCCGTGGCAGCAGAACGCAGACACGAAAGGGATCGTCGATTCGTCATCTACCGTATGCGTAGTTCATGGTCGTGAACTATAGCTTTGTTCCTCGTTATCTACAGTTTCTGCACTTTTGGAAAAGTGCACAATGCGTAGGTAACGAGAAACAAGCCTAATGGTTATGCATACTTAGCAGGGTAGAATTTGACAGTTATAAAATTTACGTAACACAAACTACAGTGCGACTATGTAGGTCACTTGGATCGTTACACAGGTGAATAATGACAAAGGTAAATGACATTATATCTGCGGATGAATTTGTTGACCTTGTGAATAATCTAACCTCATCTAATTAACCCAATTATCTTTCGTTCACGCGCTTTTTGTAATGAGTCACATATATTAGTCATATAAGACTATAAGCGAGAATACACTTGGTCGCTTAATGCGAATAGAGTTGTAACTTGCAACTTAAGTTACCACGATGACGCCTACCTCAAATTACACGTTAACGTGGCTACCTTTTACATTAGTAGGGAGCCACCTATACTTTTAATTAGAAACTTAGCTGCTGTTTAAAAACAAGGTAAATATAATCATACGGATATTTATCTTTATGCAGAAATAATATTGGAATCGGACTTACCATATTGCACCGTTTTACGGCATACAGGCTTTTCGTTATAAGTACTATACGGCGACGTTGCTTCTTCGCAATCTGGCGTATGGAACATTCTGTTGTGCTCGGTAGCATTCAGTGGATCCCCACAATCAGGAGTCATGTCGGATGAGCAGGACCAGCATTTTAGTGCTGATGCTGTAAATGATTATTTTATATGTATCAATTTTTTATCCAAATTTAACAAAAATTTATCATACAGTATCATGGGCTTATTTTTTTTTGTAATTATTAGTAATTGGATGGTTACTACTCATGGAGCATTATCATTGGGGTGGGAATAACGATCTTTATCCGCAAAATGGCGTTGGGCTAGAACAATTTGTTATGTCACGTCATTCATTGTTTTCTTTTAATGATCTAATGGTAAAGCGACACTATTTCATTGTTATATCATTGTTTACGACTGACAATGTTTCTTTTGTTCCATATGCTTCGCTCTGTGAGGATGACAGAAAAATTGCCGTGGTGACTACATCGCGGATTTATCGGATCTACTTCGGACTTCTTTTTCGTCGGAAATAAATTTTATATTTTTAATAAATTAGTGCGAAAATATTATCTTTCCTTAGAGCCACCGTGTATAATGGTCGACTTTATAAGCTTGAAGATATACGTACGCGATATAAAAACAGGTTTTGCATGCATAATTATAAAATTATAGGTATAATTAATTACGAGTCTAATGCATAATATCAAATAACAAAATTATATTCTAGGATGTTTCTAAGAATTTTCAAAGAGGTCTGTATGTATATACTGTATTATACTACTACTCATTGTATTGCATGCAGGTTAAGAGAGAAACAACGATACTCGTAGTGTTGGTAGTGAATTTTTAAATTTACTCAAATCCGTGAGGACCTCAATGGCTGAAATTGGATTGACACTGAACACTTTAGCCCGTATTCACAACTCGCTCTTAAAGTCATTAACAGAGTCGCTTGTAGTTAAAAGTGACTAAGAAAAAATTTAAAAGCGCGCTATTAGCACTAAAAGCGAGTTCTGAATACGGGCTTTTGAATAAGCTGTTAACAATCTGAATCTGTCAGAGGATTCTCAGGATGTATTAAACATTCGTTTGAAACGGATATACGAATATTTTTTTATGTATTTTCAGAACGTACTGGGATCAACTTAGACTATTAACACTAGATTTAAGGACATTCATTATCGAAGTCAATATACGTACATTGATAAAAAATATTTGTGATTTCTGTAATTTTAAATCTTAAATTTCACACCTCGATCACGCACCTTTAAATTCCAACTGACTAGTGCGAATTCGTAATTCGTAATTCAAATGAAATTTGAAATCCGTCAAATTAACGGGTTCCGTACATCTAGCGTTAATTATCTATTTGAAATGTTGAAAATGAAATTAGAATATTCCTGATAACATCATATGCTATGTGGGTAATGAATTTCAAAGATAGGCGAATTAATAGAGCGCAACACACGCAAGCCCGCATTTGATTAACAAGTAAAATATAATAAAACTTTCTGTTTATCGCAATGAAAAATTTAAAAAATATATTGTATTTAATTTTTGACATTTAAAATAAACAAATTTAAATTAATATTACAGTAGTATAGTCGGTGTTTAAAATAAGTTTTTGGCACTATAACGTGTTTAAAAAAATCAACTTTTATCCCACGATTCAGGAATATGTCAAAAAACTCATTTCAAATTCCTGGTAAAAATAGAAATATATTATACAAAAATTATTATTTCAAACCTGATTGGACCAGAGCAGCCAATAGAAAAGCAGCCAGGACGATTCTATGATCGACAACGATAGATCCCATTTTATAAAACGAAACTGGTACTTTTCTAAAAAAAAACTCAATCGATTATTATACAATATTTTTCACTGTCACAGAATCTTCTTGTCAGTGTTATCACTTCTATTTTTAATTATTTTATAAACATATATCAGAGTCGTAGAATGATAATTCCACGAATTTAAGATATTCGGCACCAGTTACAGCTTGATCCTTACTTTTATAACTTATAGATCTCAGTGTGTATCACTCGGAGCTTCCTTTGAGAATGCAGCCTATTATACTGTGATATACAAAGACTTGGCTCACCCCACCCAAAAGGAACTATGAGTCTGAAGGTCTGATACGTCGTAAGGAAGACTCACGAGGAAGAAGAAGAAGAAAAAGAAATAGCAACAAGTCAGGGGACACAAGATGGAGTAATTGTAATGAGGACAATCGGTATGACGAAATGGCAGTGTGGGTACTTGGTACCACTCTGTCGTACAATTTAAGGTAATTACAACAATGGGATCTTTTGAATAAACAATAAAATCAAGCTGATTGAAAAAAATGAAAGCCTATAATATTCCAATACTAAAATAAAATAACCATTTATTAAAATTTCATAAACTAAAATCATCATATATTAAATTATACAATTTTTAATAATTTCTAACAGATTTCTGCATTAGTTGTTGTTTTCGAAAAATACCGTTTATACACTATATACGTAATCTAGGTCTGATAGGGAGGTAGGCATGTGGATAGCAGAGGTACCATTTATTATTTTAATACAATTTTAAGATTAAAAGACTGTTGTCATTACTTACAGCATATTCTTCAGTATACTTTCATTACAAAAATTCTAAATTGACTGTCGGATATACATATGTCATATTTAAATTTTTCACATGACTAGCGCTTGTAAATGTTTTTTGAGGAATTGGCAATAGAAAACATCTCATAAATATACAGACATTTCCATTCACTTCTGTTAAAGATTTTCTTAGTCTGGAAATCAGCCTGGGAGGACCCTAGACGTTTTCAATGCTGAATCCCACCAGCCAGTCCACAATTCAAACGTGGTAGCTGTCAACAATCACGCCATCAAGAATTATCCTGTGGTTCATTAGAACCTACTTATGCGCCTGGGAGAACCACAAACAGAGAATCACGGTTGCCAACGACAAGAGGACAAATTCTTTTATGGAAGTCGATCAGTACCAAGAGTAACAGCCAGAAGTCAGAACCCCTCAGAGTACGACTACTGTTCGATAAGAAGATTCGACTGCACGACAAGGAAGAGCGCGGAACGAAAGTCTCAGGAAGAAAAATTGCAGTAAACGAAAGTGAAAATATTCAAGTTTGACGTAGTTGACATAACGCGAAAATTATATCCCTTTTATTTTGCGTCTATTGTAAGAAGAGACTCGTTCGTACGCGAGTATGGCTATGTGGGAATAGTCCCTGATAAGTAGTTATCAAGTCCAAATATTTTTATACGATATTCGTCATTATTTATTCAGAGGATTATAATCTTATTCAGCATTAGGCTACCTATGAAATTGAAAAACAAAGAAATTCAGATTGTTCAAGTATCTATTTAAAACTTCCTATTATCATTTTGTCTAGAATGTTTTATTTAACGTGCGTACCACAGATGGACCCATTGCTCAATGAATTTCAAATCTGTTATTTCCAAGCAGAACATCGGAGAAACATTTAGGTGAGGCAAGTAGTCAAATTGAATTTTTCCAAAATTTCCAAAAGAATGTGAGTTAATGAAGTTAACGACAGGGTCCAAAACCGAGTCTGACAAGTCTCGAATAGAAGTCGATCGAATAAATAAGAAAACACGAGTGTCTTTAGGTGCAAGATAAACGTGAGATCAAAGCACAAAAGAATTCCTGAAAAAGTAAGAACAAAGATAAATGTGAATCTTATCACGTGTGTTTATTTAAAAGAAATTTCAGATTCTGACAAATTTTTCCCGTGAACATCGCATTTGTTAACGAAAGCACTATGTAATTTAACGCGCATATCGGCACCTTTGCGATTTTCGATGAATATTTTAATGATAATGATAAGTATAGGAAAATGAAAGACTATTCAAATATTCCATAAATTATTTATTTCATATTTGCACGTAAAGGGTTGTTCGATTAACAAGATAATACGGTGTTATCGCGAAATATGTAGCAAATAATCCATGGTCTGATCTGCATCACGAGTCACGGTTCAAGTACGGATAATTAGGCACGTAATTTTAATTCACTTTATTTAAAGCCCCCAGCATCTCTCGTATGCTCAAGATATATTTTTCCTATATACACTCTGTATACAATTATGCATGACGATAGTATAATGATCTAGCTGCTGAACGAGACGATGATCACATCCATGGATCATTAAGGCGGTAGTCAATGCGATCATCGCGTGTGATAAACATTACGTAGAAAATAATTTAAACTTTACGCTCTCAGTTTTCTACGCAGTTGAATTTCTGCAGATGCATAAGAACGTATGCGTAAAGCTATATACATTTGCAAACATATATATATTATTATATATATGCATATAACCTATATGCTAGTATTATTTCTTATGAGCGCTCAGCTGTTACACAATTCCCATGATTTCCCAAGTAGCTGTTTTTACATCCGTACAACGTTACACTAATGTTACATAAATCTGCAAGAATACCTATAGAAAATACCAATTTGAACCTTGAGGTTGCGTGTACGTCTATATAACATTCAAATTTCCCGCCAAATGCAATACCTACAATATTAACAGTAGATATTACGGTAACCTTCCTAGGATACCTACGCAATATGTATTCGTCAATAGAAACGTCCTCAGCAAATCTGTGAAATATTATTTCTATGCCTATTGGTTATTTCAATTACGAAATTTCGCATTTCGTCAGATGTACGTATTCATTTAAATTACGGAAACTGGAGATAGCGATACATGCAGATAACAAGAATAAATGAAGCAAACTTTTTCAGAAAAATAAATAAGTCGTGCATCGCAAATGATCTTTACTAAGGCATCTTGAGTACTAGTGAATTGTTGATGCATTTTGATCTCATGGCGACAGATCATATAAGATCGCACCAGTTTCTGTATCTCACTATTTCGTGAAGTTCATATTATATAACTTTGGGAATGTATAAGAAATCACAGAAAAATGCCAAATAGAAATTACCTCGATGAAATATTGTAACGATATCACCATTTAGATATCGATTAACCAATATTCCTCAGATATCACGTAGCATTACGCATTAAATATTGTAAATTATATATCCGTGCAATATCTTAGCGATGTTCTTTATTTGACATAACCTTGTTTCAACGTTTACATCTATTTTGAGATATTTCATAGTTATTCGTTGCTGCTTGGGTTTCACTGTTCTATATCGTTATCTAATATTGCTCTTCCCATACGTCCTGCATATACGACACGTGAATGCATATAATTGTAAAAAGTAAGAATTGTGATCTCTAAATAAAATAATTCGAAGTAAGGTCTCCGCCTAGTTAGTCTAGAATTACTGACGGGGTCACTACCGCATTTAACCCCGCGAGGGATTACCAAATTGACTCAGGCATTTAACCCGCTCCCTTTCACTATAGCTTTACTACGTTGCCACTGCTAACAGGCTTAACCAACGTCTCTCCCTCATTCATAAGACAGCATTTAATTGTTTCCAGTTCCAAAGTCAACAGCCTTTTCCGGTAGAGTTTCATAGAACGAGTTCGAGTCATTGATTATACTGAAAGATCCTGAGTGCAACAAGAATCCACGTGACAAATGAACACAATGATTTTTCAAATCCTCGGGACGATCCGTTACAGCCGTGTTCCTTGCAAAAGTGACACTCTACCGATGCTTCTGCAAAGGACTCGTTGAAACAATAGTCACGGACACTTCTGCTCGGTGCACAACCTCTTACCGTGGTACGTGTATTTTTATCTGAAAATATATATTCAACTAAAATTATTACAATCTTATTCACGAAATTAAGACTGTTCCCTGTACTCATAAAAGTTACGCGTTTGAGCTACGTAGTCGCTAGTATGACTCACGTAGTCACTAGTGTACGTGAGTCCAATATAACTCCTATGAAATAGTACGCACAGTATACAATGGTCTTGATACAGTGATGTTCCTCATTTCGTGGACATGCCCTTAAGTTTGCGACTCCTCCAACAATGTACGGATCATTGCACTCGCCCTTCCTGCCGTCCTTCATCAGCTCTGCGTTGCAATGGTAACACCACAACTCCTCACTGCAGTGTACTGTTAAGAAACATCGCCAAAAATATCATTTAACTTAACGAGACATTTCCTTCGTCGAAACACTAGGCGCTTGCCAAAACGGATAAACGGTGTCTACTGCGTAAATGTGATATCAAAATTATGGAAATTCATGGATGACGTTTCACTGCCGAGCAACACGAGGACGAGTAAAATATACGGCAAATGCACAATGTATCAACTGTATATATACATACATAGATATTCACGATCAATTTTACTTTTCCTCACACTATCACGATACAATGACCATACGTACCATAACCAACAAGGAATCCAATTGCTATTAGTAATGCTCGATTTTCGTACATCCTCAATGGTCCACGACGTGTTTCACTTCTCTGGCTAAGATAACGTATCACTAATATTAAAGGTAAGAATCAAAATGGCACAGATATAGTACAAGTGGGAGATCGTATAGATATAATATATATATATATATATATACACGACCTCGTGCAGAGATAATATTCGTGCATACGCGAAAGCCCAGTGCAAATACAATTTCTGGAGTGAGTACGTGTAGTTACTGTATGTATTTCTGTACTTGTACCAGTGTGTTACATAGTACTGCCCCTGGACGTATGGCAATACGACTAGCATTTGTGTAAACGAGGTTAACCTAAATTGACAGACGATTGGTGTAGAGTCTGGCGATCGGGTGGGGATGGGAGGGGGAGAGCAGTTTAAATATTTTTATTGGCAGATTTTAAGCGGCCTGGATATAAATAACATCTATATAATTTAAAAGAACATCTCAGAATGCTGGATGTGTCTACGTAAGAGCATCACGTGATTTAGGCTATACTGACGTCAGCGACCTTGACTAAAGAATTTTATGCTGCGAGTCGAGATTCTTTCTTCCTTTTATAATCTCCCGTGCGTCTAAATCATAATAAATAAAGCGTTTTTGGTCGGTGCACACATTTATTGCTCGGCTCCGTTACTTACAATAATTTTCATTCCTGCAATAACCATCGGGTCTGACCGTATTTGAAGCACAGTAGTAAGATCCATCGATAATGTCGATCAGATTGTTAATTAAAGAGATGTCAATTATTATGGAGCCTAATACAAAATTATCGATAAAGCTTTTGAACACCCAGGCAATTTTTTTTCGTCGCTCATTGTTACAATTAACAAATACTTATCGCCATACAGGTGATTTTATATACGTAGTATACATGTGTCGATAATATTAATTACACATAATAAGATACATTGTTAGTACAAAGCCCAATGGAGAGTTGCGGGCGATAGGGTAGGATAGCTTAATCTTAATTAATATAAAAAGCCTCAATCAGGATGAACTGTGAATAAAAAGCGAAAATTTATGCAGTTATACGTGTCGGTCAGACACGTTTTCAAAATGGTGCAAAAACTGTGCAGCCTTGCAGGACTGCTGTTATATATAGTATATTTTATAGTTTTTTTTATGCTCTCGCCACTTTTCCCTTTTTCAGCTGCCCCCCCCCCCCGGCCACTTTATCAATTTCTCCTCCCCCCCCCCTCTCTCTCCCTCTATATAATAAACGTACGAATATCATTCGGCACAGAGATACGCTCGATTATTTCATCGAAAGGATGCGCAATAAGCCAGAAATATTTTTGTCTCTTGATTTTTTTTCCGTCTACTGTTAGCCAACACTGACAAAGAAACCATGCCCCTCTTACAGATACACGATAATGTTCAATACTACACGGCTTGATTGTGAAACGCGTTGTTTTGCATGGTTTGCTAAAATTCCAGTTAACGTGTTCTCCATTTCTTTCTTTCTCTATCCCTCTCATTGCGTGTATATTTTTGGTATGTTACGGGCTTTAAAATAAAAATAAATTCGCGCTGCTCGCACTGGCCAGTTGAACCGCGTATCTCGGTTACGCCATGTAATTCCCATTGCCCAGTGCAAGGGCCGTGACCACTGGGAAGATCATGTAGAACGCTTTCGGTACCATGGCCATTTTACCATTACAGGCATCCTTTTCGCAAACGCTACAGAACTCCATAGTTGGAATCGGCATCGGCTGTTGCTTATCAGCAGCCCTTTCAAGCCCGTTTTGGATAATGCTGCAAGGATCCGGCGACACCGCTTTTGCGACTACACAGTGCCTCACGGTCATTTTCCTATCAGCCACTGTAAATACAAAATTGGTATCACTCACGTTGTACGAGTTATGCACAAAAAATATTATCAGTGAATTTTACCCTTGAGGTTCATCTTGGTACATGTCACTTTATCAGACGATGCGATGTCACCTTGTTGAGGATTGTCAGTGTCAAAGATTGTAGAAATTTCTTTCGGTAACGGAATACCGAATTTGTTGGTTTGTGTCTCAGTCGTGCTGTGAGGTGTACATTCCACTGGTTTGAATCCGCTGTTCAATATGTCATCACCGCAGGATGCATTCTGTGCCGAGTTGCACATGTAACACTTAAGGGCGCCACCTATAAAGAGATAGAAATTTTAGTAGGCATATTCAGACGGTATCCATGTCTAAAGGATGTCTCGAAGAAGTTCGGTTAAAGACGCGAGAAACAACGGAGTGAAGTTGTTCGACTTTAAAGTCTGATCGATCTGTCATGGAAAAGTTTGGCCGTTGGCGTTGTTTTTACCTGTTTTGCTATACCTGCCGTGAGTGCGAGAGAGACGGATTTATAGGGATTCGCGCGCGTAAGACAAAGACAGATGTACTCTTCACGGTACCCCACCCTATATGGACCCCGACAATGCCATTTTTTGAAATTGCACTTTTATATCGCGCGCATCTTCAAATCCATTGTTTTCATTAAGAATGGGGGGTTGAATCATAGAAACCTTATCACAAAAAATTCCGTTCTATACAGAGAAGGTCAGATCAAATGTAATTGAGAAATTGCACAGGTTGCAGATTTTTAGCACTTCCGGTTCGAAATCGACGCGTCCATGAATTTTTTTTTCACGCTCCGCCTAACCGTACCTTGTGCCACATTTCAATTTCGCGATATTTCCTCGATATTGATGTTTTATAATCAATTTGATAACACCGCATATACTTGAATTGGACTATATGAACAACTTCGTAGAAGATCCTGTGGGCGTCGCTGCAGTCGAGCACCGATGACCTCCACGAGACGCAATCACGAAATTATAGCGGTTCCTTTTTTTAATATTCCCATTCTACGTAAAGCATTAATAAAATATATATCTATTCGTTCGCAAATATTAGCTTTCCCTTTCTTTAAATATATAATACAACTTTTAAAGACTCATCGCGTAACTCCTTATACATTACATTATACGTATACAGCTGAATCATCGTTTCCAGGCCCTTCCCATATTTTATGTCTATATATATTCGCATATAGATTTTCTCTAGTTTACCTCTTGGACTGAGCTAATACAGTGTATTCTATCATACCTTACATGTACTAACGCAATTAGGACTCGGTATAAGTGTGCATCTGTAAAGTCGCCCTAAAGGTCTCAGGTATATAGGCTCGTGCCAATAAATAAAGCACTCCTTATATACTTTGATCCTATTGCTATATACAGGGTTTATATATATAACATAGACTATTTGGAAACACTTTTGTATTTTACAATTCTGAACAATGTATATCCTATGTGTATACCTATATGAGTGTATATATATATATATATATACGTATTTCTATGGGCACACATAGGCTCAATTATGCGAGTCGCGACAACGTGGCGCCAAAGTCGCGACGCCACCCTCGACAAACCGACGCCCCTAGAATAAGTCTTCATCCCCCTTGTGCCTGTCCCTTGTTTTGTGGAAACACTCCCCAATGATCTCATACCCTTTATTGGTCGTGGGGGGGAAAAAAAGGCAAAGACGTCATACGGAACATTAATGGCGCATATGACGAGTGGGATGGGTCTTTAAATGACGTATAAGTACTAATAATGATTTTCTACGAGTACCAATTGGACTCTGAAGAAATTTATGACCGTTTCTTTTCATCTTCTTCGTTGTGTTAATTTCTAGCAACTCTCATCTAATTTAATACAACGCCTCCATTGTCTCTTAGTTCGACACGAACGGTTAATAAACGGACACCACTTCGGACAGTGGGATCGTTCGACCGATAGAGTATTTAGATCTATATTAGATCATTAATGAATTAACGAATAGCTTCGTAATTTTTTAATATCAATTGTTATCCATGTCATAAGAATGTTAACGAATAATCAGGTAAAATATTTTCAAACAAAAAATATCAAACCCGACATACAGTCGGCTCGCGAAATCCATGTATCTTTTTGGAAAAGTTTGCAAAAAAAAAACAGTGCTATCAGTAAACGACACGCGTTCCGATAAAATTACGTAACTACGCATTAAAATATAAAAAAAATATAGTGCAAAATTCTTACACGATTCTGTAATCAAAATTCTATGCAGATCCACGTGTGACTTGTCAGTGACGTCACTGTTTTCAATCTGTCAGAAAAAACAGGGAACACGTGGACCGACTGTTCGTACATAATTAGGCACAGGTGTAGCGAATGGTAAATAATATTATAAAAGTATAAACTTACTTGAACCAATCGCCAGTGCGAATACGACAACCAGTACATCAACTATTCGATTCATTGCGGCTAGTAATTTCGTGAATTTTCTCAGGAAGAAATCCAGCCGACGTGAACTCAGTGATTCTGGTATTCTAATGCACTGATTAAAATTCAAAAATTTTTAGACATTCACGAATTACGCACTGAGACCGGTGCTTGCTGTTCGAGCTAACAAGACGACCGCGGCTGTGAGAATGCGAGCGTCGGGACGCGTCCGAAAGTGCGACGCATTTAGGCGTCTTTTCGTGTCTCGCGCAGCACCACGCGCGGATTTCTCCTGCTCTTGATCCTTGTGGATCGCTGTGATTGTTGGGCGTGGATCCGTCCAGTGACGACATAGTCCTATCTATATGCTGTAATAGAATAGCAGGGCGTGCTATATATAGCATATCCCATAAACTATAGACTATATTCTATCTATAGTCGATAGGTACGTTCCAAAATATACTCTTGTACGATGTAGTGTACTTTCTGTTTCTGCTTAACGATACGCGTTCGATAAGGACAGGTAGATAGTCTACGGTACAAGAGCAAGATTTTGGAACATACCCACTATGCTGGATGCTCGTCCTACGTAACCGTACACGTGGCATAATGTTAGGACCAAGAGGGTTGTTCGTGAGGGTATGTACTATATAGTATATAATATACCGTATACGTATATATATGACGTACGAAGCTAGAAGGGTGTGGTATTATATACACCTATATAAACGAACAGTATGAAAACTATGCTTGGACTTCGCTGAGGAAACTTTGCGGAGTCTATGAACAACGTAGAAATGAAATTTTTTTTCTCCTGGATACGCTTCGATCTGATCGAATTATTGATTAGAATTGTCCTATTGTTATTATTATTTTTCGATTTGAATCTCTGGTTCCACTTTGGTCCACTGTAGATTATTTTGATTAATGATTCATATTTTGGTATATGGAGTCTAAGCGAATTTTTTTTCTAATTTTGGGGAAAATTAAGTTATCGTACTCTAGGCGACAGTCACTATTGTCTCGTTTTAGGGGGAAAATGAGGAAAATAATGGAACTGGGAATTCACTGATTTTGGCACGGATTCCGATTTGTATTATACGACGATTTTTAATATTTACTGAATATCGGGATACGGATTTTGTAATATGCCAAAATTTGTTAATGCTTTAATTTCGGTGTAATATTTACTGTTTTTTTATGTTTGCTATTTTTTTATTCTAGCTCTTTGTAGTTTTAGAACAGTGTATCGTCGTTTTCGAATCGAGCGACTGTTATGGGATTTTTCTGGTTTGTTGAGTTCCAAAAATATATTTCTTTTTTTATACGTTTTTCGAAAGTTTTCGGGTTTCAGATACTTTTTTGTGCAATTTTAAATCTTAATTCGACTTAGCATTCGGAACGAGTAGCGTGTAGGCTAGAGCCAGTGACCTCGGCACGTGGACCCTCACTATTGTTCAAGGTCTGCTTCAAATACTACCTGGTCTTTTTATCTTCTATTTTAATATAGTCTAGTCGGTTCACGAGTTCGATGTGCTTCTTTTTTTTTTAACAATTCTTAGGCAATGCAATCTTTGGCAAATCGCACGAAGTGTTCCACAGAATCGCAGAAATGTCTACTAAAATAGAAAGATACAATATATTTCAGTATAAAATTATGCAGGTGTATGCACACGTCACAAAAATTGTATACGGAACCACCTGTGACTCACTGGAGACTTCGTTACATTACACATGTCAAAATGACACATAGATCTCGTGGATGGACTATATATTTTATTTTTCTATTGTAGCATATACTTTCATCATTCTATAAAAATCCACGTGTCATTTGTCCAGATTTGCATTGTTTGTGAATTCTGAAAAAAAAAACACATTAAACCCCTGGACGAACTACATATTATATTCTAGTCTTTTTCCCTACTTTTGATGTATTTCTTATGTAAGTTTATGTGTATAATTTCTACCATGAACTTTGAAAGATCGTCGAAACAGTGACGAATCCTTGAGTTTCAATTTTTTGCTAATCTACGAGGTAGTCGAAAGTTTTCAAGATATTTACGATGTGTAGAGACACAAAATTGAACAAAGCTAATAATTTTTGTTCAGGATATAAAAATTAAAAAAAAATGTAACGGAACAAATTTACTGCAGATACAAGAAAAAGTTTACGGGTAAGGGTTGACTTCAAATTTTTGTAAGATATAAGGCAATACTGTAGACTAAAGTAGACTGCGACCGACCCAAAATACGTAATACTTTTAATTTAACTGACGAGAAGCGTCAAATTGCTTTTTTTATCAAAAAATGAAATTTTTTTTTTCAAAAAGTCACCATTTTATTATTATTGTTTATTCTTAAGGTTGGTAATTTTCTTTATGCACGTTATTATGTAGATTTATAAAATGTATGAAATTCTTTATTTCAAGCCATCCTAAGAAGACTTGGGACTTCCGCCTAACAATATTTTTTGCTGGTGATCTGCCAGCGCTATTTATTAGTTGCCTTTTCTAAGAAAAAAGGTTTCGCATACCTTAAACTGTGTTTAATGTATGTATACGTCTTTAAAATTATGTCATGTTTAAAAAAAAGATCTAAATATTACCTATTTCACACCCAATAACCCAAAAAACCCTTTTAGCCACTTGCGCTGGAAAGACGTGCCACGTACGTCGTGATATTTTTGCTTTTGTAGCGTTTTCCTACGCGAATCTACCTATAGACTAGTCAACTGAGATACTGAAACAATGTATTAAATAAAACATTATTAAATATTTTGAAAAATTTATTAGCGAATTTCAATGAACTTTTAAGTGATTACAACAATTTCTTAAAATTTTATCACTTTCAACAAACTCTATTCAGACGTTTATTTGATTCAAGTTAATGCCTCTAGTAAGTAATGTACCATATTGTTATTTACCATACTAATTGTAAGATGTCTTTCTCGGATGTAAGTCTTACCTAACAATAAAAAAATGCCTACGCATTTTACGTATCACATTTATCGACGTGATAAGAAAAACACGAGTTGCAGCAAACAGGACACTTTGCAAAATAGACAAATTATCTTTTCAATTTGAAACACAGACTGCGTACGTTTTGTTTCTCGGGTTGCAACGTTGCCAACTTTCGCAAACTTTCGAGCATTCGAGATACGTAACTTCTCGTCACTTCAATAAAAACTACATTTGCCAATGAAAAAAATATTTTTATAATTTTTAATAAACTTATAATTCATATTATCACTATCTCCCTTTTCGTATAAACCTATAAACATACTCCAGACAAAAAAGCATATTATTTCATGTCTTGTACATTATTAACGATCGAAGGAGCCCGTGCTAAGAATTGATATTTAAAAAAATGTTATAATTCATTTATTCAATAAAAAATTTTAAAATTTCATATAAATATACTTCAAACGTCGAATAAAAAATATGAAATTCAAAACGCCATAAAGATATTGTAAAAGGATGCTTTGAAGAATCTTAACCAGAAGAGGGAATTGAATGTAAATTACTGGAACTTTTTTGAAAATCGATACCAGCGAGTATGGTTGGTCAGTGGCTTTGTGTATGATGCCTAGTGGTAGAGATAACTGTGCTGCGAAGGACAGTGGGTGGAGGTGAGAGACGCCTGGCGCCACGGCGCCCACAAGAGCGTCGACGCCACCCTCAACGTCGCCACTGCTCATCCCAGTCTAGCCCTACAGTTTCGGGATCGGCAATTACAGTAGGAGAATTCTGGGGATAACTTTTACCAAGCTCCTTGTGGCGTCGACGTATGTCGCGTCCTCCAGCGTCCCCTGACGTCACGTACTATTGCGTAAGTATCACAGACTAGAATCAAAACAAGACATATTCATGGTAAACCCAAATGGACGAGCTATACCCAAACCTTGTACTGTGAAATGAAATTGACACAGAAAATAATATAAATTCATTCAAAGATCTACAGGAAGATTTATTTCGTGAGTGGATGACAAACGGAGAGATTATGAAAAATTAATTTTTCCATATTGAAAATTGAACTGTAACCTTCATGAAAAAAAAACGACCTATTATTCACATTAAAAAGTTTTCGCAAGCTTCAGCGAACGTCTTCGAGTGAATTTTATTTCCTTTACCAGGACTGGGCGAATTCTCAATGATTTCGCCATTCTTCTTATCTATCAGAGCTGGGTCCTTATCTCTTCCACCTATTGGATTCATTTTTCACTTTGAGTATAGATGTGTATATATTTCCGTGCGAAAACTTCAAAGTTTCTTCTCTCTTCGTCGATTCTAGATATCTCAGGTTTCTACGTCGCAGATTCTACCGTAGGCACTATTCTTCCGATTCAAGCCAACCGACTACGCAAAAGATGGCTGACTAGGCTATAAATCTTGACAGCGAAAAATATCAGCTAGATATTATGATATCCATTATTTTCCAAACCCCCTTATTCCCAACCCTTTTAGAGAGATTTTGATTCCGAGTTTGGCATTCGTTCAACGGCTCCTAAGCACGGCTACGTTCACGCCGTTACTCGATGAAGCTGTCAGCTGCGAGTTATCGAACGACTGAAATACTTATCGAACAAGGAATACTATTGTTCTACTTAAACGTAATAATTGTAGCTAAACCGATTACCGTAGTCCTTGGTAAATTCGCATTTCTTTTTGTTCCTACACGAAAATAATTATCTGGAACGTGCGAAGCGTTCTTGACTACGTTTCTAGGTTATGTACGTTTTCTTTTGTGTCGCTACTTTGTCTCGTTCTTTTTATTTCGAAAATTACAAATTGATCGTACTTCACTCTCGATTGCATATCTTTTTTCTTTTCCTTTTTTAGACCACGCTAAAGAGGGCGGTGTTTTGTTTGCATAGTTGGGTACATAATAAAGAGTACGCAATGGAGGGACGCCCAGGCGTCCCGGCGCCACATTGCCGCGACCCAAATAATAATACCCATGTGGGGTAGGAAATGACACAGCCACCCACATTTACGAATGGTACATAAGGAACTACTGTAGGGTGCTCTCCCTAGAACAATGGACTAAATGGGTTTTCGTTGCTGTAGGAAGTAAAATGGCGGAGCTACGATCAGGCGGAAAGGGTAGCTCGATGATTTTTTGGAATTTTCTTTTCTGGTGCGAATTCCCGTAAATATGCTGCTACAGAAAATAGGTAGAAAAACTAAGGGTTAAAACGATAAAATGACACATGACGTCATGTCATACGTAAAAAAAAAAATTAAAAATTTATAACAGAAATTTTTTCGAATTTTGAAAATATCTCAACTATCATTAAATATTCAGTATTATCGTGTACGCCTATGGGGAAAGAAAAAAAATAATTTACATAAATTTACCATATAATTTTTTTCTCGTGCGACACGCTACTCGTTGAGTCAAAAATATTTATGAGAAATCGATAGGTCATGGAACAATTTGACCTTTTAATTATGTTATTTAACTATTGTTTATTTCTTTTTCATTTTATTTAAATCACTCGTCAACAACATCCTAGGCTTTTGATGATTTATCATTTTTTTAATGAACAATTTTTACCAATGCCTCATTATGATCTCGTATATTTAATTATTCATAGCGTTACTTTTAATTACGGCGACTACGCGCTGATAATAATTCTGCTATAGAAACGAATATGGTAATAAAGTAAATGGAAGGAGACGGAGTATAACAATATGATAGAAACCGGATACGGAAGTGGAGGACCGATTGCAACCGGAACCTCTGCATTCACATATATACTGAAAACTGTCGCGTGTATACCTTCCACGATAACATTCCTTTCCCTCTGTCCATAATTTCGCACATTCCCTTATAACTATGAGCGCCGATGAATCGGTAAAATAATCTGAAAAAGAATGTCGTGAAATAGAAATAATGAGTGATTTTTAAAAATAGTAATAGAGAAATGTACATTGATTCGTGGATTTTCGACAGTAATTATAGGAATCTGGACAAATTCGAAGATACTTCTTATCTGCATTATCTCTGGTGCATTCGTCGCTCTCGTCGCTTCTGCATTGATAACACTCGATTCCTCTGGATGCTTCTTATCATCGTCAGGTTAACAGCAAATAGTTGAAAAATCTCATAATAAATAAATCTGGCCATGCTTTAGTACATATATGGGTCAATCATATTAGGAATTGTCAACTAATGGTGATTGTGCATTAATGCACTGGTAACGTAAATTCATGGTAAATTATTAATAGACAGTCCGGTAATACCGACAGTAGACCACAATGGTACACTTAGAGTCGTCAATGCCTGCACTTACCGATTGAGTTTGCCCATTTAAATTACATGAGTGGGACAGAGACAAAAGTAGGTTCAGGAACCTAGGCATTAATGACGCTGCGTGTACAGAGAAACCAACTTGAATTTATTCCACGAACGGTATGGTTACCATCAGTCAGTTTATGGTTCTGCCACTGATACATACATGTCATGCATAGAAAAATTATGAAAAGATATGAGTAATTTTGATAACTTACTTTTATGAAAAGTAAGTAAAATCAATAATATTCGTAACAGATTAGAGCTGTTGGGCATTGTGATTTTTCCTCATTCAGGTAATCCCGTATCCTCATTAATCTGCACAAAGATTGTTATTAGGTTAATAACTTATGATCTTTCCTATCTCCTCGGTCAGTTTTATCGGAATGATAATGTATATGTTATCGGAATGATCTTAAAAATTATGTACGATATAGGATATTATTTATGTAAACGGAAACTCGATTTATGGATATCCAGCATGATTGAAAATGTCAACTTATGGTTATTCTAACCTTCAGCACGTTGCAAATCTGCGGGACCGGATTGGTGATCACTCTGCTCTAATTTCGCAACAGGAACATGATAATCTTTCAATAAACCCTGAGAAAATATGGTCGAAGTAGAATGATATGCCGGGAGATGGAATTTCTTTCGATATAAATATACTCTTTTAAAATTTCTTCACGATAGTTAATTCCCGTCACAATGATTTTCATTGTCCTGCAATTATTCCATCCTGAAGAGAGGTTCTAGTGACTTTTATTAGCGGGTTATTCAAAAAAATCCCTAGATCGAGAAATCAAAAAGAAGTTTGAACTTCTATAACGAAAAGTTTGTTTCGAAATTAAAATCGCCAAAGCTAATAAATATTATTTAATTTCTCTTATCAAATGTGTCCGCATTAACGTATATTCTTAGTGTTGCGTGCACTATATTAATTTAAAGTATGTCACGGACCGGCAATGTCGCACTGAAATGCTAACGACGTTAAACGGCGCTCAGAGTCGACCTAAGTTCTTTCGAACGCGCATTAAATTTTGTTGTGATAACCCTTTCGTTCGTACCATAAAAAAATGTATATAATAATTAATTAATACAACGTAACACGTAACACGATGCAAAGGGTTTTTCAATCATTCCTATTGAATAATTTCAAAAATTTTCATTTAACCTAAAAATTGTACGTTTTAAGATTCGAGTACAATATAACTAATAAAACACTTTCCTAACTGCAAGGGAATGTAGGACAATCCTCTAATCTATCAAATTACTTTAATGGAACCACACGAACGGTAATAGAAAGAGGGGGATGAAAATTTGTAGGGTTGTAACTGTGAATTGGGAGTGGCATCGCAATGCTTAGCGCTGCTCCACGTCATCGAATATACATATACTAACCATATACATTTAGCTACACGCAATCTTAAAATCCCATAGTCATGGTATTTTCCATCAATCCATATTTGCCTTTACATTAAACCAATGGCTGTTCTAATAAAATGCGTACCTATAAGGAGTAGTCGCACACAGAGACATCAATAATTATTCTAAACAAAAGTGATAATTGTAAATTCCTTATCACCGTGTATAATAACTTTTTTATAATTGTCACACATTATTTCTATCAATATAACTATTCATCTCTCATGACAACCAGCCATTATCAGATAACGTGTACTTTACTAGATCTAACCTATTGTTATATGACAGATCGGCCAGATCGAGCCTACAAGGTTTATGTACTTTCCTGTGCTCGTCGTGCGTGTAGATTCGTACAGCGTTCCTGTGTCACAGGAAAAGAGACATTATCCACTCAGAGGAGTACTCCGGTACTCACTAGTCACCACTTTATACTCTATTTGAACGTAAAATTATGTACCACCTACGGCATTTTCTATTTAGCTAGTCTGTTCGGCAGTATTCAACGACTCAAGGTGTAATATGACGCCTATAGAAACCATAGAAAGACTTAAGAGCAAAATACAAGAATCAAAATAAAAACCATTATGTGCATATGTAAGAATATAAATGTTTAGTTTTTATTATTGGCCACTAAGAAGTTATTAAAAATAGAATAAAAATAGAATCTGAAAATTGTTCTTAATATCGACTGTAATTTTTGTATTAATTCAAGCCTTAATCGTTTCCGGTGATTGTCAAAACGTTTCTCATCCGCTCCTCTCTGGTACAGGCCAGTTGGTATCGGTCTTCATAAATGTTACGCTTAACAATAGATTTACGGATGTCGTTTATACATATACCTATTTTTACTGAAGTGAGCCAATTTTTACTGATATAAGAAAATTGAAGTTTTTTGCAAAGAAAACAGTTTCAAATCAATTTACTTGACTAAAAACCCACGTATGTTTTTAAAAAATAATTTTAAAGTTTTATATGTATACAGTAATGAAATTTTTAATGAATCAAATTGGCCCAGTCCGTAAATCTAGCATTAAACTTGCAATGTAAATACAAAGGTCTGAAGAGAGGAGATGAATCTCTTTTCTCTCTTAACTAGTATCACTCATTTACGGAGCACGAATACTTGTTACGATGTGGGGTGGTACGACTCCGTATCAGCCAGCGCCGGGATCAACAGTGCGATTCTAGCTTTCGAGGCCGGGAGTTCGGCCTCTTATTCACCCCTGTGTATTATACCTATAGCTGTTGTTTGCTTTTAACAAATATCTTATCAGTGAGCTATCGTAACGAATTTATTAAGAAAGTGAAAATGAACGTGAAAATACTTCTTGTGGCTCTCAGTACCTGCCTTTTAGGCTATTTCGGTAGGTGCTACAGTATTTTTAAGTATTATATAGTACGTCACGTCACGAATTTTTTTAGAAGCAGCTAACTGAACCTTTTTTTTTTACAAAATCATTTTCCGAAAGACACTACTGGACCAATTGTTGCGTCGTCTAGTGACGGAAGTCGTTATTCATATATCTGACTTGTAGAGTGCCCGCTTGTAATCATTAGGATCAAATTATCTAATCGGTATTATTCTTTACATACTTGTTTAAGAAATAACTGGTGCGAATAACGCAATATAAATGTTGATTGAAATCTGATTAAAGTATTTTTTATTTAATAATTAAATTCCTATTTGTAGTATGACAGGGGGTATTTAAAAAATCTAGAATTATATACTGTTGTATATAATTTTTATATTGTTTGATTGACACTGCAATTTTATGGATTTATACAAAATGCGTTCTTAACTAAAAAATATTGTGAAAGTTACTAAAAATCTACTAGATTCTAACGACACCTAGTTCTTGCGCATTGGTGTTATAAATTTATATATAAATTTTGAACCGTTTAACGCGTCACCCACATTCACCTGGTTTGATGATGTCACCTTATTTCTAGGTAGCTGCATTGATTTTTCTGCAGGCTGGGCTAGTCACTCTGGTAGTTCGTTGAACTCCATTACATCTGCTGGATATATAGACTCTGATGAAATGGGACAAAGTCATTAAAATTGCTATTACAGGGATAAACCACGCTTTGAGTCTATAAGAAACATCTTTTAATAGACTATGGGTTATTTGGCATTGGCAGTGGCGTAGCTAAACCATTAGCGCCCTGGAGCAGTACGTACCAACCGCGCCCCGACAAGTCAACGGTCTAAAAAACTTTTTTTCGGGCCTTCGTTTCATTTTCGAGCATTTGTGAGCCCAGATTTGGCGACAAATCTAACGGATATGCGGGTGACAATAGTTCCGATGCAGTCAAAATAGTTTTGTGAGATGATTGGGATAAAAATGTGGGTGATAGGCACTTAAAATTCGCACTGTCAATAATAATTCGTGTTAAATGACGTGTACACCTAACATATAATAAAGGCAACGACCACAGTGACTGATTAAGATTGCTTTCAAGATACTAATTGACTAAATCTCGTAAGTCGCAAACTGGAGCTAGTAGTTACAGCGTTTTTACTTGAGGTATGCTCGGACATGCTTCACTTGCTGGTGAACTGTAGAGCGCGGCGCCCGTACAGCGGTGAATTCAACAACTTCGTTATCCGAGCCCTCCACGCGGCTGAGCGCCCTTGCGCGCCTGGAGCAATCCGCTCCGTTTGCTCCACGGTAGCTACGCCACTGGGCATTGGTGTCAGTCAGCTCGCAAACATGAGTTCACAATAAGTACCGGAAATTGCTCGGATTGTTAATGAACGCGCGAGTTTAATTTCCTGCTATTTACGTGTACGGAAAGTTCTTCGAAAGATGGAATTCTGTGAAAGTAAAATTTTTAGAAAAAAAAATACGTCGTTCGGTCATATCGGCGGAAAAAAGATCAATAACCTAACCTAATAGTCATATTTGGCAAATCCGAATATATGTCACAAATGGTCACTGTGATAAAATTTTTACAAATGTTAACCACGACTTTCTGATACGCTACTCAATAGTATACAATAACATAATAACAATAACAAATTGTGATTGGTACATAACTTAAGATTATTAAACTTATCAGCTCGTATTCAGAACTCGCTTTTAGTGCTAACAGCGCGCCTTTAAATTTTTTCTTAGTGACTTTTAACCACAAACGACTCTGTTAGTGACCTTAAGAGCGAGTTGTGAATGCGGGCTATCGTGTCTCGTTATCGTTAACCTCACCGCGGGTAAACCTGATAACCAATACATGAGTCTAATAAACTGTATTAAAATATGTAACGTGGAACATGTTCAGGAAAGATATACGAATTTGTATAAAAATGATGATAAATTATATAAATAAAAAATTTATCTTTACGTACTAAAATTTTAATACAATCGGAATTTTCATTGCTGCAAACAAACTATATTCGGTTATACTTGATTTTTTGTCTAGGTACCAATGCTCTGCAGTGCTATGAATGCAATAGTCACAATGACAGCCGGTGCGCCGATGACAAACTTCCGGATGCCCTGAAGAAGGATTGTGTGGAACACGTGGAGGGTGCCAAGTATACTATGTGCAGAAAGATTGTCCAGGTCATCGAGTTCAGCGTAAATGGCTGTAAGTATTCATAACGGTGGATGTTCATGATTATCTATTATTCGTAACAATTGCTCATGCGATAATACCTTCTTTTAAAGTGCCAGCCAACACCCGGGTAATCAGAAGCTGCGGATGGGACGAGACGGCTTACAAGGGTCGCTGCTACCAGAGAGGTGGTTTCGGCGGTCGCCAAGAAGTCTGCAGCTGTACATCAGATTATTGCAACGCAGCGACTACCTCGATTCCGACATCTTACACCCTCATGATCCTCTGCTTCCTAGGGAGCCTCTTCGTCGCCTTCGCACGTTATTAATCCACCCATAGTAGCTATGACATTCGAATTAAATAAAATCGGATGCTGAGAGCACCTAGGAGATCCGCAATTGCATCACAAAATCAAAATGGACCAACCGTTCTTGGCGATGAAAAGAATGATAATGGCATTTCATTAAACAATCGCAAAATCCATGTAACCACATAAGGATTTTCGATTTTTTAAAATTCGATAACAAATCGAATCTTCACTGTTCATTAATTTTGATTTTTCCCATGCTGGAAAAGACTCTTTTATTAGTTGTACGTTTTCATGCGAATCAATTACAGGTTTTATCACTCTTCTGATATTCAATTCTAAGAATTCTGAATTCTAAGACGTATTCAAGTGAATAAATATCAAATAGGTAATTAGTAAGCTGCAATACAGGAATGACGTTTTGGCAGAATATCCAATGAATAAATTGAAAATGGAAAAGCTAACACATTCTCTGGATGATATATTGCGCATTATTTTTAAAGTAATTTAAATACTTTCAAATTGTTAAATCAATGATTACTCAATGCGAGTCATCGCAGACTTGAACACTTGTATGATATATGTGCGAGAAATATATGTATATGAGGTACTTTCAGCAGCGACATGATTGACAAAGGATGCCATTTTGAAATTGAATTTTCAAAGTAAACGGCAAGAGGAGCCTAATGATTTTTGATAAAAATTGAAAGTCATTTCTAGTAATTCAGATATTATTTTTCTTTGTTGTCAGACTTATTTGTTTTAGGCCCGACAGTTCGCTCTGCCATTTTTTCACATACTGTTTCATCGAGCTCACTGAATTCTCTTGTGGGGATTTGATTTCTATCCAAGTTCGAAGTATTACTTGAGATCTTTCATTAGCAGATCAAGAATGTCTTCGTGCAGTTTCTGCGCAATCCGGATGCGAATTTTATGATTGATTCGCCATTCGACTTTTCATTCAAGTTTCCTTGCCTTTCTCTCCCGCATTTTTTTTCTGTGTCACTTTCAAAAGTTCTCATTTGATGCAAAACCTTGTGGACCTTTTTTTTGCCTTTTTCTCACCTTACCCCTGGACACGATGTCACAAGGAGCTCAATCATTACCCAGTCTAAAACAAATCCCATGCACCAGGTAAAGTAAAGTATTACATTATTTATAAAAAGATCTAACTGGGATAACGGTCAAAGAATCAAATTTTTTCCTGTTAACGTAGAAGCTGATAATCAACTAAGTCAGGTGCAATAATTAACCTAGAAATCATGAACCCACCAACGGCACGATCGAATCGACCTTCTCTACAATCATCGTCATCATCGATTATACCGTCATCTCATCTGCATCAGCAACAAATTCATTATGGTCCCATAACCACGTTACAGCCATGTACTGCAACGTTGCATCCATCCTGTATCTTTCCTGCACGTAACGCTGGACCACCCAGTCCTGCATCCCTACAAAATCAAGGTTAGCAGGTCGTTATCTCATTTAACACTTTTTATATCAATGGTACTAACCAATGTGTCATTAATCAAATTTTTCATTATGCTCTATATATGTAGACAGAATTATTTTAATTCCTAGTTGCATCATCTACCTTCGCCCATGGCCCTTATCCTACCCTGGAGCACTACGCCAACTCTGGCGTGAACCTGATAACGCCGCCATATTTCAAACCTCCAGAAAATATCTGCACAGTATCGGAACGACAACCAGCTCCACATCCTCACAGTCTCTTTTATCATATATCCGCGATCAATGCATGCAGTCTGCAGACAGGAAATCCAAACGCAGCTTTTCACCTACCCGGAAACGCTCCTTATGCCGTCACGACATTTTCCAATAATCAAATATCAGCACCGGTGGCTGTTCAATCAGCTCAGATATTTCCAAGTTCTCCAATTGGTTTGGTCTTCGGTAGTTCGTCGCCACCTGCCGACAAGCACACTTCCGGTATCGAAGCAGCCCCCAGCTTAAAATCTGTTAAGAATAAGACAGTCATTGGTTGCACCAAGTTACAGAGTGTTTCAAGAATGGAAAACAGTGATTGGGTGTCTTCTGTCAAAATGAACCATCCTGATTCGTCAATTGGAATATTTGATAATGCCAACTGTCGCGAGGATAATTCAATTTCCAAAAAGTGTAGTCCTACCAAAAACCAAGATGAACGCCACTCCGACGAGTCTTCAGCAAGTTTCGACTTTACCATTGAAGCTGAGGAAATGGTCTCCGCTCTCTGTAACACAGCATCCTCCAATGATCTCGGAAAAGAAGATAGAAATTTGGATACTAACCTCTTTAATGGCGCCGGTGACAATATCTCTAACAAGAGCACATGGTTTGCAGATTTTTCTACGGAATATTCAATGGGATCTAGCGGATTCCGAAACGTCGCGACGCAGACTCTGGATCCTGAATCTGATCAACAGTTTCCTGAGCTCATTCGTAAGACCACTTATTGGGGCTGCAGTGAGGCTGAAAATATTTTAAATTCTGCCAAGTACAGTCAAGACCCCAAACGTCACTGGTTATCCAATATGTCTTCTGCCACACGGACTGCCATTATGAAATCCTCTACTTGCTTTCCAGTGTTCGCAGGCGATCGAGTATTCATACGTGATCTTATCAATGCACTTATTCGTATCAGCAATGGCTGGCTGGTTCTCGATAATTATCTTAATAAGCAATACTACACTGGACTTGCTGAGAAGTATGACAGTGAATTAATCAGATCGTTTCATTGCTGGGAAAGCACCACTTACGAGCTGCTTAGAAATGTCATAGAAACTTTTCTCAAATTAGAAGAGACAGCAACAAACACAGTAGAACATTTGAATCGACAAGAATTCTCAAACAGCTCATTTCCTGGCGACGTTTCCTTGTATACACCGAACGATCTCTTCAATTTGTCAAGTTCCAATAATTTTCGTTCTTCTGAAATTTCTCAGGCTAATCAAACTAATCAAGAATCAGCATATGCTGTGCACTATACACCTCAAGCTTCATCGACAGTGCACAACTTTCGATATTTGAATGCTCAACAGTGCCAAAAGGAAACGAAACTTCGTGGCAAGTGGACTATGACGGAAAATTTAAGAGCTACTGTAGAGGGCACGAAATCAGTACCGGATATGAACCTGAATCAGCCGGAAGCTGCTATTCAACAAAGTAAATTCAGGCCCAAGGTTCCTAATAAGAGTAGTTCGTCGCGTCAGTCTCTCAACACAGAGTTCTGTAATCTGAGAAACAAAGTGATGGAGAGCAATGCAGAAACTTCTCGGCAATGGTCGACAAGAGATAGAAAACGTGACTTCGCTTTTAATGCTAAATCATCAATAGAACCTAGTTACCAAGTGAAGCCATCTACTTATGGAAATCATTGTAGCAACAAGTGTATGTCGAGAATGACAGACGCCAGTTTCTCAAATCCACAAGGTGGTATTGAATCCTACGTAGGCACATCATCCACGGGAATAGATTCCGGTTATGTAACTAAATCTTATTCTGAAATGGATTATGGTATAAAATCATCAAAAGTCGATCATCCTTACACCAGTAAATCATTAAACGGTACAGAGTCTATTTACGTTGGAAAACCATCAGCAGATCAAGTCGAACCAGCTCCAGTACCCAGGAACAGGATGACTCTCTTGAGTCAGATAGAGCCCGACGCATGTTCAGCCAGAGGCGCAGAAGAGATGACAGCAAATTTATCAGCCTGGTTTGCCAGTATGAGAAACACAAATTGTTTAAGCTCAATGGGAAATCCCGAAACTAAAGCTTGTGGAAGTTTGAGATCACCTCATCCTCAAGAGATGTCCAGGAGTTCCATGGACCTGGTGAGACAACTTCAGATGGATTCTAATCGTCAGTTACAGACTCTGAAAAATATGCAAAGTATCCAAAGTGCACCGTGGAATGTCTGCAATCTTATCAACAACAGAAACAACGTTCAACAGCAAGTTGAAGAATATGACAGCTCCGAGGACGTTCGCGTTTACATGAAACCAGGTAGCTACAACGTCCCCAAAAAGAGACACCAGAGGCGTCCCAATCGCAGAACGGAAAATACGTCATCCAGGAATCCTGTAGGCTCATCTGGGAATTCTCAAGTGAATAAGGATAAAACCTTAGGAGCATCCGGAAGTGGGGCCACTTCTGGTAGGATGTCTTTCACAGCGGCATCCATAGTTCCACCACGTACGTACTCCCTGGAGAATTCTCCAAGGATCTTACGTCGAGGCGATTCTACACTCCAGGATATACGACAAGATGTCACCTGGAAAGCGGCCTGTGCCTCAGCTGAAATTTTACTGGAAGCACTTAACGTTAAGGAACCTGAAATTGAGACACTGGAAGCAAAATCCTTAGCTTCTACGATACCCAAGCCTGCAGAGGTTAAATGTGTCGATGATGGTGCCTCTAGCTATGAAGCATCCGAAGACGATTCTGGGTCGACTTGTAAACTATCACCAGGTATTAAGTCACGTATGGACATCAAGTCTAGTAAGACCAACGTGAAGACCGACTCCTGGTTAATCAGGACCTTGAACAACGCTAGTATCAAACAAAGACAGGAACCAGACTTGGAGAGTTCAGAATCGTCAAACAGTTCAATACAAGAAGATGAACCACCTACCACTGTGAAACTGGAACCAAGTCTAGGTGCTAGCACACCAAGGGAAACGTCACCAAGAAATACAGCTGACAGTACCGAGGTTCCAGGTCGTGCCACTTATTCAGAAACGGTACGACGTTCGACTTTGAGTACATCATCCAAGAAAGAATCTTCCAGGAGGCAAATGAAGTATACTTCAGTATCAAGCACTGTAATTCCTGTAACTGGTAAGAAGTGCCAACGTAAAGATGTGGATAGATCTTACATGATGCACAAATCAAGAAAATCAACTGGCAGAAGAGTTCATAGAGAGGTTGAAGAGCCCAACGAAGAGAGTTTTCCTAAGAAAATATTGAAAGATGATTCCAAGACAATTGGATTAAAGACGACTAAGAAAAAGGACAATTCTGGGCTTACAGACAAGAACAAGAGTTCTGACAGAGGTTGGTCCGTTTGGTACAGTTCCAGAAGAAGGCAGAGTCTCAGTCCTCTGGCTCTTAACAAACTTGAAAGTATTCATCAGACTATCTGGCAACTGGATGAAGAGCAGATCTTCAAGTACCCACCATCGACTACCATGAGTGAACAGCCTTCTAACAAAACAGTTAATATCACATGACGTTAGTAAATAATAAATTACCCATTAGTATTATAATTACAATAATATTGCAGATTGAAGATTATTACAAAGCAGTCAAGTGTCCCTTGTTTCTTGAAACGATTGGATACAAGTTCAAAAATCGTGTTTATCACAAAGTGGAGCATGCCGTGCGTGATTTTCGAAGGATCATATACAACTCTAGGATCTGTTTTAAGGTAGAAATATTGATAAAAAATCTCGCAAGTGAAGATCAAGCGTTAATTTATTACAGAATGACACAGAACGACTATCCAAGATCGAAGATTTATCGAAGAAATTGGAAGAGCTACTGGAGGAACATTTTCCCAGTTGGGATTTCGAGACGATAACCGGAAGTCCTAGGGACATAAGTGGTTCGCCAATTAGAACGCGTTGCAAATTATCAAGTCAGAAAGCTCCTCGTCACAGCATCCCAAAGAAAAACTCATCTTGTCCTACAAATACAGATAATCTCTGTTCCCATTGATCCGCATGGAGATCAGTCAATTGGATGAAATCAAAACAATTTTTCTCGAACGGTTTCGATATACGATAAGACTTCCATATGGGGTAAGGATAACTAATTAAGCTTATGATTATTAATCAAGAATCATTATAGATTTTTATCGACAACAGCTGGGCGATAATCAATCACATAATACTGATTTGCGATAATGTCGCTAGTTTATCGGTTTCATTGCAATTTCAGTTCTTCAGAGGGTACTATATATTGAGAGCCTACGAAGTCCATTAGCTAATTAAATTAAGTTTCGCCCTAATTAGCTCTTTGATCGAGCAATGTCCCTCTTTTGATATCTCCGATTTTTTTTCACTAGTTCCACGTGTCGACGTTTACATTAATTGACTGCACTGGTTAAAACAGTCAGAACGGTCCAATCGTGTGTAACGATCCTTGATAAAATAGGATATTTTTGAACGCCTCTTCTCACCTTTTTATATCTCCAGTATACCGCTCGAACATTATCTTGGCAGGATACGTATCAACAACGGCCACGAGATTTCCGACAATAAGTAAAAAATTACTCTGTTTATAGCTAAAAAAAATGACACTGCTATTAATCACGAATGCTTTTTGTACGCGATACACGTTCCGATCAAAGTATACGGCAATAAACAGTTTTCTCACATGCACGAATATTTATTCCATATTCTTCTATTATTTCTCTTCGATGTCGCATTAAATCCAACATGCGTGACAATCAGTCGTTATTAATGTAACGCATGGCGAAAAGTTAAAAGCGGTTACGAAGTGATTGCGTCTTGCATTCTTTTTACCGTCAAACTAATCATCGTTAGTTTTATTTTTTCTCGAAACAAATTTTGGAATACGATTGCATAACACCTGTCCTCTTAGGTAAGGTACAGAGACATTTCGGTTATGTTATTTAAGTATACAAGTCGCATAACGACAGGCAAGGAGCATACGTTGTCTACGATATCGCTTACGACCAAGTGTTCTCGTACCTTTTCGTTATTTGCTCAATTTAATACGTAACCTTGTAAAACGAATCCAAGGCCATCGTGAGAGTGTTCGTGCTTCCGCCATTCGCGTAGTTTTCTTTCTAACGGCAGTATCGAATGAATGGATAAGTCATAGTTCTCCGCTCCGATGCTCATTCACATTCAAGTGACGAAAGAGTACAGGTCTTCTTATTTCTGTTTCCAATTAGTTCCTGTACTCCTCAAAGAGAGAAAGCATCGGCAGAGTTCAGAGCGACTCAGTAAGATGAGAAGAGTTTGTGAGTGGTTTGATTCTGAACGACACTGTGACATAAGAGTGGCATTGAAATGTTAAAATTGTGATTTTACATGACTTAAATCTGTTCGTGGTGTCTTACCTGCACACAGTGTTTAAGCTAGGTTAAACTTGAATTGGGATTTAGTTTAAAAATTAATCGTATGAATTCGCCCAGCAATAATAATGCAGTTCGACATATAATCAATTGTCATGTCAGACTGAACGTTGAGCAGACCAAGCATTAGTGCCGGTCTAGATTTTACGTGGACCATTCACTGTGTTGTTCCAGTTTACTCGTAGTGCGATTCAGTGTCGTTTATAAATATTTGACATTGCAGTAAATGGATTGCTTCATCTTTCATCTTGTTTCATTGGATTTACGTCCTACAGCAGAATCAAATTTCAGGGTAACGAACTCTTCTTTTTACTAGTACCAAATAAATCCACAAGGCGTCACCGCTAAACGGTTTCTCTAGGTCGATAAAAATCCGCTAGGGTGCCAATTCAATTCGAAAAGTTTGCGTAACATCTTTCGGTAATTTTAAAGCATTCTGCTGCATGGCATACATTGATTGAGATAACACACAGTAACGGACAAGACGCCTAACATTATTTTCATGCTAAATACTATTTTACAGACGGAAACAACAAAAAGTACACCTCCATAAATATCCTTTATTCTTGATCTTGGTCACTACATAAATACAACGTACCATAAAGCTTCCGGTACATTCAGCTTAAACCAGACATATAGTTGTAACATGTGTATTATGATTATATCTCTCATATTCTCTCTCTCTCTCTCTCTCTCTCTCTCTCTCACTCTCTTTCTCTCTCTGCATTCACGACTAAATGCGACCCACGCTTAATCTTCCTGATCCCCAATGCAGCTAAGACGATTCCCATGAACGACAAGAGTGACCATTTCGCTCTCTACGAATTCACTCTAGACACCATAATATGAATAAACTCAATACTACGAGTTAAATAGGATTCCACGAAAACAGTCCACATTATTAATAGACGATGACATGAGTTACACACACGTCAATCAATTTCAAATGATCTTCCTGAAAATGAAATTACGTGGCGTTCGAGGTTGTTAAAGAATTCAAATTGATGCAGATCACAGATGCAAAACCACAACCGATCAAAAAAAAATTCAAGAGAAGAAAAGAGAATGAAAGTAGTAGTAAATTAATATGTACATCGAAATTAGTGAAACAATAATAAGATGCTGGCAATACGTTCTCATGATTAATAGACATATTAATATACTGTGTATCTATATTATCCGTCGCAGACTATTATGATGGCTCTTTTTTTTTGTAATCTTACTGAACGACGGAACAGTAATATTACGAGATTGATAATGAATAAATAATAATTAACAATAAATAGTCCTTAACGAATTGCTCATATTGCGATCGCAATACCGTACCGTTCTTGTCAACAGTGATTAACCACACTCTATTCTAAGGTTTCACCGTGAGAATGAAAGAAGAAAAAAAATGAAAGGACGAAGAAAGATATAAAAATACATAATATCATGACCTCACTCAAATCATATTAATCGTCGTAATCTATACTGTAACGTAAATGCACAATCAAACGAGGAAATGAGATCCACGAATTCTACGCTCGATCAATTCGTTTTAAGTACTATCGATAGTCTGGAATCGAAACACAATTTTCTCACGATTTGTCATCGTTACCTATTAGCAAATAATCGCTCTTAATTGATTGACCTTCCTACGATCAATAAATTGTATGATACTTTGTCATTAGAAACCTCGACTCTTTGGTACGTTTCTCGTGAGATTATAAAACGGCCTCGGGTTGATCGCGATACAATGGTACTTGATCGAGCTTCATAATGGAAAGAACGACCGATTCGCTTTGTACTGTTTTCTCAAAGAAAGAATCTACGGAAAGAGAAAACACAAAATGCGGAATGTATGACGAAAATTGAATAATAGCTGTTAGTGCCCCGTGGAGGAGAAGACGAATGAGAAATTAGAAGACAGGACAGAGTTGGGATATAATTTTATGGAAAGTTCTTGCTTTAAAAAAACAAAATGACGATTGGCTTTGCACGGACAGTTAATTATGTAAATAATAAACATTTATAACAATTATTTTTGTTAATAGTCCTGAACTAACGTTCCCGTTTGATTTCGTAGACGAAATCATTTTACCTTATGATTACAGACAATTGTTAGTCACGTATAGATAATCATCCAATTTGATGAATGAATTTAATGAACGATAGTCGATGATTCACGCTGTTAAGAGGATCGACGGACTTCTGAAACGGAAGTGTTCGATGACAGTGGTTATCGATTGGATGAAAAGAAATGAACAGATAATAATAACCGGAAGAACACAATCCAAGATACAATTGTACTTGGCCAGATAGTTCGCGTAATCGTATATTTTCACGTATGCTATGATATTATACGATGTGGTCGGAGTAAATTCTTGAGAGTGAGTGATCGTCACTCTTTAGTGTTACATGTGTATTTACAGACTGTGGCTTATTTTTTTTCCATCCAAACTTTTCTGAGTTTCCGTAATCAAAATAATATCTTGAGGAAATAAGTCATTTGTTAGTTAAGGTTATTGTTTTTTTTACTGCTGTGACTCTTCTTCTTATTCCTATTGTATCTTACGTTCGGTTTCTCCGTCTCGACAATCGTGACGTTGTCGTCTGCTTCCAATTAACAACATTAAGCATCGGTGTCCCAAACAAAAATCAATGCTACTCCCTGTAGCTGACACTGTTTAGGACGCGTTTAAAAGGCCTCTATTCTCCAGCGCAGCTCGCAAGGTGTTGTACAGCTGTAGTTGTTGTTCTGGCTTGAGATTATACACCTGAGACAGAATTAAGTCGCTCTGTACGAGTAGTACAGAATGGCTATTAAGGGCTGGCTTGTAAATAAAGAAGCATAAAGAATATGAACCAGGATAGGTACAGCGAAGTTGGATCTAAGGAAACTTTGCTTTCGATGCCAACAATTATTCAATGATATTGTCGCTGCATACGGAATGAAAGGTTTACTTATACCCCGATGCAAGGAATGAAGAAAAGCAGAAACAAAGAGAAGATGTTAATTGAAAGATAAAAGGAGAGTTTAAATGAAAAAAAATGTAGGGTTAATACTCGAGTTGTGAAAATAATAAAATTCAACAAGGATTACCATGCCAATAGTGCAAAGACCAGCCCTGTATAATTGTGATGTCAGTAACAAAGACTACAAAGTTATTCACAATGGTTCACTTACTTAAAAAAAACAATATGACCATTTTAATTGGCAATTACTACTAGTAATAAAGACCTTAGAATCTTTCAAGTATTAAGTATTCATTTTTCTTGTCTAACACTGAAATATTCATTAGAATGGCTATAGAGCAATAACGTAACTTACCTGTTGAAGCAGCTTCTGGGGAGAGGCGGTGTGAATGAAGGATGAGATGTATACGTTGACGAAAGTCGCCATTAAATACTGACAGTCGAATCTGTCCATTATGCCACCGTGGCCGGGGATGACATCGCCAAAGTCCTGTATAAAGTGAACTCACGCAGTAGGATAGATATGCAAGGATATTTTTTTAACCTTACCTTGATTTTAAAGGCGCGTTTAAATCCACTGGCAAAGAATCCTCCAAAAGGTCCAATAACGGAACTGAACACTGACATGGATAAAGAGTGCAATAGGAATGGATACACAGTCACAGTTGATTTCCAGTTAAACTGTAAACACAAGCAACACAATTATCTGTCTCTAGATTGCATTTACAAAAAAAGATAATGATATAGCGAGTCCACCTACTTCACTACCGATCATTATATTCCCTAGATAATTACCATTTTCGTTACGGTTTGTAACCACTCTGGCAAAGTATACTCCTGCGGTCGAAACAAACTAGATGGTTCACAATCCATAGTCATTCGCCCTAAAGCCTCGCTGTACTCGATTGGGCAGACAAAGTAGCGATATTGACACATGACATACGACATCTGATAAATAAAGAAAATGTTTTTATTAAAATCCCAATAATTATGATTATTTTGGCCCGATGATGTTTACCAATAATCCAAGTATGACAGTCGAAATACCGCCTCCAATGAAACCCTCCCAAGTTTTCTTAGGTGATAACTTTATCAGTGGTGTTCTGCCGAAGAAGAAGCCAAATACATAAGCCATCATGTCATTTATAACAATCATGCTTACAGGAACGATGAACCTAAAGTGACATTGTAAAGATAAAGATCAAGAGATATTTAATTAACTTTTACGATATCTACGCGTTAGGTAATAAGATTAATGAATTTTTTACCATATCAGTCCTTCAAAGATGTTTTGTATTATCAAGTAACTTTGCATCACGACGATTAGCAGTGCTACATGGGTCCAAGCAAAGAGAGAAAATTGCTTCATGTAATACTTCTTTACTAAAGAGAGAACGAACCAAACAAAACCAACGATGTACAGGCAAAATGAGATGAACCGATGGTAAGTTACCAGTACGCGCAGATATCCCTAAAAAGAAATATTACTTGTTTTATTAATTTGCCTTTTTTCAAGTATATTGTTATGCAGTCAGTTAAGTAAATCATCCCATTTATTTCATCTGATATTGGAAGCCCCAACAGGTGGTAGAGGAAGCCATACGGGAAATACAGGGATGATAGTTCTGGTGGGATTATTGATTTTATGCCAGAGCTCTTTGTATTAAGGGAGACACACCTTTGCGGGGTACTGGTAAATTTAATTATATTTGCCGCAATGTGAATGTAACAGATTCTTCCGTAAGGATTATTTACCGTTCGATTTATCACAACGGCGAAGTAGTCCATCAGATTTTCCCCGTAGAAGAAATAATTAGACGTAATCAGGAAATACCATGATAAAGATCTGAACCAGGGTAGACCGTGAATTCTGTACACGGCATACCCAATGTTGATGATCTCTTCAAAGCATTTCACTTGTACGATTAGAGTCTGTTGGGATAAAGGAAAAGTATGAATTATTGAAATGTAAGAATCAGTATTGAAGAATTGATATTTAAAATGAAAATTGTAGATGTTTACTCAATGGCCATATATGCCATAATAACTGTATGAATCATTAATATGATAATTGCATGGTTTACGAAAGATAATATAAATGTTAAACTATTTATACGCAAGTAATTGCATCACCAGAGATAACAACTTCTATCGGTAAAAATATTGCAAGTTACTTTAGATACACAAACATTTTAAGAAATATAAATAAGTTTTGTTTCATTCAATACATTTTAAATCTGAAATACTTACCGTGACCATCAGTGCTAAAGGACCGCCATAAATAATAAGACAAAATCCAGCTATCATCAACCAGGTAAAAATGCCTCGAATCACCCAATTTCTCCAGCTGTTGTAAAGGAAAAATGTATTATAAAACATCTAGTTATGTTATTGTGGTTTTTATATAATTGTATACAAAAATGTATATAATTGCAAAAATGTTTGTGAAACCATATTCAAATTTTCAAATCAGATGAATTTAACTTATAATCAGGGCTAGAATGATCATTCGTCACAATTCCCAAAATTCAGTGACCGATTAACCAAGAAATCCTACCGATCTGGTAAGCCAGAGAGAGCAGCATCAAGGATTTCAGGGGTATGGTTTGTTCCTTGCGGCAGAGTTTTAGCCAGTAGATCAACTTCGATCTTTCCATCATCTTCAGATTCGACATCTTCTTTCTGTAAGGATCGCATAAAAAATTATAAAACTTGTTCAAGGTTCGATTCATTAATCTGCTATGATATGAACTTTGATTCATCAAACATATCTTCAAAAACATGGATAACATTTTTGCAAATAGGTAAAACACAAAGTATATTCAACTATTAAAAACGGAAATGTCATCCCAATATAAAATTTACATCAAATTTGAATTTCTCCATACAACTTTTGGATTTTTCAAAAATATGAGATATTAAATAAAGGGAAAAAAGAAGAATAATCAGTAAAGAACCTTAAAAAAATCAAGAAATCCTAATGATATACGATGGTTGATTATCTGTCATCGTAGTAAACATAAAAAAAATCTCATTATATGACTGAATGAGAGATCAAATTCGCAGACTCCGCATTAAAAGAAACGACATATATTGCTAAAACAGTATCACAGATGAAGAAGAAGAAGACAGTTTATTAGCGAATAATAAATTCCAAATAAAAAGAGTCTTACGTGATCGTCGTTTACATCCTGTGTTACTGCTGACGCATCCCCAACCGTCCTCTTCCGAATTTCCGACATTTCTCACCCGGTTTATGACTTACTGTTTCCCAATTCTTATGAAAAACTTAAAATCGAACAGAGCACTGTGATCACTGACTCGCACAATTGAATTGCATATTTACATGTTTAAATAAACTGAACGAAGCGGACGTGATAAACGGATATCTAAACCGCGCAACACTCGTTTACAGGTTAGCGCAGCAACAGTTCGGTAAACTTCGGCAAACATCGTATCAGTCTTCGGGAAATCAATGATATAGGGGGTGATCTATATGAGCGTCAACAGCATACTTGCCCTCCACCCCTTGGTAATCTGATACCCTTATAACTTTTAATAGTTTACGGCTCACCGCCTAATTAATACCCCATTTACGCTTGAATAATACCAATGGCATTAGAGATCTGCTCCAAAATACTCTAAAGATGGGATTTTCGTAGTTTAGGACGGATACAAAAAATAAGGGGTACACCTTATCTTTTAAATATCGTAAAGTTTATTTAATAACATCACAGATACAATAATTATGTACATAATTGTCTGGGGTACTCCATTTCGAATGTCCGCCTACCCCACTGTCAATATAAGCACTGAAGTACTAAGTGCCGACCGGAGGTGCACCTGGAAAGCACCGTCGTCGGACGACTTTGAGAAATAAAAAGGGGTACATATTTTATAACGCATTCCGTCCTCCTATGGCAATTGAGAATCGTGCCTCCCGGCGCGCCTCCAGGCAATCCGATCACCAGGTTCGTTAATTTTAGCAAGTATCACCTTTGTTGTACAGATTGTCCTCGGACGAGAACTTATCGAATACGTAAAGTTTCAGTTGAGCGTCGTGCCTCTGTGGAGGCGGTGCGGAATCAGGTTTTGCCGTCTGCGAGGTGCAGGACGGAAGATCTACGTTTCGCGATAAGAGGGCGTGATTGAGCTCTGCCAACGGGGCAGTAGACTCCTTTAGGGGTAAGCTTGCCTCCCTGAGGGAATCCGTCGGTGAAGGAGGAAGCACCACTTTCTCAGGAGCATTCTGAATAAATATGACTCTGCAAATTTCCATCAAGATATATATATATGAGTTACACTTCAAACTCATTAGAAATCTTTTTAATAAAACATTAAGGCACGAATATATTACCTGTTGAATGCACGCCATCTTCTAAAAAGCATAATGTATGCCTTACACTGGATATACATAAAGACCAATCCCCCTGTGGAGCCTATCACGACGACTATCAGCTTCGTCCAGAATGGCCAGTCTACGAATCCTCTTCGTGCCTCCTCGACAGAACGCTCGACGAGTACATACAGAGACCATGCGACACAGAGAGCAGCAACTGCATGAAAAGCCACAGCGCAGGACAGCTTGCGAACCTCCAGGGCTGACATATCCAGTTTTTCCCACTGTTGATACATTTTTTTTGTTATTTTTCATATAATGTCACTATACGCACTACGTACATAGTAGGTTAATGACTTTGATCATTAGTAAAATGCTAAATGATTTAAATCGACAATGACAGATGTTTTGAATGCGACGTTTCAAAACTAAACATCATTTGGTCATCAATGCTACTACAGCTTATTTAAATTAATATAAAAAATATTAGTCACTCTGTATATTAACAGTTATAACGTATCAAAAGTTGTTACGCTGGTCTACATAATATCACCTTTTTATGTCAAGTTCATTTCTATAATTAATGTCTGTAATAGAAAAAAGAAACTCACCTCTGAAAATGGCTTTGTCTTTGCATGCATGATAAACGTGAATTTGCATAACTCGCAGGCACGTGTGTCCGATGCCTTTATCCATTGTTGAAGACAAGCCTGATGCACATATCGCAGACTGCCACTGCAATAGCAAGGTGCCAGCAGCGGTGCTCCAACTTCACCCTCGCAGTGGCATATCCTTTGAGAAAAAGAAAATAAATATTACTGTTATCTTTGATTATCCCATGGTACAAGAAATGTTTAATGAAGAAGAAAAAAATATTAATGTCTGTCGATTATATGAATCAACTTAAAGAACAGTTTTCGCTCTTGGTGCACTTTTTTAACGCTTATAATCAACACAAACTGAAAACAATACAGGCTGTGTCATTGTTATAAGCATGATATGTGAAACAGATTTGCATGTTTACTATGATTTTTACGTACTCACCGACAAATGTCATGATTGTTGGATGACAATGTGCTCACTGACGAGTGACAATGATCTGGTATGACAGTAACGACTGTCGCATATGCTGGCTCCTGTGACAAGTTAAATATATTTATATGAGACAATATCATCTGTAGGTGTGATCATCTGACAGTGATGCAGATATTTGCTTTTTCACTCTTAGTTATCTTAACTCTGTTAAACGATAATGGTCATTTGAGAGGAGTATAGCTCAAACCCCATTGCAGAGCTGCTTTTGTCAAACAGATTGAGATAAAAATTATCAAGTCTTTTGTTAGGAGGGAATGGTTGTTGATTCAAGATAGTATACTGGAATAATGTGTGATACCCTAATCGGCCTATTAGTATGCAGCTGGACGCGTATTCAAATATACATATATTTATGCGGATAGAATATAGCGTTATTGCAAATAAACTGATTAGACATGAAAAGTTGTTGAGGCATTAAACGCATGTTGTAAAATATTTGATTGTCAAAGATTTTCCTTATAATTGGAAACCTGATATAGGGAATAGAGCATGTTTAAATGCATATTATTCCTATTCACTGTTACTTATCTAAGGGCCTTTACATGTATGTTGTAAATATTTTTTATATTTACACACTACTCTGCGTCATACAGATTATTCTGAAATACTACAGTTTTATCTATAGAGAGTGTATAAGTATTATGCTAGATAATAATTTTCAATGAGATAGTTCAAAAATTTGAGCAAAGGTCATCCAGAATTACCATCTCTCTAGCTCTGCATCAAGTTATTTCTGTGTGACTCGGCCAGGCTAATGTGGATCACCTACCCTGATTTTATTTTAGGAACACACTGTGCATTTCCTTATTTCTTTCATACATTATTCATAAGCTAATGTTATACAGTAAGATAATTATTTACTATTCATACAAAGAAACTGGTCAAGATAAGCTTATAACTAAGAAAACTTATGGTAAATAAAACAGTATGTTATACCCGTGGTGTCCATTCTGGTAGTGTTTCGTTGCCAGTTGTATTCATATTATTTGAAGGTCCAAGTGGCTGTGCTTGCCAATCAGGTGGATTGACATTAATCTGATGTACTGGCATTGCACTCTTATCACCGGTGAACATTGATAATCAGTGATTAAAAGCTCGAAAGGGCTTCTTATTATAAATATGACCCTTTCTTTCTTCCGGTATCATATTGTAAAATAGACTGAACTAATTGATATTAGTTACTCTATCTCTAGCCTTAAGAGTCCTTCGATTCAATGTATCGTTGTCAACCTGGAATTATTGAAAAATATTCTAAAACCCATACTTAAGAGTCACAACCATTTTCTATTAAGTATACTGTTGTCATGCATGACATTATGGAGAATCACTGTATGTTTCCACCACACAAAATAATATCTTTAACTCCCACAAAGGACAAATCCCTCAATAGAATATTTTTCCAACTACCAAATCACTGAGAATCATTTCCCCAGCTGTTCCCCAATAAAAACCTAAATGAAGCAGTACAAAAATCTACGAAAAGTAAACTGTGGTAAACTCTAAAAAGTCTTTTCCCCAAGGAATATGTCTTTCAATACATCCTCTACCACGGTCTTAACTTATACACAGTCAAGCGATAAGAAATCGAAGATTGTCCAAGCATATACTCCGAATAATTCACAAGCACCTTACCGACCTTACCGGAATTCCCACGACTGTCACACGCACAGCACTTCGCAGACAATTTATAAAGGTTGTAACAAAAGCAATAAGACATCAGCCACGTACGTTTCCCAGTAATAAATGATCCTTTTTGGAGGATGCTAAAACCAAGGACGGCAAAGACGGAGTCGAAGTGAAACAGTGAGTCTTGAGTTCATTAAAAGACCTAATTAAGAATACACGAGCATTTCGTCACTGTATATTATAAAGGATGCCTGTTGTAAAGCTCGTCAATCAGGAACGATCTTGACACTTGCTCGAAGTCAATGACCACTGCACGGACACGAATGTTATTTTTTAGGCGCAACGAATCGATCGCAAACTAACAATATTTCCGTTCGGCGCGATACCAAGAACACTTCCCAACTATCACTGTCCGGCTTACGGACGGACACTGACGACTTCGTTAACGATTAAAACAAAAGAAAAACAACTTCATTTCTGGACGTAATCCTTCCTCGACGACAGACTTTGTTTTTCTGCTGCGCCGCCAGAGCATAGCGTGAAGGCGTGGTCAAAACAATGGCCAATCAGCTGTCAATAACAGAAACGCTTTTTCTAACAATGCTGATAAATCAACACTTATTTCTCCAGACTGCATTAATTATATGTGACTAATAATAATGTACGGTGAAAGTATTGTAGTCTTATCCGAAGCAAGTCGAGTATTCACTGCGATTCTTGTAGTCGTCGCATAAGGAACTTGCTGACTTGAATTGCGGGAGGAAGTTTGTCCTATCGATTATTGCCATTGCCGAACTTTAATGGGACACGTACTTTATTTAAAATAATAACATACAACGTGAATCATAGAATTGCCTTAGTTACATATAGCTTAATGATAACGATACAATAATAATACGACAATATCACTATCATAGAATTACAAGGGCGACATAAACGAAACAAGTGAAATCTAAGTCAGGATCAACAATAATACTAAGATCCTATTATTATTTCGACTAGATCAAATTATGGTAAATTACTTCAATTAATTTAGCGACTAATGCTCAACTCAGAAGTAGATGATTTTGGAAGTACTACACAGTTATTATTAGTTGCTGTTGCACGACCTTGACATTTGCAAATATCTTTCAGTTGTTCCAAACTGGATAAACCATTAGCTTTTCTATATAATTCGTTTGGATCATCAGCTGTTTTTGAATATGTCCAAGCTGGAGGAATCGATGGTGTTCTTAACCAGCTTCCGTATCTTGATTCTTCTTCGTTTTTAGCTGCTTCAGCTGCCTCAGATGCTCTTTTTGCAGCCTTAGCCTTTGCGATCGATTCTTGTATCTTTTCTTTAGTATATAGATTTTCATTCTTATTGAAAAGTGGAGACGATGTCGATTTCTTAGAAGCGTCTCCGGACTGAGTAGATAACAACATATATTCCGTACATGGTAAAGGTTTATCTAAAGTGGTGCGAAGTTTCTCAGAGATTGGCCCTAGGAACACGATTTTTTGTTAATCATTGAAATCTGACTGTAAGAAATAGTTATTGTTACATACTTCTTCCAAAATCCTTTATGCCATATTCTAGTTTCCTATTTAAAACTTTTAAAGTTGTTTCGTTTGACGAATTAGGATCTAAAAGAATATGATTTTACTTTAATATATATAAACATCCAATAAAGTATATAAATATTTAATAGATATAACATTGCTTACCCATTCGATTTCTGCTCATTCTATTTGGGGATTTTTTACACTCTGCTGTACTTGGGCTCCTTGCAGACTTGGAAGTTCTCTTGAGTTTATCTATTTAATAATATGTACTTTTGTTATTAGAGCACAACTCACAATTTTGCATATTCAAATCTAAATCTAAAGTACATCAGGGTCAAGAAATTTGTTATCGTTAACGTACCGTTATCGTATACTGTTGAACTTTCAGATTTCGATTTTATCGGTGAATTACTTTTTTTTAATTTCTGTGAAGAAGGATATCTCGTTGTGCAGGTGTTACAATACCCGTGATCATCTACTGAAATAATATTGAATATTATTAACGTTGCCAGTATCTGGTGAAAAAATGTACTACATATTTTGCTTATAAAGATATATGTTACTCTGTAAAACTAACGAACCTCTATCATGACAACAGCAGAGATATTGTGGAACGTGAATAACTTGAGGAATTGGAGTTTCTGGCTGATCGTTAGAAACCAATTTTTCAATTATCTTTACTGAAATTAATAGATATCAATGGATGCTGAGATTATAATAATTTACTTTGCAAAGTGGACTAACTATAATTAATTACTTGCTAATGGGGCAATTGTTGGCACGATTATCCCAAGTGCTTGCATTATCTTGCAGAATTGGGCAATTTTTTTAAAGATTATTAACGTGACTACAATTGTATAAAGCTTTTTTTTCAAATCTCACCGTTCTGATTACCCGAATAGTACAAAATTATAATTCTGATCACTTAGTGTTGATTTGTCAACCGTACAACTTGAATATTTCAGGTCAACTGACTAGATATTCTTTTGAACTTCTACTGGTAAACTGTTTTTGTACTCAAAAGGTCAGGTTTTATTTGTATTTTCTTATATACCAAAGTTACTGCTGTTGTCTGCTTGTAAAATATTTATTTATTCTAGTACAAAATTATTATTTAGGAAAGGGTACAGTTTATTTATTAGTCACAGACGTAAGACATAAAAACGACATTGAGGCGCACAAGAAATAAATATTTTTTAGTTAAAATAATTTAAGTAACGCTAATTATTATAACTTAGGCGTTATTTTTCCCGTGGATGCTACCAGAACTCCAACAAGTCGCGAATAGTTTCTTTCTCATTCTGAATATTTGAGCAGGATGTCTCAGTTTTTGTAAAATCTAGA
Source organism: Trachelus tabidus (assembly GCA_030142655.1). NCBI lineage: Eukaryota > Metazoa > Arthropoda > Insecta > Hymenoptera > Cephidae > Trachelus > Trachelus tabidus. Next base: position 1,056,444 of record JARQTI010000500.1, read on the forward strand.
TCAATATACTTTGTAAGGTGATAAGTCGCAAGATTACCCGTTTCACTCAGAGATTTAAGATCTTTAGTTTGTGAAAAAGAAGAAGCATCTAAGATAGTAGATGATTTGATACCATGGCATTTGCCTTTCTCTGTAACAGTCTTGTCTTTAGAAGACTTGATCAATGTCTCTGATTTAGATGTTTCTGTACTTAAATCAGCCAAAGCTTTTACTACCTTTGAAGTATTCACAGACTCTTTTACTCCTTCAGAACGAGCAGAAACATTAGATTTTATATCTGCAGATTCAGTCTTGGAACAATGGACGGTTTTGCTCTTAGAAGACATTTCACACAAAGGCATTTTATATTTTTTAGGCACATCAGTAAGTGCTTTATCTATCTTTCTCGTCGGGCATGCACAATTTCTAACTGAAGGCTCATTTATTCTATTCACTTTCTGCTTATAGGCTGGGATTGTTAAATCCTTTTTTATGATTTCCTTCTTTGATACATTCGATTTCGATTCAACAGATTTATCTTTTGTACTTTGCTTCTTCGATGCATCAGTCTTTGACTGAGAAGAATCTTGTTTCTTGGCTAATGTTGTCCTTTTAGCAGGTGTAGTTAAATTATCTTTTGTTATTTTACTTGAATCAATAGTGGTGGAGGTTCTCGTCTTAAAAGAAGTCGATTGTGTACTGTCATATGGTATGTGTGAAAATACCCTGTAGTTTAAGAAAAATTATGAAGTATTCTCAACTAGAAAAACAATACAATAATTTATAGAGGATTCTTACTTTGATGAAGCTGTATATTCTCCAGTGCTAGTATCGTATACTCTGGATGAGTGTAGAGAACTCATGTTATTGTCGATAGAAGAATCTTCATACTCTGAATGCAAATCATTGCTACAGTGTTTCTGTTTATAACGCTTGCACGGTGATGGATAAATTCTATGAAAATGGTGTGGACTTGGGACGTACTGCAATTGATTACTTCCAGATTGCCATTGCACTGGACTATGCATGCCTGAAGTAGTTAGAGATAAGATTAATTCATTATGAAATGTTCATTTCTTATGATACAATTTAAATTTACCATAAGTGGAAGAATTTGCTATCGGAGTACGAGGTGACAAAACCTTCTCCATTATCATGCCAACTGAAAATATATAAAATTGTAATATCCATTTGTGAGAACTTGTGACTATAAATTTACCTGCAATACCAATTGCTGCTCCACCGACCACATCATTTAATAAAGATTCTTGTTTTTTAAACATAACTGACAACTTATTGTTAATCACTTAAACGCATGTAACTAATATTGACTATCCTTGAGCACGTCGCGAGGCACAATATTAGCCATGGCACTGCTTGGTATTATCGGTAAGAATATTGAAGGTCGAACAAAAAATATAAATGCTATTCAACTACCCTTGCCACATTTAAAGAAAATAATATAATGCCGAATACATGAGTCCAGTTTATATTAAAATGATTTTTCAAGAATATTTTTATTACAAAATTATATTATACCTGAAAGTTTGTTTTAATCTAAAAGTATTATCAATAGTAGTAAGTTATGGAAGATAATATTCACATAGCCAATAAATAATGAACCGAACCTATCATCATTTTCATTAGAACAGAGTAATAGAATTTCAAGTATGTAGAAGAGTGAATACATTCTTACATTAAGTCTAAAGAAAATTGATTGCAAATAGCGAGATTTTTATACATGTGATAATTCTTTAAACGAGTACCCATATCGATAAGAATAACCACAAAAGTTATAACTAAATGATGACTAAAATCTTTAGAGAATAATATTCCAATCTTATAGTAATAGCAGTCTTGCCGGTGTAATAGGTCGGCTTGGAAAACGATATTTTTTCGTACAAAATTAAACAAGTTAAAAGTAAAGGCGTATACAGGAATTTTTTACGATCTTATTTTTACATTTAGGACATTTGTTGCTGCTGCGCAGTGATGATCTCAAACATTCGGCACAAAACACATGACCACAACGCGTCGACATTGGTTTGCGATTAGTACTTAATGTCTCGAAGCAAATTGGACATATAACAGGCACTGGTTTCTCCCCCATACTATCGTTAATGCACGGAGCAACATCAACAGTAGGATTGTTTGTTGCATTGGAACCATTATTTTCTTGTTGCGACGATCTACATATAAAAAACATAATTTTGTTTATAATTGAATATAAGTTGTATTTATAAAATTGCATTTTTTCTACTTACTGTCCCTGAGTGCGTGAACGTGATCTAGTAGTTTGGTGTCGACGAGTTCTTGGTACAGTAATAATAGGATTATTTGTAAAACTAGGCTGTGAAGGATGCAATCTATTGAAATCATGCCAAATATCCCATGAATTTATGGCATCGTCAAGAATTTCTATTATATTATGCCCATTATTTGTTTGGGGTGACGATCTGTAGTTTTTAATGATATAAACAATTAGCTCCCTGCCAGCTACTTTTTGATATTTCAAATTAGACAATATAATAGTATACATACGGAATTTCCATAATTGATTGTCTGTTTGCAGATGAACGATGCTCCCTAGTTGTAATACCATTGCGACTTGGCATTGGTCTGTGTAGGTTTCTCAACGAAGATACAGGAGAGTCTCCTGTTAAGTCAATAATATCTAACGGAGCTGATGATTCAATATGATCCATTACAGAGGAGATAAGGCCAGCTAACGCACTATACATTTTTCAGTACATTTGAATATCTTTCTTAGAATCCTTTGATTCACATACCTAGTACAAAATTAATTACATTAATATAATGTCATAATTATCTTATCAGTACTAAACAGGTTAAAACAAATTGTAATTTGAATTCATAAGATTACGATCACACCTAACCTGGAAGTTACAAAATGAAATAAAATACAGCTTATAAAAAAAATACTAAACAAGTACGGCTTACCATTTAACTTTGTTCAACAAGTTTTATTAAATATTATCGTGTGACACAACTTTAGGATACACTTGAATGCTGTATGGTTTAACGTTTCATCTTTTTCAGCTTTACCTTCCAGCAGTATATTTAGAACATTCTAGAAATTTAACACAGCTAATCTACGTCATGTGTCATGCAAATTATGCAATGGGATAAGCAATGTTTATAAAACTTTAAAAGAATTGAAAACTTATTGAAATGAATAACGACAAAATAATAAATATGCGCTTAAAATACGGTTTTCTCCTCGTTTTAAATCAGACGAACAGTTGATTCCAATTGAGTGATAGTGGCGCCAATCGTTTCGTTAAAAATTCTCTGTTTGAATCAATAAAATTGCAGATTTTTTAAAAATCGAAAGCAGCATTTTGGGCATACTTTAATTTTTTTTTATATCGAAAAGATAAAAATGCTATTCAAGCAAGAAAAAAATTATTCGATGTGTATGGAGAAGATGTTTTTACAGAATGTCAGAGCAAAAACTGATTTGCAAAATTTCATTCCGGCAATTTTGATGTTGCAGATTTGCCACATTCTGGAAGACCAGTTGAAGCTGATGAAGACAAAATAAAGGCATTGATTGATGCAAACCGCCAAATAAGAACTCGTTTATATATAGGTAATTCGAGAATATATAATTCAATAAAATATTTATACACTGTAAGGTCTTTCATTTTCACCAAAAAAACGAAATTACTTTCCGAACAACCCAATATTTACTTTTATTGACATTACATATTACAGAACATAATAAATTAAAACAAAAGACAATATATTTATATAAAACGGTATTAAGTATATGAAATAAATCAATTTAATAAATTTACAATAGGGAACAAATTTATCCTATAAGGATTTCCAAGTCCTCAGGATGAATACGTTATTTAATTTATTATCTTGACAAATCAATTATTAATCATTTAAATTATGGAATAGTCTATTTATAATGTTTACTAACGTCTTTCATTCTATATTTTTTATGGCATTTCCTGCATTCTCCAGTCGAATTATTAGGAAGGCATTTGTAGCAGGAAAAGTGTCCGCATGGAATTAAAACCGGAGCTCTCATATTTTTTTTACTAGCACAGCAAGCAGAACACTTAGCATTGCTCTGCATGATATTATTAGTCTTTTTTAATTCCTTTGATTTTCCTTCAATTTTTGCACTTTTCGAGGATGTCTTCTCTATTTTAATATTAGGAACATCAAGCTTCGCAGGACTCGCCTAAACAAGAGAATAAAACTTAATATCTCATTAAAAAATATACCAAGGAATTGATACCATTGTTCAATTTCAATACTGTCTTAACTAATTTCCATTACCTCGATCTTTTTATTTGTATGAGATGTTGAACAACTCAGTTTTGACTTCAGCGGGTCTTGCGGAGTGTAATATTGCAAATTAGAGCTTGACGATGTATCTGTAAAGAAGATAAATTATAGATTTTTTCGCAAATATTTTAAACAGATGAATATAATCAACATACTTGGCTTTAAACGGTCAGCAGATTTGCATTCGCTAGTGAGAATATTTGTTATCTCTATTGCAGGTTTCAAAATCCGCAATGCTCCATTCAGATGAATTTCCATGGTCTCGTAGGTTTGTTGCACTTTCTCCTGTTCTGAGAGTTTTGGACTGAGCCAACACACAGGAGGAATTGCAATTCCATCATTGCGTAGGGCAAGAAGAGCTTCTGCACCATTTTTACCTAAAGGAATTCCACCAACAAGAGCTTGCAAGCCAGCAGCCACAATATTTCCCATCGGCCCACTTAGCAGTTGATCCATTCTGAATATTTCTTGATAATGAATTTTTAATCCTTGTAATATTTTTCAAAGAAATTTTCCTCTAATTAAATCGCTCAGCGACACTGGTAATGATAGACTAAGCCAGCTTAGAAGAAGGAACATTGGACAACTAATGTACATCTTCATAAACTTCACAGAGGTCATCAAGAGAAAATATAACAAGAAATTGTAAATATCTTAAATACCAATTAGAAAAACAAATTGACTACGTCCAATAAGATATTATCATTTATTTGATTAAAACTTGTAAAATATTATACAGTATAATTAAAATATACATCTTCATGTGCGTAGAATATTCTTATGTATAAATAAGGTATACGTACAGGCAACATAGATGCATAATGGCTCTCTTAGGTATTTATTATTTTCCTTTAAATGAACACAATATGATAAATTGTCGTTAAGAAAGTAAAGAAAATACGCCACAGCATTTCCTTTAGAATTTAAGGAACGTAACGGATTTAGCTTAACGACTATATCTATATAGAATATCGACAGCTGTACGCATATGCATCTATGCCAATAATTATTATTTTAGGGGCAAAAAAGTCGCGACTATCTACAAAAAGTCTCAGGATTATATAATAATATTCATAAATATCCTTTCAAAAAGTCTGTAACCGTTACATATAAAGAGGGAGAAAGAGAGAGAGAGAAAGATGGCATAAGAATATGTATACGATATGTATAATTCTAAAATATTCTCATTTTGTAGGCACTTCATAATGCGTCATCACATTTTTGTAAATCGAGTCTTGTATCAGTGATTTAAAATATTCACCAACAAATACACATTTTAAAGAATTATTTACAAGCCACCGCAATGCCAGAATTGCTTTTGAATTATTCCCGATTGAACAGTATACTGTATATTAACGCCACAGGAATCTTTCATTTTCACTCCCAAGAGATTAAAGTGTAAGGAAGTTTGTGTAAGAACGGAAAAAAGTCTCTTCCTTCCTTAAATCTAAAAAGAATTATGTCACCTACAGTCAATAAATGGAACTTCAAACGATACTTAATTATCGTAATAATGGAAGCAAAAATATTATTTTAATTGTCCTAATATATCCAGGATAACGATTAGATCTATAGTGCGTAGCGTAAGGCTCGGTGATTGGAAGGATTAGACATGATTGAATTTAATAATTATCGACTTCAATCTATTATCAATTTAGGTAAAGTTCTATTCTAAATTAGCACAATTAGAAAATCAATTGCGTAAGCTATACACTAAAGCGTGTAATAAATATAATACTATAATGCATAGTCGTATTAATAATAACGACCTGAGACATTTAAAGAACGTCTGCCGAGTAAAAATTGAAAAACAAATTATCAGAGGACATTAAAACTGTCAAATTGTCAGTAGATCGAACTTATATAACCCAGCACTCGTTACGCTAACAGGTAACGATAACAATTTCCATAGCTTGAAAGCCTACAAATTTGTATATACGTGTATTGTAAAGATATTAAAAAATTGTATTGCCCATTATTTCCAGCAATGGCTAAGAAGAACCTGACGTAATGATAATTCTTTAATTCTTATCGTCAGATAATTTATATTTCGCATAGGCACAGCGTGGACGGTTATTTTGGATGCTGCACCGCATTCAGCAGTACGAGCATATTGCTTTCACGACTACACTCATAAAACCTTCATAACAATTAAAAAATTGGACTGATAACGACATCACTTTTCCAATCAATCAAATCAAAAGATCGACATTGTATTTTACAGACCCAGAGTTTGTGCAAAGTTCTCATGGACGTCTGTCGCTTTGAGCTCATTCATTGTTCACTTTTGTGCTGAATGTTTTTGCTACGATTCCGCAAGAGGGAGGCATCTGATAGAGAATAAGTTCCTGGTTCGAATACTGGAGGATATTCCAGTCCAGGGTAGTCCGGAGGTGGCGACGTTGGTGGCGGGATGTATGGCAAGGTTGGTGGTGCTAAAGAATTTCTGTTGGAATTCGACAGTCTCTTCTGACATGCTGGATGACCCATTGTACACTACGTATGAAATATCTTGTACTCATCTAATCATTGTCATTAAGTTTTTACTAATTAAAGAATTACCTTGGGTACGTTTGATGTTGGAGTATCCGGACTCCAATCACTGACTGAACTGGCTGAACTAAAACTCTGACTCAATGTCTGAGATTGACTAGCTCCACTGAAGGAACTTAAAGACTGACTAATTCCACTGTCACCGGGACTTTGGCTGCCAGATCGACTGGCCTGTTGATGCTGTTGTTGCTGCTGACTGGAACGTTTATCACGGAATAATGCTCTGTGAAGTCTTGGAGAGCCTGAAATAAAAAAAAAAGATACAGTTATATAAAGTGTTTCATAGAACACAATGATTTCTATCCAGATTCCCTTGCTCACCAAGTAGAGTCTTTGGAGATTCTTTGGGAAGATCCAGAGTACTTGGCTTCTGTGGACTTTTACTGCCAAATAAACTCTTCAACCTATTTGTTTTCTGAACGTGTTCACTCTTATCCAAATGCATTTCAAAAGCTGGTCTCATACCGTCCTGTTCGAAGGGTGAACTAGGAATAGGTGGTGGCTGATATTGTGCTACATTTTTTAATCGGTTTTTATCAAAGCTGGAATGTTTCTTGTCGGTACGCCTAAGCGAATCCATCCAGTGTTTGTCGGGAGATGCACGATCACGGCAACGTTCAATCAAATTGAAACTTCCTTTTCTTGTGACGGAAGCTTCTTTTCTTGCACGCTGTAGTGTTTCAGAAGTTGTATGCGAAGCAAGATCGCCGCTTGATCCTGAATAACCTAAAAAAAGATGAAGAGATAAAAAATATTCTAATGTACAAACAAAGTATCACAATAACCACAATTTACCGTCATTTCTTATCAGCCTTCTTGGGACCGGATGTAGTCCAACTATAGGATCTGATATATCGGACGATCTTGTTTGATAACACTCATTAGATCTTCGCCCATAGTCCAAATCGTTTCTTATTGGAGCTCTAATACCGTATATTTGCGCATTCCTTCCATAAATCATTTCCATCTGTCTATTCTGTCCCTGCACAATATCCTGTCTGCTATGATACGGTGAATTCGATTGACTTTGAGTCTGAATCATATCGTTAGATAAATTCTGACCATGACTGGGATCAGTATGTCTATTTGGATAATACACGACACCCTCCTGGGATCTGATCTTCTGAATACTATTGACTTCCGGTTTCCTATTCCCATAGACCACTTGTCTAGACTTCCCATGACCGGTATCAGCATTCTGATGATTTTGCAAATGATTGTCATCGATATTACGCGACAATCCGTATGATGCGCCGCTGCTCGTTGATGACGTGTCATCCCAATTTCTTGGTTGACCATAGATGACGCCATTATTAGGTGAAATATCATCGTAATGAATGTCATGACCATAAGCTGCTACGCTGTCATCAAAGTTTCTATGCTGTACATGAACGTGATCACTTGACAATGGTGTTACGTAGGGTGACACTGATCTGCTTCCTAAACCTTGACGTCGATCCTCTTCCTGGTGAGACAGCATAAATTCTTCCAAAGTAATGAAACCTTGGAGATCATCTGGTCTCCTGCTGCGACTGCTGTGTGATCTGATTGTGAAATGAAAAGAAAAAAAAATACAAGGATTTTCGTAATTAATTACTATAAATAGTCATTAGACTGAGAGAATTAAATTTGTATATCTGAACTATCATGTATCGTAACACAGCAAGCTACATTTCATGCATTTTAAAAGCTGGCGAATGAACTTACCTACAGCTTACAGCCAATACCAATTCTAAGTACCTAACATGCAGAGGTTGACTCTTATTTATTAATGCTTATCTTTTTAGTCATATTTTTATTATTTATTGTCGTTTCATTCTCTGAGACTCTCGGGTAGAACGTGCACAAAATGTCGACATACAAAATGAATAGACTTCTCGTTGCTAAAATGGTGAATTTATTATAATAGGCGATAACAACTTCGTAAACATTATTTATTGTCTCTTAACTACAATAGCCGTCGACTCCAGACTGACGTGTGGAGTTCTGTTAATACTGAATTAGCACTATGGAAAGGAGCATTGATAGCACTGTTATTGTATTAGTGGGAAGAAGTTATGTATGTTTATATATATATTTATTTTAAAAAAATGAAAAAAGAAATTAATAGAATGTTACTTCTGTCAAGGCAAGCTGCATATAGTTTTACTCTAAAAGCTGTGCAATGCAGAAAATTACCTGTCTGTCGTGCGTCGATAATCACCCATATCGTGACTACTTAGCACATCTGTAGCACTGTGGGATGAGCTCAGACCGTAAAACGTACTGCCCGCTACGGTTACTTGTAAATCCGGGGAATTTGGAATAGAATCTTGTTTTCTGCAAGTAATTATACCCAAAGGGTTCGACAGGCTAGCATACAGTACTAGTTTTTCTTGCAAAAACAGGAGAAAAAAACGGGCAAAACGCAAAACGCATCACGACTAAATTTTTACATATAGGACTTGTTGCGACTCACCTTGTTGGTGTACTGGTCGGTAAAACCCTTCTGTAGCTTCTGAATTGTGCTGTAGGTACTGGAACGTTTTGAGTCCTGGTGCCTAGGAATCTAAGGTACTTCCTATCTAAACTAGCACCAGTCATCTCGTGATCTTTAAATCCAGCATCCTTCTTCCCGATCTTCTTCAAGGATCCAAAAGACTTTTCTCCACTTGATTTACTTTCTGTCTGAGCTGCTTTTCCCTTAGTCTTACTCTCATTATCGCTCTCGTCAGTCTCACTGAACAAGCCACTCGTTTGACCATGACTGTCTTGTCCTAGTGTTGCCTTATTGATGGCGTCTAACCACACGGCTAAGGAGTCTTCTGCATCAGCAGCAAAATAAAATACAGTTCCGGTGTGATAAACTTTGAAGGCGTACTTCCTTGATTTGACTTCAGCAGCCTGAGAGGCTGTGTAGCCTGTAAGAGCTATGAGACAATCGGCTTTTGCACTATCCTGAAGTTTAAATCTGAAATACAGTATTTTAAGTAATTCAATAGAATTGAATATTATATATACGTACACAATTATAGGATATCTTACCTGTATAATGATGAACCTTTTAAAACAAACCATGCCTTGGCCCAAGCACCACCTGCACCTCTGCTTCTGTATGTTAACCATCCTTCCAAATCACCTACTCCTACATCTTTTACCGATACGTTTCTTCTCTCTAGGATAAAATGATTATTTTTATTGGAACCTTATTGCATTTAATTGTTACAGTGGAATCCGGTTATCATGACTCTGCTTAAAACAATGGACCGCATATTGCATTCCACTTGCCCCCCGTAAGCTTGCTTAGAATATAAATACATCCCTACATATATTCATTCTGCTTATTTCGTCGTACGTTTAGTATGACGTCATTTCCCTGACCTTTGAAGGTCGCAATAAACGGACTCCACTGCATTTTATTTCCTTGTACGTACTTGCCAGTAACATATTACGCTTCCTGCTGCTTCTTGGACTAGATCCTGAGGTTTTACTAGAACTCCCATGGAGTCCGATACTCCTGGCTACCATCATGGCTCTGTTCACTACTCCCTTCTCGGAACTTTTATCTTTCTCAAGAGTCCTGGGCTTCGGGTCCGGTGTATGTGCTTGTCTTGAGCATCCTGCACCGTCTGGAGAATCTATGTTTCTTGAAAGATGCTCTACGCGGTATTGATCAATGACGGAATGACTTGGACTTGCAAATTTCTCAGCGTAAGGTTCATACTTGTCATACATAGTTTTCTCTTCCTTGAATTGGCCTTCATAGATTTCAGAATAGCCATCAGGATCAGTGAGTAAAGTTGGTTTATGATCGTTAACTGGCGTACTAGGCTCGTCAATAAAATCTGTTGATTTTTCTATAAAATCGTGATAAGACTCGATACGCTCAGATTTCTTCTGAGAATCTAAAGTTTCCGTTTTGGTATGACTGTCCAGAGTGGAGTCAGATTTCTTCAGGTCACGTCTGATACATGGCCTCTCTGGCACTCTAGGTCTTTCCTGAGTTTCTGAACAATTTGAAATACTACTCAGATTTAATGGTGCTGGTTTTGAAAAATATTTTCTAGGCGGCGGTTCCGGTGGTGTTAGACGTGGCTTCACTTCCGGTTTCTTGGGTTGCTCAAGTTTTGGCGTTTCTCCATACTGGCAAGACTGTGAAGTAGTTTGCACATTGTCAATGATTCGACCTGAACTGTCACTGCACTGAGAATTCAGACTTCTTGTACTCTGTCTCAACCTCGTATGCTCAATTAATGCATAATTAATAGTTTCTAAAATTTCACCAAATTTCTTTATAGTCGTGTCACCCTCACTACCACTCGTATGCTCGTTATAGCTACCGGTAGATTCAGATTTTTCTTCACTACTTTCACGACTTGATTCAATACTATCTATCACTACTGAGCTCTGATGATTCTTTTCTCTGTTTCTTATGGCATTGTCATTGGTCTTACTGTCAACGTGACAATCATCGACACGTCCACTGTCATTATGTACACTATCAAAATGACTCTGTATATATTCAATATCACTTTGGTTCTCATCAATACTGCTTCTATAATCGATATCGTTTATCTTAATATGTACAACATTCTTAACTAAATCCGTACGCTCAGGCACTTTAGGTGAATACGATTTTCCATCGGTATCTACGCACCTAATACTCTTCTCTATATTGCTAATCTTCTGGGCGACGTTGCCAACTGATCCGAGGTCAGCGATATCATCCCCTTCAACCTCCTTGTTATCATCCACTATTCTATTTTCATTCTCTAAGTATCCCTCACTACTGCGCGTTTCAGTCTTATTCAAACTAGTACTAGATGCATTCCGCGAACCGCTCGATGCTAAACTGAGTTTAGAATGGCTTTCGATAGTAGCCAATTTTCTCTCGACAAAATCATTCTCTGTCAAGTCATAAGCGGGAGTACTGTAACTCTTATCCAACTTCCCACGTTCTTTGTGATGAGTACTTGGCTCATTACTCTTAGTCACTCTATCGTCAGCTGTGTTACTGGTATCGTGACGGAATTCCGAAGGCACTGTTTGTTCACTGGCATTAGCATTATTGCTTAAGTTAATCTCAATATCCATTAGAGAAGACTGACAGTAAACTGTACTAGAATCGAAGGAGACACTCTTTTGATTATCCAACTTTGGCTTGTCTCCTTGTCTCGAGTCCTTATCCTGCTTCCCGGACTCATCTCCATGAGTATTTTCAATATCAGCTGATCTATCTTGAAATTGAACTCTTCTCTCGTCTATTTGTCCTTCCAGTTTCTTTTTCCTTTTAGTTTGTTCTATCCCCAGACAAGTCTGAGGTCGTATACTTGATGGTACAGTATCTAAGCCGTGGGCACAGGATGCTGCCTTATCCCTTAGCTGGAAGGTTGTACTGTGCTCTTGTTTTAGTTCTCTCCAAAACTGCTCCAGGTCGACGCCGTGTTTCGTGGTAGGACTAGCACCTGTTATGGTGGCTCTTCTCTGTACCAGGTTCCTGGGCTTTGCGGAGTACAGGCGAACTGATGATGGAGGCTCAACTTCGCTATCGGAATCGCTACTGTCAGTAGCCATTGTATCCAGCATGTTAACGCTATCTAATATGCTTGCTGGTTCTGGGCTAGGATCCTTTGGTGCATGCCTGTTACAAAATCCAGTGAAAAAAAAGTTGATATAGTTATGGCTCAGCGTAAGTTTTCCTTCATATTCTGTATAGAGTCTACGTACCTTGGCAATGGCATGGTAAAATCAGGTATGGTTAATAGTTCTGGTCTTGGCGATGGAAGATTCTGTTGCCATCGGGTAGTATATGGCGTTTTCTTATTACTTGGCAATCGGTACGGCTTTATGTATATTTGACCATAAACCTTAGTATGCCTTGGCCTACGTTTTAATGTGAGCAAAATTTCTGCGGGACTCTCACGGAATAATTCTAATACATTCTTTCTCTCCCATCCAACTACCGTTTGATAGTTTACCTGATGAACGAAATTTTTATTCCAGTTTTATTTTATTCAAGAGGAAAAAGTTGCATTGTTTACACTAGATTCATCAAATGTGAAATTACCTGAACGATTTCGTCACCCTCTTCCATTTTTCCACATTGATGAGCTGCCGAGCCGAACTTTATTTCAGCAATTTGATGTGCTCCATGGAAAGATGGCAAAATATAGAAACCCTAAATAATTAGGTAGCTCTCATAAGTTTTTAGAAAATAATTTAGTGCTTACAAATATCAGACTTTAGTACAATTTAGTAGTGTGCAACAATCATGGTGAAACGTTGTTATCTTAAAAGGAAATGACAATCTTAATGTCATATATGAGCGGCTGGTTTGTGCCTTATCTATAGAGGATGTGGTGGCTAATGTGCTTAAAAAAAGCTCATGATGCAAATAACGAATGTCAATAATTAACAAAGATCAATAAGATAGTTCTGACTATAAAATAAGATACCTCTGTAATCGTCCTATTGCAAGGTTAAACGTAAAATTAAAATTAACTAAAGCACTTACCAAATCATCTCCAGGTCGTTTCTTCAAGGTAGCAAGATCAAGACTAGCAGGCTGCAAAATCATTGGATCAGAAATATCCTGTATGATATAATCTGCCAGCTTCGCTAATTCGCCGCAAGTAGTCCTAATCTCTTCTATTGGCTTTTCAGCAAATCTATCTCTCTGTGCGCATGTAGCCATTTCTAAGGACAGCTTTAATAGCTCAGCCTTCTTGTCATTGTATTCCAATTGCCCACTAAATGGTGGTCGATCTAGCCATCGTACTAAAGGCTTAACAGCAGTCATAACGGATGCCACATCCGAAAGAGTCTGTGTCATGACTGGTTTGGAGTCAGTCTGCCGAGAGAGTTCATTGTGCAGACTATGTGCCTGACAGGAGAGTCGCAATGCCAAAAGCTGTAGATTCTCACGATCCAGCTCATAATGAAAATTCCTCAAGTACTCGACAGCTTCTAAAATAATTTCTTGATGACCAAGCTTAAGTACACCAAGATGTTCTAAATCCTCAGGTCTCAAACTAAGTAGTTGCTGTCCGTTAACACCATGATTTGTAAAGCTGTGCACGTAAGGCAGTACAGAATTGTCCAGGCCTACAACACAATAATAAAAATAATGAAATCCCCAATGTAACAACAACAAAAGAATAACACCTCTTCCTATAAATATATCCACCCCAAGTTACACATTGCTCATAAATTTATGTCCAACCCGGGTGACGCATTCAGCCAGTCATCTGGCTTAACTGGTCATTGAAAAGACCGGATCGTTGATTTCATTGTATCTCGTAACGATCATTTTAAAACTATCACAGACGTTAGAATCGTAGCCAAGATCGTCTGAGCATCCACGCAATAACCAGCGTCGATCCTGTCAATGAATTACGCAATTGCTCTCAAAGATGAATGGATGAAAACAGTCCCTAAGTGTGTCCCGTGCGTAATAAGATGACGGTTCGTAAGGCGTATACAGGAAATGGATTTTCACACGCGAATTCAATGAGAACGACTTCCTCATCCCGACATGAAAAATCTTCGCCCATATAATTACTCCTTTATCATATTATATTCTCATCTCTCATTTGATCTTCATTGCGCACCTTTTAACCACTCGCACACCTGATCTGTCTTCCATTCTGCAACGTTAACATACGCCATGGCTCGCCACTCATCACTGACTGAGGATCACTTCAGTTGCCGAAAAGGTCCCAACTTCCCGTAGGCTACCATGACTCTGATCTTCCCACGAGTCACTGAAAATCTTCTACACCCTGTATATTAATCTAGTGCACTTCATTCACGTGACGAGTCGCTTCTGTTCAGATACGACTTCACCTCACTCTTCAGCCTCCTCAAAAGAATTATTCATCTACTCCGTTCAGTCTGCGTGTGATCTTCACGAGATGTTTTTTCATTTGCACTGCACGTTGCATTCCTTCGGATGGCAAAAGCTGAGTGTTAATCACAAAGAGCGTAATATTACGTTTCTTAATTGATAAAGATTAATGTACTATACATGTAATAGATAATTCACCTATAATGCAATAGATCAAGATCATAATTAACTAATGTAACGAGAGTTAATATTGAGAAATTCTTTAGTAAGACAAATAGATGAGGTGATATCTTGTTCATGTTTTTTTATTACTTTGGAAATGATATATCTGCAAATTAGAAAGGTCAGAGTATTAAGTAATCGGTAGAAGATATGAAATAGTGCTAGAAAATTTTCTAATATTTTTATACCAAGTATAGTCAAGTTTTTGACAGATCTCTACTTTGAGGAAACAACAGTGGTTACCTCTGTAGGACAATTTTTAAACTAGTTTGCGAAGCTTTCTACCTAACTGATCTCAAACTCAAGACGGTCGGCTAGCAACAAAGGCTTTTGGAGTAATTTACATTTTCTATTGTGAAGAATCGTCCCAGATTCTAAGGCCGCTTATTCGACAGGAATTATCCCGTTAAGACGAGACCTAAGTGATGGGTGTCCCATTGATCACTCTTAGTCGCTTGCGATAATTCCTTGTGAGATTCTGACATAAAAGTGTCTGTTGTTGCTCCAAAATCCATTTCAAGATTGTACTTGTGAAATATTCGTCTTTGGATTTGATTACATTTAACATGATAGAGAAGAATGAACAAGCAGAAAACAATAGCTTTGACAGCTCTGATGCAACAAATGTTAAGCAGATTGCAGAGAAACAAAAGCTACTCGAAGATACATCTGCTCAGGTAAAACTAGTTTACCCTTTTGGAAATATTTTCTTAGGTAGCTTTTTCCCATGTCATGAAAAAGTCATCCGAATATGTTACATATGTCTGCCAAAAAGGCATCGTAAAGATATTCGACTTCCAAAAGTTGACTTTCGGACATGGGTTAGCTTACAGATAATTTTCTAGCTAACATATGTACTTACTTTGTTGCTTACTGACTGAATGATTCTTGATTATTTATACAGGTTCAAGAAGGAATTAGGAACTGTTTTAAACAATTGGAGAATGTTTTGAAATCTAGAGAGAAACAACTCTTGCGTCAAGTAGAAGCTATTCATACGCAGCAACTATCCCTTGTACAATCCAACTTACAACTGGTTCCTTCGATACCGTCGCTAATAATTAACTTATATGATAAGGAAGAAATAGAGAATAGAATTCTCAATTTTGCTAAATTAGAATTATCCGATAAAAATAGTACAGTGGTAAAGGATGTAGAGCCCTACAAGGTTGAAGAGTATCAAGATGCAGACAAGGATCACATCAGTTTCAATAAGTCTATAAAATTTGAGGAAAAAGATCAGACTGAGAAAAGCTTTAATCAAAAAATGGAAGCTGGTATTACATTCGATATTTCAAATTCCAATGAGAATACTATAATATACAATAACAGTGTCCTGAGCAGTTCCTGCAATTCAAGTTTAAATTCAAGTCTAGAAAACGAGGCTGGAACCCAACTGGAGACTACGACTTTATTCAATTCTAATTATAAACCAAACAATGAACTATTAATGTCTAAGGATTATGACAATAGTTTCTCAAACTCTCCAGCTTTTCCAGTAGAACTGAGTAAAGCTGTGCCACTCAATTGTAAAAAACGACTTGAAGACAAAGACTATATAAGTTTGGATGAATCACAAGCAGAGCATTCGGTAACTCTGGTAAAAAATAGTGATTCTGTTACGTGTAATGTGATGGTGGATATAGCTGATAAAAAAATTGATGAGGGTTCCGGAAACTCTGACAAGCCCATCAGCACCTACATTGAAACAAATTTGGACAGGAGCGTTGATATTAACGAACACGATGATATAGCTGTTGATGAAAGACTAGCCAAAGAAGTTTTAAAAAACGAAAAAGGAAAACGAGATAGTGAAGAACACCCTAAGCAAGTTCAGCAATGGTTACAGCAAATCTTAGTCGAAACAGAAACAGAACCAACAATACACGAGATCGGACAGTTTTCAGAAATATCTAAAGCTAGACTATATAGTCAGTTCCCAGTGGAGACTTAATTGAAGAAGAAACAGTATTTAACAGGTCTACAAATAAAACAAGGAATTTTCCTGACTTATATAATTTAGTTGGGAGTAATTATTTATGTTGCTGATGTCTAACAAAGTCCTTACCGGGGCCAAAGTTTCCATGTTCAATGGAAAGCGAACCAAAAAGTCTGATTTTTCATTGCTATTACTTAAATTATCTACTATTATTTATTCAAGCCTTAATGTCTCTACTGTATTTAAAGGAAACGTTTACGTACTTAAATACACTTTATATTAATCCTTGCCCTTTTTTCTATTCTGCAAATGTGTATCGAGGAGGAATTGTAATAAGAATCAATTAGATTCAAATAATAAATGATGGAAGGACTTAACTAGTTTCAATGAATTTCAATCACCTCTCACATTGAACATATATATATATATAATATACAAGGAGAATGATAAGTTTAATATTGGTATACTCATCAGTTTCAATAGTATGTATTATTGCATTCAATAAAGCTGATAAAAAGATGCATGGTAGCTTAAGAAAATGCGTTTGTAGCATAATTTGTACCTCAAATGAAATTACAGAAAATTTAAAGCACTACTATTACGTGTTTTGTTACAGAGAGTAGAGAATAACAGAGTTTACACATTGCATAAATCCTGTTATCTATACAAAAGATATTTCTAAGTAAGTAAAGTAATATTGTACGGTATCAATGAATCGATTCTACTAATTCTACACATTATCTTATGTTGACGTACTATATCACAGCGTCATTGAACAAGTAAGACTCGAAAAATAAATGACAATTATTAACTTGATGGAAAATTTTAATGAGAAATCATCGGATATGAACAAGTTGTACTTATCATATCCTATACCAACCTAACTGTGATAATATTAACTCAAACTCTTTTTGGAAAGATTCAAATACGCTTTGCACATTTGTACTGATAAAATAATTAGTTATTATCACTTAGAATAACAAAGACTCGTTAGATTTGGTATTGTTTCACTAGGATTTGATTGCGTCTTAGCTGTTAATTAAAGAGATTACTATTAACTATACACCCTGCTATGAATACAGATTGTCTTCAGTCGTTAAAACATCTTCCTTGAATTTAGATCATAATTAATCTGGCTCTCTTATCAGAAAAAAATAAAGATATGAAATAATAAGACTCTTATATTGCAACATTCGATTAAGCAAATACTATTATGTATTGAAAATACCACCTGGACTTTAAAGAAAACTGAAGAGTATTACTAGTAATCACTGGACTCAATTCCATTTTAACAACCATTGGTAATCCTAATTGCAATGGACAAGCGTACCATTTGACGACTCTTTGAAATACGTTGATCTCGTCATATTAATGCCATTACTTTAACAAGTTTGCTACCACCATGGCACCTGGGTAATAATGCTAAGCATCACGGGTGATGTTCATCGCAGCGAACGTGTTAAAAGTAACGCGTTTTAGAAGGATAGAAAAACATTTAAATCCTTGAGCACCGACGATTTACAAACTACTTACTGGCTAATACAGTATTTTTTAATGAACAAGCATTTTAAATGCTCCGCTCTAAGAACAAAAATTATTAACGATCTGATCGTTTCTGCTATCTATTAAATGTAATCAACAAGAATATTAGTAACATCCCATAGGGAGACATTGTTTGGTAACTTATCTGTCTTGATGCATAACGATTGAGAGAATCATGTGGACAACATTAAACTCGCATCAAGATAAATTTAGACTGCCTTTGAATGAAATAAAATGATTAATTATTGATGTTCTAAAACTAAAGCATAGCTTGGGTCATAAGGATATTAGGCTGTGTATGAGATTTACTATCTTTATCGATACGTCGCAATCACCATTATCATTAATCCATCATTTGAGCGAGACTTGATAGAAAACCCAGTCCTCGAAGAAAGACGGAACAAACGCATGATCCTTGGTGAATGTCACTGGTACTGATAGCTGCGATAGCACTTCCTCGTACATTTTCAATGACTCAGGACAGGAAGTACCATTACCCTGTGTTAACAGAGTAATTACTAAGCCATTAAAGAGAAATGTAACTCTGATGAATCTATGCCCTCTCTTATTAAACTGTTAACTCACGTGCGTCATGTATTTTCCTGTTGGCTTGAGCACTTTCATCGAAGAGTTCAGGATCAGCCTTATAAAGTCCCAAGCATCTCCCTGCGGTGTTGTACTAATGGGTATATCAGTAAGGTCACCGAATACGTAATCGAATTGTCTACCTTCTTCTATCATATGTGCCAGAGCCTTGACACAGTCTCCCACAATGATCTGGATATATGATAATGAAATGAAAAGAAAATAATATTAAGCCTCAGATATTCTGCAGATAACTGCTTCGTGTATTGTATCAAGTAATTGAATAATTAGTAATTGTTATTTTAATCGAAGCTACCTCATAATTGTCTCCATTCCTTTTGTCCAGGCAATCCCCGCATACGCTTCTCATATGCTGACTGCATGCTTTCATGACTGTTTCATCAATCTAAAAAGCCACAATATGTTTTTTACTTGTTTGCCAGGAGGGAGAAAACGCTGCTTCTTTATTCTGACTTTCTCATCTTCAGATTTTTCAAAATTTTAGGTACCTCTAGCATCGTTACGAATTTTGGTTTCTCCTTTAGCAATTCCCAAAGAAGGCCGCCATCGCCTCCACCTAGAATTACTATTTCCTTTCCAGTGTAATCTTCCTTGCCACGCTGCATCAGAGTCTCTGTGTAGATGAGATCTGCTTCTGACATATCTGCAATGGATGAGAATGGCTTGCGATTATCTGTAGCATTAATGAGATTTATATTAAATTACTTGTATAATTTACTCACTTTGTACCTCATCGAGTACCAGCAGATTTCCAAGAGACTTCGAGTGAACGATTTGTACTTTTTGATATGGCGATCTGGCCTCGAACACCAGCTTGTCGATGTCATATTCGAGCAGTCTTTCATCTTTGAGTGTGAAAAAACGAAATATTTATAAATATTATTTCCTGCATACAAATCCTGTCGCACAACTAAGGGGTAATTTTATTAAAAAATCATGCTGTACACTAATTCTTTTAATAATAATAATAGAATAATAAATAATAAACTGATGACCATTCTCTTGAAGTGAGTATACTTTCCATCGAACAATGTAGTTAAGACACAGAATGCTCAAGCCATGCCACTCAAGACAAGCACTGCAGTCAATTATTATTAAAATTAAAGCAGCTCAGCAATGTAATAAGAAAGAAATAATTACTGGAAATAAAAGCCAATGTCCTTAACTCTTATGTGCAAACACGGCAGCAACACAAGGTGATATACGATCCACCTTCCCCAAGTATCTAGCAGAGCGCGTAAACCGATTAATAATTCATAATCAACATTGCATTCTATTCTGAATTCATTATTACGTTCTTAATAGTTAACAGATTTGATTGTACGCTACAATATATGAATAATTAATAACCAAAAATAAAAGTACAATTATTCTTTTCATCTTCTAACATTAATAATTATATTGCACAAGTACAAGGCATTGTTTGGGCATTGCACTTAAAACTTGTCTCGTTACGAGTACAAGAATAAAATCTGTGTTTGAACTTAGCTGGTACCAGGTGTACTTAGCTAATTTATTTCTCACATGCTGACAATGCAGTACGTACTCTTCAAAATATTTAAAGGATTGCATTTAAATATATTAGTTGAAATATAGTCACTCAGACTTGCCAAGTCCTCCATCAACCTCGACATTTTCGACATGACAAGAAATATTCAACCCAACCACCCGTTCGTTTCCAAGCTATGGCTCTATTAAATACTTCGAGCAACCGTAAACATAAATATAAATAAAACTCACCGGCGGTGGGAAAGTATCTCTCAAACGGGCCCCCGCGTTTAATGGGAGCAAGCGTGTGAGACCGCGTTGCGGTTGCTGCTGCCTGCAATGCCGTCTCCAGGTCTCTCGCCGACTACCATAGCCATCGAACAAACCAACGTATAAACAGAACAAACGTACCATCTAGTCGTACAAGTTGCTATCTAATATAACATTGCTGTGACATCACTCGACAAGATATATGTATTATGATAATTAACAGGCAAGGCAGCTCCAACGAGAAGAAGAGCGACGTGGATATTTATAACGATATTGTAAATATAGCATATAGTGAGATTAGATTGAGCTATAGAAAAGAATAATAATGTCGTTTTCGTATGGCCATTATTTCTGCTGATATTGTAATTAGATTCTTCTTGATGAATCAAACGTCGCAGATCAACTGTTGATCTGATATTATCACTTCACTTTCGAACTAGTATAAGCGAGAGATTTCCTTAGTGAGATGGTAACAAGCAGAATATATGTCATTTGAAAACGAAAAGTCATGGAACTTTTGTCATGATATTTCTTTTTGCTCAGTGGTTTGAATATATCTATGTGATGCGTTCCATGATGAGTCCCAAGAGTATAACTGATTGTGCCAAGATAAGGTAGAAGTAAAGGTAATACAAATAGTGCTCAGATAGAGAGACATAGGATAGGTGGGGAATCTAACGACATTCCTGGCAAGCGACCTACCCTAAATATCTAAAATTAACAGTCAATAATAGTGGTAGTTCTAGAAACATGTCTCATAAAGATCTATAAATATGATTTGGATGTTGATGATTAAGTGAAAAATAAATTCGGTTGCTGGAATGCTGTTTTCTACCTGAGAGAGTCAAATAGAGATCATATATGGTTCCTCGTCTTACAGGTGGTAAACGTTTGCTGCGTTGGCTGTTCAAAGCCACGGCAACGTCAGCTTCCAAGTATCGCCACTGCTACAACGTCCTATCCGTTATGCAATGTTTCTTTCTTGTTTTATTGATTAACGTTAAGTTCTCTAATCGATACGACTTTCTTGAAAGTTCATGGAAATCCAATGTAATGAAATATGGCAAACATTGCTTTCCATTTATGCTTTCAAATGATAATTGCAAGTATTGTTGTTGAAGTTCAGACAGTTTTGAATCATTATGCTATCCTATAGTTAGTTTAGAGTGATATCAATGTGGCAAAGTAAACTATATCACGAGTTTACAACTTCAGCTTTAACAACTACTGTTAAAAGCACGCCTATAATTAGAACGTTCAGGATATAGGTATATAGGTCCCACTTAATTCCATAAATATTCCTATTCAAATAATTTGCATGAGCTGCTCTTCTGCATTTGCCATATATAAGAGGATATTATTTAGGATGTGGCATTAATAGGAGTGGAAAAGGATGCTAGATACTACTAAAATTTCAAGTAGATTATTAATCTTTGCTCACCTCAAAGGTCAACAGTGCATCTTCATCATCGTGTTTGTAATATTCAACATTTACTGTGACCAATCCTTCGGTATATCCTCTAACTGTAATCAAGCTACCCTTTGGACCAGTATAGAGGACAAGAAGACTTCCATCGATGTTTGACTCTGTGAGAGGTTTCAAGCCATTAAAATGTTCTGCGAGAACATTGGCAATCGTAGATTTTAAATTGGAACGTTTCTCCACGTCTGCAATGACGTTAACAGACACAGTAAAGTCAAGAAGAACTGTGTGAGCTACCATGATTAATCTAAAACAAATAATCATTATTACCACACCGTATGTTCAATCAAAAAACATGAATGAAACTTAATATATGCTAATGACAGATATTACTCAAAAAAAGCATAATGTATCAGTTATCACTTTCAATATAATAAAAATAAAAAGTTATCAGCCAACTATAATATATCACTAATTATTATTGTGACACGTTACCCAGTGAAATTAATTTTGTAGAATAAGAAACTGAAATAGCTCAACGTTCAGAAGTAATAGATATAATACCAAGGTTGCTTAAATATAGCTGCTATAGGTATTTATAAATGTATTAATAAATCATGTAATATGAATACCAAGTTTCATGAGAGACCAATTATTAAGAATTATGTAACTGATTTAATAAATAGAGTCATATATATCCCTACTCGCAATAATGAAATTAGCGACCTACTATATTAATTAGAGCACGTTGTACTCACTATTTAATTAATCAAACAACAATGGAACCCTTCATTCTTTACCTAAAATAATTGACACCGTACTTACCCGGTTTTTCAAAGTTACAATCAATCGTAAACGTTAAAGATACGAATAGCAGGCAGTATAAAAATGATATTCAGTAAATTTCTTGGAGCCGCTTTTCTTACGGAGTTGCCAAAAAGACGTGCGCAAAGTTCCTAGAGCAATTGTTTCTACTTTCCCCTCGATTATTACTGAGAATATAATTCGTTTACTCGAATCACCGTGATTAAATACTTTGTACAGAATAATCTGAAGACTCAAATATTTACTTGACTTCAGCTTTTTTCATGAAGAAACTAAACTGGATTCGAGCATGCGCTTCCGGAGGAATTCAGTAGTTATCTGAGAGCTTCAATGATAACTTAGCGACAGAGACCTGGGAAATTAAAGAAAAAGAACGTGAAAAACCTGTTAACGCTTTTTATAATAAGTCAAACAACTTCTTACAATTATCAGACATATGATATTTATGATGTACAACCGATTCTATGTCGATCTTCACGAAGCATCGGCATAAACATCCTATACTCAAGTAATACAATACAAAAAAGCATATACGCGAAATGCTTCTTAAGAATCTCGATAGTTGGCGTTATCAGTAACAAAGCAGAAAGCTTTGAGAAGATATAAAAAAATTTGAACTATGAATACAAAATCTATGACGTTTACACAACAAATAGTGAATATCCTATATTCCATGTTAGCCCGAAACCTTACGAAGATCCTCTACAATATTTGCAATAATTATACATTACCGATGCGTTGCACATATTAAAAAATATTGCTCAATCGAATTCTAAGGTACTAATATTTTTTTTTGTATCTCGCTGAAAGACAAAATCCTAAAATATTATACAGAATTCTACGGCTAATAAATATTCTCAGCTGTTCCTACGATGCAATAAATTTGCACGTTCTTATAGCGGGTACAATATACGCTGACCAGATAGTAACGAATAACGAAATCGAGGCTTGATCTAAATAGAACCGATCAGTAAATAGATTCAGCTTACGGACCACCTCTAGCATGGTGGGTGGGTATTTGTGCGCACCGATTGATTGCCTTTGGCAAAGCTTATCGTGACACCATTTCTTGCAGAGCTGCGCCGCTTCGGTCCCGTCCAAAACGAAGGGGACCCCAATCAGTTGCATTATTCTGTACCATTTGGTGAGCTGAGACTGCCAAATGCTGTGAGCACTGTCAACCGTTAGCCGTATTACTTTGCGCCAATAGAACGAGCTCGCTGGCAAGTATTATTAAGATTCTTCATGGGAGATTCGTTTCCTTCTTCCGGTTTACGAAGAACGCGCCAGATACGGCGCGTTCAAACTTGAAAAGACGACTTCCGCTCCTGTAACATTTAAATTTCTCACTTGGCTCTATTCGTAAGAGTCAATTACGAATTTCCTCATGATTTTGTGCCATCGCTTCTTATAACTGCCAACGATAACGTTTGGCTAGAAAACCAGTGTAATAACAGCGCATCGTACCGTGACATCGTAATTTCAGAAATAATACAAGAACTTCCGGGATTCCTCGGCCACATTAACCAAAAACTACATTGTGTCCTTGGTTCTCTACTTTGTCTCAAGTTTCTTTGTGCGTGATTATCACTTTTAATTATCTTTTTCATAAGGGATGATCATTTTAAATTCAACGGTTATTCATATCGTTTTTCTGAATTAGCAGTTATTATTTCGCGAGTATTCAATTGAATTTCGATTCAGTTTGAATCTTACGAATTGTTCGATCTACTTTACCACTTGGTTTCGTACGTGTAAAATTTAAGGCTGCTCGAAATGTCGAAGGTTGTACGTATTTCTAAGTGGCACGTGTGCGGCAATTGCTTAGCGGCATTACCGTTTAAATTTACTCAAAGTCCGCAGCAAATGTCACGAGGTCCAAAGTTACGGCGACATTATTAGCCACTGGTACGAGGAGACTCGTGGAAATGTTTTCATGGTACCATACGGTAGTTTGTCTTTCTACGATTTTACGAAATGTAATATATATATAGACATATTACATATAGTCATATAATTTGCACCATTGAATTTTTAAAACTAATCCACGCTAATGGCGAATGCAAGCGTATAATATTACATTACTTAAGACACAAGACCCTTTTTGCTTTTTGCTTAGCTTAATAAGCTGCCTGTATACGTATGCTTTTAGATGTAGAATAAAATGGCCATTGACATAAAGTTCACAAAATTCGACAACACGCCATGGGGCTTTCGACTGGCGGGTGGAAGTGACTTTCCTCAGCCACTAACAGTCATTAGAGTATGTATTCTCGAAAAGGTCATTTCGAGTTTTTCCCCAAATTTTCCTACAACACCTTTACCCATCACGATTTTTGGCTGCTTGACTACTGGAATCAGAATCATCCTGTTTCATCATAAAACACTGTTTACTTTCTCTGAGATCTTTTTAACATACACATCTATGATCGATAGATCACCGAAGGAAGTTTGGCGGAATGCATGGGATTACAAGTTGGCGACGTTGTTGTGAGATTGAATGATCAACCAGTGAGCAGCTTGACTCACGGAAAGGCACACGAGCAAATTCTTTTGGCAGGAAATAATTTCGTACTTGGTGTTCTCAGGTAAGGTTATGCCCTTAGGTATGCTCAAGTGTACGATTTAACATGATTCCTTGTATTCTTTCGGATTTTCACAAAATGTAGAGGGGAAGAGTCACGCAAGGCCATTGAGGCGATTCCACAAGAGAACATCGTTCCATATACGATTCCTGTAAGTTAGGTTAGGTTAGGTTAGAGTTGACAACAAAAAAAGAAAGTACTCACGCTAGTATTTATTGTATAGCTAGAAGAACTGCCACCTGTATATCCGGAGGAAGTGCGAGAAGACACACCGGAAGTAGAAGAAGAAGTAACGTCGACTGTCGAATATTCGTCAGAGACATTGGAGTATCATCGCGTAGAGACTATAGAAAAGCCGATATATCCAGACAGTGAGGAAGTGCCGAATAAAAATTTGACAGACGATGAAATTGCTCTGTTAATTCTCGAGGAGGAGGAACTTTTACCGGATCAAGGTGTCCTTGGGTAATTATGATTAGGAGGAAAAGAAAATAATTTGCAAAATTTTTATTTTTCTATTTTTTTTCAGTGTGAACTTCAAGAAGCTCAGACCGAGGGCGCAGCTTCTCAAGGAATCCAAAGTCTTCGAGGAACTTCAGAACATCGCCACAGCCGAACCTCCTCAGGTCCAGGAATTGAAACGCACCACGACCTTCTTGCAGAAACCACAGCGTCCTGTGCCGAAGGCTAAAGAGGAAAAAGAAACGGAAGTAGTTGAGCCTTATAAGGTCGTGATCAAGAAGCAGCAGAAAAAGAGTATTACCGAACGTCTCCTGGAGAAGGGACTCCTAGAGCCAGGAAGCATTAAGACTCCAGAATCAAGATCCGAGGTAAAGGTGTATGTACCGGGATGCAACATCAGACAGTCGAATATTCAGGCTGATGTTTCAGAAGAATTAAAAGTTACTGATATCGACTCCTGGTGCTCCTTTGTAAACTCATCCCCGGCGATGTTTTCCAAGACTCTCGGCCACTCCTGGAATTCCTTTGCCATGGGTTCGATTCCCACAGGCTCGAAATTCTGTACCGCTGGAAAAACTCGTAGACTGTACATGAGGAATCGTTACTTTAATAATGTCTTATCGTCCTTGACAAAACCAATCACCGCGAAGAAATCGAAAGGTTCTAAATTATATTTCAAGGGTCGTTATCTTGAGAATTATCTTACCAAGGATAACGATTCCTGGTTAAGTTTTTTTAAGAATTCTGCCGCGAAGCTGTACGATGATTTTAATTCATGTTCGAAACCGTCATCGATGCCCGTTAGGAGGTCAATGAAATTACAAAGAAAGGGTCGATATTTGGAGAAATATTTGAATAAAAAAGATAACTGGATAACCGATACTCGCTGTCGTATGGTCAACGGAATAAAATCTGGTGTTCAGAGATTTTGTGGTTCTCTCATAGGAAAGCACGAAGCTCAGAGTAAAATATATTGTAAGCCTCATTATTTGGAGAAAGTTTTAACCGAAAATAGTAATACCTTTGACGACTTTGGACACTACATTCGTAACAACGTGTTCCGTAGGTGCAAACGTCGTAGAACAGCTGTCGTGGGTGTTCCTGGTAAAAAGCACGGATTGAAAACTAAATTTTCAAGAAAAGGTCGATACATAGAAAGAAGCTTAGAGAAAGCTCAAATATTAGATTCGATAAAAAGATCTGTCACCCGTGAAGTTTTTCACCGAGGAAGTAAAAGATTATCCATTTCGAGGTTATGTGCAAGTTTGGAAAATAAGAATCAGAGAGTCGAATTGTATATGCGAGAAGGAAAATTAACTTCAGATTCAATTTCTTTGAGAATCTTAGACACTTACATCAGAGTGAAACCAGAACTAGAGAGAACGATAACAGAAAATTTACGAAATACCAACAATTGGTTACGAACGGTCAAAACGAAAATCGATGATTCGGTGAACCTTCGAAATTCCTCAATCGGTGAGGTTATGACGAATTTTTTGAATTTCACCAAAAATCTCCTGAGAACCGAAATCTTTCATCGTGGCAGTAAGAGATTCGCCAGGAAAGTACAAAACGAAAATACCATATTGTTAACAGCCAATTTATCTACATGGGACAATTGTTTCAAAATTCTGAAATTCGATTCGCGCTCGATATCCTTCAAGATATCGAAGAATAAATTAGAACCAGGAATTTTCGAAAATGATAATAAAAATTCAAAAGATAAATTAAATGACGCACCACCTGATACTGACACTCGTAGAATGTCATTCGTACCGACGATTCTCTACGAAGGTCTGACAAATAAAATTGGCATAGACTTCACGAAAATATTTGTATACGCATTCGTACCCTGCGCATCGATCATACTGGTGTACATGTACAAGTAGAGAATCAATAATAGCCATTCAATTAATACTCATGATTCTGTTTAGATTAAAATAGGCGTCATTCATCCTAGGACCACTATAACAGATGCTAGATCTTGGATCATCTGTAAATGATTATGATATCACTAGCTCGATTATTTACCATATAAAAGCATGCTAATATTGCATCTCAGACAAGTGACAAATTGTGTCAGCATGTATCACATAACGGCATAACAAAGTAATAGTATAGTAAACTATAGTATACGTTAATATTAATAAAAAAAAGAGTGAGAAAGAGCAGAAGGAAGAGAAGTACATATACAGAGTGATTCAGTCGAAGCACATTAATTGGAATTGACAGCTGAGAATAAATATAAAAAAGCCCAAGCATATACAGCCAAGAAAATTTTTCAAAAATTCTCAATAATTCACGAGTATCAATAATTCGGAAATTCCTTATAAAACGCTAGATAAAAAAGAATCATTTAGCTACGTCGAATCATGTAAAAGTTAGTAATTATAAAATACATGGAATAATAAAAAAAATATTCCAAAGGGTATGCTATGGTTAACGATTTTCACCGAAAATATGTTCCTCCTTGTCTTATACACGTAAAGCCCCATAAGAGCCTCTCTGTCCTACTCACGGTAGGTATAGGAAATTGAAAAATCTCAATTAAAAAACTTCTCTCAATATTTCTTCAGTACACTTATTATATACACAATTATATATAAATTTTCATCCAAATCCAAATCTGTTCAATTAATCAAAATGATCTTGCGACAGTTATCAATTCCAATTGGTGATCTGCTTCGGTTTAATATTTCTAGTGAAAACTGATATACTACATATACGATACGTGTAACTCGAATTTACACGGAGTTTATATTACGGTTATATATTACGTCTAACAAATTACTAGGGATACAGTGTATGTATCCGTGCTGGGATATTGCATGTGTACGATGCACGTAGAAAATAAAAGCGTATTGCGCTCCATTCATACTAAATGTTCGATAACCCCTGCCGGTAAAAAAAGTAGTATATAGAAACTCATTTAAACTGAATATCATCCCAAAATCCTATCCACTGATAACATAATCAGAATCGATGAAGAGGTACTCGGAATCGCGTATTAATTCATAACATACAAAAGACAGTATACCATGCGTTGTTACAAGAGTCATTGCTAATATAGATATAATCTAAATCGAATATATATACAATTAATTAAATCATTCGACTTCAACGCGAATACGATTAATCATCATTTAATTAATTATATCCAGTACCTCTTCACTCGCTTCTCACGTATAATCATTGTACTAATAGATGACTCTTTTTTTTTCCTTTTGACACCTCAGAAAACTACACCATCAGCCACTCCCGAACCTACCGAGGAGAAGTCTGATTTTGGGACTGAATCAAGGCCCGAATCTAAATTGGAAGAAATAGTTGAGGTGGCTGAAACCGATTCGACTGACCTTGCAGAACTAGCCGAGGATCAATTGGAGCCAACAGTCGAAGAGCCCCAAGAAGAGGAACCAGTTGATAGAATAATGGAGGAGGTACAGGCTGTTTCAAGGCTGAACAAGGAGAAGATCAAGGAATTGGTCTCGACGGAGATCAGCTTGGAGAAACAATTAGAGAACGTGCAGAGCCAATTGTTGGCGCTGAAGCAACTGCCCAGCGAGATTGAGAATCATTTGAAAATTGTTTCTGAGCAGCTGCACAAGATTATGGAACTGAGTGGTGTACAAAATGAGAGCAGAGACAGTAGTCGTAGAGGATCGGGTAAGAGAGGATGAAAAAAAAAATAGGCTAACTTATCGAGTTTGAAAAAAAAAATTTATTTATACAGAACAACAGCAACAACAACGTGAAAGCAGGGAACAACGCGAGGAACAAGATAGATACGAGGAAGATCAAGGAGATGAAGTTCGAGATGATTATTCAAGAGAATTTGAAACGGAGGCTCAAGATAATCAAGGTGAAGTACAGGAAGTGATAGATGGTGAAAAAGAGTCTGTAGAGGGCGAAGAGTCCCAGGGGACAAAGGGTGAGTTACCCCAGGTGGTGGAAGAGCAAGAGGAGACTGTGACGTCGGAGGTGGAAATAAAAGTGAAAGGAAAGGGTGAGAATGTGAAGAAATTCATCGTCTCCTACGAGTCTCAAGTGCTGAGATCACGGGATCCTAGTCCAGCGTGTTCTGAAAGTGAGTATTTCTGCTGGATATTATCGTTATGAATTAGACTAGAGACGGGTAGATTGTCATGGTCATCTGTCACGATGATACCGTTTGCTGTGTTGGGTGCAAGAGAGATGAAAACAGAGGAGAGAGATAGTGTTCTCTCAGTTTTATTATAGAAATCCAAACAGAATGGCAGGTGCGTGCTGAGTAATACTAAGCAACACGTTGCAATGTATTTTAGGAAGTTTTGAACCAGATCCAAACCTGGCACCGAAAGATCAAGTTATACAAGAATTGCAGGTATCGAAAATCACCGGATAGTTCGTGTCAATTAATTTTTGTGTGAGGAGCCCTTATCGAATATGTCTATCCAAATTTATTATATACAGGGTGGGGCATTTATAGTGACCAGGTCGATTTTTTTTCAAAGGAAGCTAGGTATAATAAAATCTTTCAGACAAAAGTTGCAGGGTTTCGAGGGATACGAAATATTCCGTTATTGAAATACTTCCTCAGGGCAGGCGTTAGGGTAATTCGAAGGTCAACTTTCAATTTTTCAATGGGATGATGCAACTTTTTATGCTAAACGTACAAGTACACTATTGACCCAAAATTGACAAATGAACAAATATTTAAAAAATATGATTGCTGTACATTGCTATCTATTATCCCCTCGCGAGGAAATTTAAGCCAGGCACCATTAACGTCCCTAGCCAGGTAATGGTCCTAGTCTACGTAGACTACTTAGAACGTATAGGTTTTCTTATTTTTTAAATATCTTATCACCTGTCAATTTTTGGTCGTTAGTATACTTGTACCATTAGACTCGAAATTGAATGCTTTTTTGATTTATGGAAGAAAAATTGCGTCGACCCATTGAAAAAATTAAAGTTGGCCTCCGAACTATCTTAATGCCTGCATTCGGGAAGGAATTCAATAATGGAATCTTCTGTCTCCCTTGAAACCCTACAGCTTCCGTCTGAAAATTTATATCTGGCTTCGTTGTCGAAAAAATTTACCTGGTCACTATAGATAACCCACTCTGTATATCTACAATGTATATACGTGCGTCATTATGTCGTCCCGTTAATATAGTTCTGACATGATGTCTTTTTCATAATTATACATGGTCCATTTATTACATATATTTGTATGTCTAACAGTTTAATCGTTACAGCATGGCACACATCCAGAATGGTTTAAAAAAGTTACCTATGTACAATACTGGTCCTTGTATATTGGGAACACGTCTGATTATGGTGTTTCTAATTAGTTGGGAAATGTAGTTTCTAATTCGTTGCTATCTCTCGCAGCAAAGACACGGCAGGAAACACTCGAAGGACCTCTGGCCGCAGGCTAAGCAATTGGAGTTGACTTATGGTAGAAGATGGAGATGTCCAAATGATTTTTTTAATGACGAGATGATTGCGGAAGTCTTGTCCTCCCAGGCGGAAGTACTGCGAGGAAAAGCACTTGGGTGAGATTTAAAAAAGAATATTAAAAAAACAATTCATAAAACATATGAAAAAAGTCATTGATAGCTTGTAAATAATTTCAGGATAAATTTTAAAAAATATGAAAAGACAAACCTGCCTAATTACGATCACCTGATGAACTCCAGCGTGTATAAAATGATTCACAAAATGGAGCGCGAACCCAAAAAGGGTATTCCAGTAAGACCACCGAAAGTGATTGCCGCCGAAGATATTCTGGAGCGTGTGGTAAATATTTTGTTAAAAAAAAATACTCGGAAGATAGATCTTTATAATTATTATTAATCCTACAGAGATCACCGGCTCTGAGCGTCACGGATGAGAGGAGTAATAGGAGTATCAGCCATTGAGAAAAATTATTCAGTCTAATATAAAAAAAAATATCACCTGGGTACGAGAAAACAACGTGTGACGTAAAAAGGACATGAGTAACAGTACCAATGTGACAGACAAACTATTTTCTAAGTCGCGAGACTGCTACGCGTCCCGCGAATTTTCGCAATATAGAAATAATTTACTACACGATTACATGCGGCGAGACTCACGAATCTCGTCTAATTCTAAGCGTCTATGTACTCCTAAAGTTTAATAAAAATATTCCGTATGCAACACGGGAAAGTCATCTACGGCAGTCCGTGTTATTCTATGTAACGCACGTGTTATGAAATTTGTTTCTTTTTTCCCCATCTTCGTTCTATCATTACTTTCGAAAAAATCGAATCTTTCGAAACGTTCGGAGGACAGAAAAAAAAGATTTACTACACGACCAGGCAGAGCCGTCGATTTTCGTGAGATATTTTTAGCACGAACCTCCCCGGGGTTAATGACTACTGTCTGCTGATAATGAGTTCCCTGCAGCAAACCTAAAGACCTCGTGTCGTATCAAGCCCCCGTGCCTTAAGTCAGCTTTACAATATATTATGTAGAAAGATCGAAGACCATCTTTTCAGTTCAAATATCATGAAAATGATCCACCTACGATCGTTCTGTTTACATTGGACTCGTGTTTATACGGTTGATGTAACTCGTACAGACTGTCCAGGGCTAATTTAAGACACTAGCTTGAAGCGTACGCGAGCGCCATCTTGGTTCGTTCGAATCGAAGAGAAAAAAAATAAAAGATGAAAAAAGGAATTCATTATTCAATGGCAAATTTTTTATACTCTACTCAAGAGTCCATGACCCATGGGTACTTTCAATTACCATAGAAATGTTATCTCGGTGGCTCAGTCGACACGCCGCTAGATAATGAGCTAAAAAATAGGCGGGACGATTCTCAGAATGTAATTAGGCAAAGGAATTTCTATCTATCCGATCGCTGCGATCAGGAATTTTTCGATGGTTTAGAATTGAATTTAGAAATGGGCCATCGACCCATTGACAAAAGGACGTGAGTCATGGAGTTCGTACAGATCCTAATTATTACCTTGTTGGTAATAACTATCGCTTGATATAAATTGTGTATTATTCTTGAACGAACTTATTTATTTGTTATCTCTATCAATTTAAATGTCAAATCCGTATACATACATATACCAACATTACAATTTTTTCGGATTTTTTAAAATCCAGATAAAGTCCAAACAGTTGTCTTTGAGTATTCGACAAATCAGATAATAAAAACGATTATCGATTCGCTTACTCTAGCATCTACATGTGATATATGATCGGACTAGGGTCCTATAGTTTCTTTGTGAGAGGTATACTACTAGTAATAAAAGCATAAAAGAAAGAAACACATTGGTCTAGCCAGAGCTGAAAAATATCCATGAATTTTGACAGTAGGAAAAAGAAATAGGTGCAAAGTCCTACAGGATATACATATTCTGCAAAGAAACTTAAAGCCCTTAGGTAGGCCTATGTAATACTTGAAAGTAAATTACCCTAAAATCCCTTTGGTAATTTATTTAACCTCACGTAGGGAATGCCTATCCCAAGCAAAGGGAACCTGCAGTCCCTGTAGTATAGATAGGTACTACAATTCAAAGTAGTAAACTTAACTAGTAGTACCAGCACATAGATTTCCTAAGGTCAAAAAACCCAGACTCTATAGAATGCATAGCGTAGGTGTCACCCGGTATGTATATACCATATATTACGTACTACTATATAAGGTCCTTTCTAATTTCTTCGTATTTTCCAGGTTTCTCGAAAATCCTGCCAACTTAGTCACAGTGACAAGATGTGTGCACATAGTCACTATCACTATATGCACCGGGTTGTCGTTTCGTATGCGCATGGTTGGGTGACGTGAGTCACGTCTGCTTGCCACTGCCGGACAGACACCGACCAGTGGGGTCCTAAGTGTGACGTCGGCTCTGAGCAATTTATGTAAAGCATTCTAGGCATGATTCACGAACTAGTTCATGCTCTCGTGACCGGCCACGGGTATCTCAGAATGCAGCAAACACAAAATGCAAGGATTCACTTTGAGTAGGTGGTAAATATATATACAATCCTCATTAAATATAGTCTCCTGTCACTCTATCCCAGCCCCTAAGCACCTCGTACCCAGTATTCGTTCATAGTATGCAACTACCTGTGAAATAATGCAGAAAATTAGTATCATGCCCAGAACATAATTACCATAGAAAAGAATCTAACCTCAAAATCAAAATAAAAGTCTTTTGAGACCCAGATGACTCGGTAGTTCAACAGGAAGTCGCCAGAGGGCTATGCGTGTAGTTTCTCGCATCCAGTATGCATGAGGCCGTCCAGGGTGCAAGGTGCTATACAGTATCTCTTCTCCAGGGAAGAAGACGACGAAGCACGAGGATATCAGGGCTCATCCGGCTCGTCGGCGACGATGGAGAAGTATCGAGGAGAAAGGGAAGTGAGGATGGGATAGTAGGGGTATGGAGTGAAATGTCGAGAATGCTAAAGCTGCCATCTCGGGTCCCACCACTTCCATTGGCATCACCACCACCACCACAACCTCCACCACAGCGCGGACGCACGCGCTCTCGAGTGGTTCGTTCAAATC
This sequence comes from Trachelus tabidus, assembly GCA_030142655.1. NCBI lineage: Eukaryota > Metazoa > Arthropoda > Insecta > Hymenoptera > Cephidae > Trachelus > Trachelus tabidus. The sequence continues at coordinate 1,091,028 of JARQTI010000500.1, forward strand.
GCATGGAAAGCCTGCTGCCCGACTGACCAGCGAGGTTTTACTTTACTTCGGTTTTTGCGTTCTTCTGAGGAACGTTCTCGAGAGTTCTCGCCGGGAACGTAGTCGTCCACGCCCGCGCACCCTACAAACCGTTCAGGTGTACTAAGTCCCGTGAGACACAGGCGCGCATATTTGAATGACAAATAAGTAAAAAGCCGCGACAATTCAAACAAGAGAAAATTAATTTCGACGCTCGCTGAGAGAGGCTCGCATATACATAGAGACACAGCCTCCCTGAGAGACTTTCGCGAATACTTTGTGCGACTGGCTACTACACTAGTCTCTCCCTCTCTCTCTCTCTTTCTCTCTCCCTACGGCTGTCTCTCCTCTGACTCCCTCTCGTGCCGTTATACATTCGCGAGCGGTGCACCAAACGCTGGTAAACGTATCCAGTTCTCGAACGACGGGCTCATCGAGGAACTGCCTTGTTATCCCTTTACCTTGACAAGGCCTGAGACTGTTCTAGTTGTTTATTTTTAATTACCTCGGTTTATTATACACATTTTTTTCACTTCTTTTTTTTTTTGAGTGATGGCGCAACTCATTAGCGTCAAGTTATCGCGATTCGACGGTTCGCCCTGGGGATTCCGTCTTCAGGGGGGCAAGGATTTTGGCACGCCGCTTGTCGTTCAAAAGGTGAGTAAATAGACATCATGTACATATATAGAAATTAAAGATAAATATACTTCCGAAGGAATTCCATCGTTATCGTGTCGATTTATTCCTGACGTAACACAGTACGCACGATAACAATCGTCTAACATTCAAATTACGGTCTCGCGTCTCCTACTGTCCTTTATATTAGTTTTATGGAATTCTTTCTAAATTATATGAGCGTGTATGTGGATATACACATATGTATAGTCAACCGTAGCAATGACACACGACCTTGTCCACAGAGACATTTTACATATGTGTTTCTTGGTTTTTGTTATCTTGAACAATTTTAAATTTATGGACGCGAATATTAAGATTGCAACTGTACAAACTTTTATAATTTTTTTTTAAAACAGTCAAGACTTTGTCAATTAAAATTATTGCTCGTCTCTCTCTTTCTCTCGTCGGGTTTTAATTAGGTCGATTAGAACATATAGAAATTTTACGGTGAATTTTCCATTCAAATTTTTCGGATTTAAAATTTTCAAAGTTCCTTCTGTCAATACAATTTGACCAGTCTCAGGCTCAGGATGCATCCGGCCTTACGTAACGCTCACCGGGGATCGCCAAAAATTTTACGCGCATCAACAGAATTCTCTGCCAACTATGTCCGAAATGCGACGAAGACGTCGCGGCGCGACCGATGCCGGGCGTCGTTTTGGCGAGGAAGTGTAACGCGATACTACGCGAATCCAATTTCTCCCGTAAAAAAAGCCTGACGGAAGTGCATCGCAGTTATATGTATATCTGATAGTAACGATTACACTTGTCGATTTCGTAAGCGGTTGTATACATGGAATTAACCTAACGCCACTTACAGTATATATATACATATATAAATATATATATATATATATTACTAGAAGTACTTTCTACAGGCGCCTAGGACTCACGGCGTCGACGTAGAATAAATATAAAAAGAAAAGGGTACACACTGTAGCTGCAAGCACGACTGTTTATTTAAGTGGGACAAATTTTTTTTAATCGACGAAGCAACGAACGTGCGAATTTCACAGGCAGGGGAAAATCCAAAGCCAGCCTCTGTAATACCAGGCAAATTATTTGGGTGGTCTATTTCGAGAAGGGTGCCTTTGCGAAACTCCGGCAGACCCGGCCGAGTCGCGGGTAACTTAACTTCGACGAAGCCGACGTCGACGAGCAAGACGAGGTTTCGGTTTCCTGCCACCAGCGATCACGTAAAAATACATTTCCGTCGAGTTTACCGCCGCGCCCGTTTTCCACGGGTATTTCCCGCTATCTCTAAAATTAAAGTGATACGTGGGATTTGAATTGAAAATTGGATGCGACCTGAAAACGGCTTCTAGACTCGCCATATCGTACCGCCATATTTGCTGTATCAGATTTCGAAAAGGAAAAAAAAAAAGAAACATTTTCTTACAGCAGACGTCGGATAAATGTCAGTGAGAAATTGGAGCGCTCTATAGTACATTCTACTAGACCGCATAGACTTTATGAGAAATCCGTAGGATCATATTGTAATATCTTTGAAATCAATAATAATCGATAGTCATTAATACGAATAAAATATATGACACAATGGATCATCGATAAGCATTTATATTGTCCTCGAAAAACACGATAGTAATTAACCACGTGGTAGTGCCTTGATAATTATTTCCTGGTGACTTGTAATATATATATATATTTACAAGTTGAATCTTATATACGCTACCGATTCAATATCTGTCAGTTATGCATTTCCGTGTTCGATTACTAAAGCCCCTAAATATTTATTGACTACTTGAAAAATGAGTTCTCCCTACAGTCGTGGCTTATCGGCAACAATGCTCAAGGAAGCTCTGACGCGAATCCCATTACGGGCATTGGAACACGTGAGTGATAAGAAATTCCTGAGACGGCGATAAACACGTATTCATAGCCGGAAAGACAGGAGAAAAGAAAACAAAAAAAAAGTACGTGTATTATAAGCACCCGAAGTAACTATACAGAGTGATCACTTTGAATTCTAAGAAGTACGAATTCCAGTAGGTAAAACGTTGAGTTAATATAGCAAAGTCAAGTCTGATTGATCACTGACAAGTTCGTACCGAGGCGAACTAGAAAATCGATTTGCTGGAAATCACTGAAAGTGGATACCAAGACGTCATGAATTCCACTTTCCCTATAAAATTGCATCCGGAATGCGAATCAGCACAGATCGCGCGAATACAAAGCGGCATCCCTGGTGCCGCGAAGAGGGCTAAAGAGGGAGAGAAAGAAAAATTGAAAAAAAAAATATTTGAAACTATTTACTCCCCGAGAAATCTCAAAAAACTCTCCCCTGTTATTTTGACACTGGTGCAGAAATGACGTAACCACTCGTCGATCCAATTCCAGAGATTTGTTTACCGGCACGCAAATTCAAAGCGATAGGCCGCGAGCAAGAGGCCAACGGCGGGCCAATACTTACGTTCTGTCTTACGTCATATACCGGGTGGGACATTGATAACATAGCTACCACCTATGTATCATCGAATAGCCTTGCCTATGGGTTCTCGTTTCTGTCTTTACAAACGAAGGAAAATGCGTGGGTGTTTTGGCGAACGTTCAGAACGGGCATCTCGCGGACTTCGGTATAGGTGGATCCAGGGATTACGTGAGCCCATCAGTGCACACGGTACGAATACACTCTAGTAAGAGAAGGACCAGCGTATCTTGCCAATGGCGTAACCAGGAACATTTACTTCCTATTGCTTCCCTGTGAATTATACAGATTGGTTGGTTCATCGTGAAAGAAGAATTCTGGAGCGGATCGTTGAGCCAATCAAAATTTTATCGATCGCATTAAAACGTCTTACCCCATACGCAATACGTTATACTACGAGACGGTGGGTTTTGTTCGATTTTTATGTTGAGATTTTTTTTATTCTGCTGTCATCGACCGAATATTTTGAAATATCGTCAACATTTTTTTGGACGGATTTTAATTTCTCAAAAGTTTTTTTTTACTACTACAACAGTATCCTTCTTCCTTCTAGCGCGCTTGGCTTACTCCACTCTGAAAAGTCTTGCTGCGCGCGAGCGAGGCTGCGGATGAGAGCAGCAGAGAGCGGAGGCCGAAAGGAAGCCCGGCCCGCGGATATTAATAGAGACCGAGGCCTGGTGGCGGCCGGCAAAGCTTACTCTCGCGGATATAAAAATATCGTCTTTATTTCGTCGCCATCTTTGCTGGGACTTTTTGCCAGGGGCCAACGGGAGCTTTCGTTCTTTCTCTCTCGTCAAATAATAATACGAAGTGCGCATGCGCGGAGCTAAAAGAAAGAAAAAAGAGAATTAAAAAACAACATCGAGAAAATCCAAATAGTCTTATGTATACAAACGATTATTGTAATCGAGTAAATAATGTGTACGTGTATACATATATATTCCATCGCTGACTCTGAGATCAATATAGATAAGTGATACGTGATTAGATGAATGAGAGTCATTTTTTTTTAGAAACGTGCGAAAACCGCCAAGCGACATAGTAAATAGTTTGGAGATGTACGATCGTGGAATTATGCCAAATTATATTTATATATCTATGTATCTAGATATATCATTAATACTTGCGTATATCGTCTAGACAGTTACTCGGTGAATTTAGATATAACGGGTGACGATGTGTTGAGTAACGCGACACCTTTTCTTTATATGCCGTGTTTTGCAGAATACACTATATATATACACACAAGCAAAGACGCGTCACACGTAGCTGCACAACAATACCCAAGTACCGCGCGTCTCAGTCGTGTGTGTTTTGTTCGCTAGAAGGTACATATGAATGGGAGTAGCTCTTGCGAGAAAGATTCTGCACGGTCCAGTAAGACAGCATCCTTGAGAAGATAAATCTGATAAAGATACCGAAGTTCAGGGACGGACTAGATCAATGTACGTAGTAAGGTATGAACCGGACGAGTGAAAGGATCGCCATGATTTCTCCTAGGAATTAAACCAAACCGGAAGTCAAGATTTACCCAGGGAATCAGATTTCCAGTCTGTTCAACGTAACTGTGCTCGCTATCCAAGACTAAAAGAACTTCGGACTGGTCCAGGTATGTCGAATCAACGTCAGACCTATGATTATCTATGCGAATGAACTTTTTGATCTTCAACTTCTTGACGATCCCGAATTCACGCGTTCGCACTCGTCCTGTTCTTCATGATGAAACAGCCTTCGTACATCAATCAGATATCGTATTGCTTGTGGAATGTCGAATCCCACAGTGTGATAACGATGAGATCACCGATCGCTCCGGGCAAATCGAAGAGGCCGTCAACCGTGGCGAAGCTTTAGGTAGCTGAATGTCCCCGTCGCAGAGTCTCTCCGACGGCCGATGAATCATCAACGAGAAGACCATCGTAGGCCAGCCAGCCTCTGGTATACCAAGAAGATGACTCGGTTTGTGTTTACAATAGCGTATCAACACACTTGGACCCTGTTAAGAAATTAGTAGCGTATCGATAGTCAGGATGGACTTTGAACTTTGTCTCATGAATGATCTTACCTCATGAAGAATTTATTCACCGTACGGTTCTTTCATTTTTTACTTTTTTTTTAATTCAAATTCTTCAATCGACGACTTTCACCTCGGCAAGAAGGATCATCGACCATCCTCTTCGTCACGTCCGGCGTCACTTCAGCCACCCCGTCACCATTTTCCTGGCAGCGAGTCATCCAATCCGAGAATTATTTCCTCTTGCAGATTCGTTGACCTTCGCTTCCTGGCGATCGACCGGACTCATTCCCAAATAACGATGACGATACTTTCTCAGAAGAAGAAGAGAACCTCCTGAAGTCACACAAAGGATGATTGTGACTACGTTATGACTCGTTCTCTAGAACTGTGTACCCCGTTCGGTCAGTGAATGTATTCAATTTGCAATAATCACAGTACATAACCAAGAAACGAAAATCAGACGTACATCGATATCCTTGCGGATTCTGGTAACAAATATTCAATACGGTCTTTCGCACCTTGGTCAGGGGTCAAAGTTCTCCAAAGAAAAGCTTAAGGCAATATTCAAATGATCGTCGTATCCATTCTCATCATATGATGCAGACCTAGTAACTTAAACAAAGATAAGAAGTTAGCGTCACTTAATGCATTCTGATAAGACTACCTCACGTCACTGTTTGCTACCTTATCAGGGAATAGAACTCCTTCTTGAAGTGACTTATGGGCTTCCTGATGGAATTGAGATCCACTTGATATTAAGAAATTTTCTTAGACTATTCATAGACTGACGAGCACGCTAGTTCGATAAGAGGATGGTGTAATCGTTAAAGGAACAAGAATATACGTTTCTTAGATTACAATCCAAGGTCTAACGCTCTTGGAAATACGTATGGTCCACGTTATACGGGTTTAACGATACACAAGATATATATATGTAACGAACTATCGGAAATCAACTGTATGCAGTCAAGGAATTTCGATTCATATTCAGAGGTTACGTCATTATAGGTCGCTTTCTCCATACGTGTGTGTGAAGAACTAAAATGCTATAGGGTGTCTAATAAAAATATATATACAGCTCTTCTTTACTATATACATAATACCGGAGCGTAAGGCATTATATGACCTAACCTAAAATATGGAAAGATTGCTTAAATAATTATGGACTATTTAACGTTGAATTTTTGCATAAATATTAGGGGATGTTTTTCTATATTTCATAGGGTTGGATCTAATGCAATTTAAGATTTGCAGAGTTAAATTAATTGCTAGACACCTGAACAGGGGTGTCTGTCTATGAGGCGTATAATAGAGCCTTAATTCCGGACACCCTGTGTACAGTGCCGGCCCACGTGAATCGTCTTATTAGACTCCAGGAGTACGTACGCGGCCGCATACGAGGGCACGGGAATGGTCTTAAGCCGTTGGAGATGCATTCCAGCATGGAAGGTGGGATGGATCCATCTCTGATAACCCGCCCATTGGAATGCGTACCTCGTATACCTTGCTCCTTACCGTCGCCCTTCTCCTGGTTGAAGTCGTGAGTGCACGTAGAAGGGCTATTTTTAGAGAGGTCCAACTCTATTTTTAGAAGCTTTCACGGTGCCCAGCTTTAACCCTGACTTACGTTATACGCGTCAGTCGGGGCACGTAGAAACGGCACACTTATGGCCGGCCATTTACAAATCCAGTGCAAACTAGATATATATTCGTCGACAATATCTTAATTCGTCTAGTACAATGTTACTGGGGTACCGAGAGGGTCTCTCGGAGGGAAACTTGGTGGCAGAGAGCGAGAGAGAAAGAGAGAGTGACCGGTGGCGCCGATGCGGAATTACATTGTAAATAGGAAACAAATAAGTGGCGCCTTCGCGGAGACGCCTAGAAAATCTTGTGTAACTGAGTTACGTCAGTGTGCCAGGTACGTCTATTTCGGCACTTACGGAAGTGAGGACAGAAATAAAAGTTCTTACGGCATAAATACAATAGCTCGATCGATTTGGGGATCGTTAAACGATATTTTGACAAGAGGCGAGATGAGTATTTACGTATTTTCGACGATTTTTCATGTTTTTCATTGTCTCGTTGTTGTCTCTCGCTTAGTTGATTTTGTTATGTTTTTGTTCTACGTCACTCTCTCCTCCTCATTCTTCGGATAATCTTTATCCGGCTGGCTGGCTTCGGTCGGGAATCGGAGAAAGGCCCTGGCCGATTCGTCCGGCTTGTTTCTCTGGTTCAGGGACAAAGCCGTGACATTGGAGCGGGATTCTTTCGCGAGAGACAGAAGATACGTAGAGAGAGAGAGAGAAAAGAGACACATGCATAAAGGAAGAAATAATTGTAGAGAACAAAGGGATGAGAATTAATTTCTACCGATGGATCATCTTTGTTCAATGCGACAGACTAGTGTCACGTTACGGAGGTACAGATGAGTGACGTAATTTCGATCTCGCTATTTACGGCCTCGTGAACGTAAACCAAACCGTCACCATCAGCGTCCAATTTCACGACGTCGCGACGTCGCTCGATCCTCTGGCCGCACCTAGAGCGCTCCTTGGACTCGGACGATTTGCCGCAAGCGTCCAAAAGTCCCTAACTCGAATCCGACCCCATTTCCTGCATTCCGTAACTCACGAAAAAGCACGCAGGCCTGATAGGACGGAATGAATTGGCCCCGTGCAGCCGCACTCGCAATAAAAATAACGCCGATAAATTACACCGGTATTTATAGAGACTCCCGATGGTCGCCGATTGGGTCGAAGCCCATTAATTATATCGGATGATGCCAACATGGGGAATCGAGGTCGTTACTGATTCGCTTAGTTTGATTTAAAAAATTTCTTTCATCCTCTCTTCTTCTTTTTAACATAATTTTTTTCACTTGCTTCTCTTCTTCTCCGTCGCATCCAATAGATCCGCTCTTGTGCTCCTGATGATGAGGACTTTTCTTTCTCAGGCGTTCTTGCTGTATCTCTTCGACGATCATTCCTTTTCGTGGTTAACTTTATGAATGGGAGCACAGTACTCGGCACGCATTCGTGCGACGTAGCGTCGCTTAAATATAGTGACTGAAGTCTGGACTGACATGGCGTCGTTATACTACATGTGCAATAGTTTACTGGAGCTGTTCAGTAAATAGGAAGTCTCTTGATGATAAAATTGAACAGGGGAAAATAGAGAGATAGAACGATAGGCTTTTTGTAGGGGGTAGAAAGAAAAACTAATATATCTAGGTAAGACAAACAATCAAACAGAATTTCTATCTTCCAGGTCAATGGCGGTTCCCCGGCGGAAGCTGCTGGTCTCAGGGCAGGCGATGCCGTTATCAAGGTTAATAATACTGATATGTTCAACCTGAGACACAAGGAGGCCCAAGACGTCATCGTCAAGGCCGGAAATAACTTTGAAATCACCGTTCAAAGGTATTTTGGATTATTTTATAGATTTGCATGTATCTTTATGTGGGAAAGAAGCTAAGCTAATTTTTCATATTTCTTTCCAGGGGCGGAAGTACGTGGAAACCCAGCGTTTCACCTGTCACGGCATCTCTGCCTTCTCCACAGCCGGCTGCACCAGTTAGCAACGTTGCTCCGGTCACGAAAACTTCATTGGCTGCTAAGAAACAGGATGGTCCTCTTATTGGAAGTGGACACAACTTCAGTCCCAAGCCTTTCGTTAGTACCTGAATAATTGAAAAATGTGTTATATGTCTTCTTAAATATTTGCTGTATCTTTAGGTTAACGAATCTTACTTACTTGTGTCATTCTCTTTTATTTCTCTTAGCTTAATGGCACTGGCGAAGGACCAATCAAATCGATTGTCAATAAACAATATAACAGTCCTGTTGGAATTTATAGCGAAGAAACCATTGCGGAGACTCTTTCCGCTCAGGCTGAAGTCCTTGCTGGCGGAGTCCTTGGGTACGTTTACATTAGTACTTCTTTTTGGTATTATTGTATTTCCCTTCTCTTTACTTTGCTTCTTTTTTTATTTTATCTTACATACCATCCAATTCATCAAGAGGACCATAAGCCTTTGGCGAGTTTCTGGATTGATCTTATTTTCACCATCGAGTTGTGGCAGTTAGAAAATAGACAAAGATTTTTGGCATAGTTTCAGAAATCAAACAAGTACCATCTCCTGTCGCCAATAGTTATATCAGTCGAGTTCTTGTCAAATAGTTATTTCCAGAGGGTCTGTCTTGTCGATAAACAAAGTCAGTGTGTCCTCCAACCTGGTACCTCAAAGATGAAGTCTTTGCTCTTTCTAAAAAAAAAAGAACATGCAGTATAATTATAAATGAAAACGGTTCACCCATGAGAATATAAAAAATAACACGTTTCAGAGTAAACTTCAAGAAGAACGAGAAAAATTACAATGCCGAGAACAGCGAGGTCTTCAAGATGGTCCAGGAAGCTGACAAGGAGCCAAAGACTCCTGAACCCGGTTAGTATAATAATTTTTGGTAAAAGAAATTTATAAAAAATTTCTAAGAAACCTATTAGCATTGCAGCATACCAAAGTTTCTACTGATCTCGTCCAAGTAATTTATTTCTAGATTAAAAGTAAAGCAACATCAATCCCCAATTACCTAGTAAATTCAAATCCAAGTGAAAAAACTTTTTTCAAAATATCCTTAAGTAAGCACGCGTGCCCTCGATAACCAATTTGCAAAATAGTGGAGCCAACTGCGCAGAGCGGCGTGATAACGCCGTCCTCGCCAGCGGTGTCAGGATTGCGACCAGTTACAGCACCGGAAACGAAACCGGCACCGGCCAATTCCCAGACGAGTCTACCACCAGGACAAAATATCTGCGCCGATTGCGAGAGGCTCATCGTGTAAGTTCCAAAAGGCCAGCGAGCCCTAAACACGTCGTTCTTCTTCCAGGAGTTCGTACCAGCGACATCCGGGTTGGCCAGAGTTTCTATCCAGGAGATCCTCCCTGTCAGTCTGTTTCTGTATCCCTCTTTCTCTGCCTGTCTCTTCTCTCTTATAAAATATCTCGTTGAAAAGTTCCTCCCCAGGAGGCGGTTCACGATACAAAAATCCAAAATTCTTCGCCCTGACTGACGAGAGCCAGTTAAACCTTTGACACCATCCTCTTGAACTTGATGTCGTAGTTTCCGCGTGGACGGATTTTTACTCTTCGGTCAGCCACGCCGTTGGCGGAAGGGCGACCTCACCGAGGTCCCCGACACCCCTGAGTCTCGCGATGGGTCAACAGTTTTCGAATTTCCGGCAAATCGCGACACAGCGATATCAGCGGGACGAACGTGCGAACGCGAAAGCCGTCGACGGGACCGCGAAGTCCGACTGCACCGTGTGTCACAGCTGTGATAAAGTCATCGTGTAATTATTTTATTAGATTCACAAAGCTGTCCAATATTTTGTCCTACCTGCACGGGCATGGAGGAATGTCTGCCCGATTGTCGTATTTAAACATACATGATGCTTCGTGTATGTCCTTTACTTGCGAGCGGCATCCATCTTTTTTTTATATTTATTTATTCTTCTTCCTCTGATTTATTTATCTGTTTTTTTTTTCATGGCTGAACCACGCAAATATTCAATACAAACAAATGCACGCCGCTGTACGTTTCCGCTACTGTCACTCTGCGGATTCTTGTCTCTTTGCTGAGGACACTGATCCACCTCTACTTCTTTCTGTTTCTGCAACAAGAACACCAAATCTATAAAACTGTTTGAACAATCCGCTTTACCACATTCGCGATTCTTCATGTTCATTCATACATGATAATTTCTATAGCGCGACTCGACGGAACCTTTCGTGCGGTTTATCATTGGCTTTTCATCATCGTATCCTGCGTATGAATTTATTTTATCTATTTATTATCTGTCATAGATCATGCTTCTGTGGGCATATGCGTACTCCTCTACTGTATGCATACTTTACTTGTTATCTGTTTATCTCTTCCTTTGCACACGTTCGTAATTTTTGAAATTCCTTATCTGGCTATCTTCTCTCTCGCTCTCTCTCCCTCACTTTCTCTCTCTTCAGTAAGCCTACAGTAGTTTGGCATCTCGCATTCATCTCTTTTTTCCTCTCTGTCTTTTTAAACACTAGTAGATCATTTTGCTTTTTGAGTATCTACCAGCGGACTGGAGATAAATTTTTGTTATCAGTAGCAGTTTACATGGCTTAACGTATCTGTCGTATGGTCTCCGTAGAAAAATTGGCTTATTTTGAAAGTTCGGCTTCTTCAGAGTCCACCCCGTGCGCTGGACTCCTTAAAAGATGCACTGTAAACCATTTTAAAGATGGCAGGCTGATTTTTCATTGGAACCCATAAGAACGTCTGTATTAAGAAAATATTGTATGACCTGCACTAAAAGAAATTCAAAAAACATTAATCAGGGTCCAATGCAAAATCATTCCCTGATATCTCATTTCCAAAATATACAACAGACCTGGTACCAAAATACTGATAAATTTTTTTTAACCACAGCGGTGTCTTTGTAAGGATCAAGGAAAAGAATCTTCACGTGGAGTGTTTCAAGTGCTCAACCTGTGGAACATCCCTGAAGAATGTTGGCTACTACAATATCAACAACAAATTGTACTGCGACATCCACGCGAAACTCGTTGCCAGGCAAAACGCACCTGCTGGCCTTGCACCTGTCACCATCCCAAAGTAAGTGGAATTCGAAGCGTTGAATTAATCATGCAAGGTGACAAGATGATCCAACCTTATTAATAGTGCCAAATCGCATTGGATCCATTGTGCAAAAATATAATGGATTTCTATCCATAGATCATTATCCACGTGCCATTCCATCTGCCAATTAACCTTAGGACGCAGTATCGATTTTCAATCTCTATAACTTTCTGAATCGACGAATGGACCACTGCCGGTAGAAGGCTGGAATAACCAGAAACTTCAATAATGAAACACGAGTACTGTCAGTAGTCAGATATTACTCTCATTGGATACCACAAAGTGATGATCCCAAAAATTCAAATGATTTTCAATGCCAGCCTCCATCCCTGTTACACCATATTTGTCAGGCTGTTTGGCATCCTTCAACTAATCATTACTATTTTCCAGCAGTGGCAAAGCACCAGCTGGAACAATCTCAGCCGCCCTGGCTAACGTTGGAGCAGGATCACCCTTGGCACCATTATCGCCATCATTGAATAACCATTCATCCCCTCTGCCGTTCACTGTAAGTCATTATTCTCTTATCGTTATCTGTCAAATATCCAAAACCAAGCTACTCTTGAATACAATAGCAAAGCATGATTACAGGAACGGTTACTTGCTCGAGGTGTAAAGGATTTTCTATTTTCTTTTTTTTTTTGTGGTGTTCTTAGTCCAGTTTGAGCTTACAAGCTAGCCGTTAGGTCAGACGCTCTAGGCAAGTGCACCATGAATTTATCTGAAAATAATAAAAAAAAATTATAAGAAATCTTTAAAAAATACCTATACAAGAGTTTACCTATATCGTACGCTACGAATTAACATTGCATCGCGTGTTGCCTGAGTGTATTTTTGTTTTTTTTTTTCGCGCCACTAATAACTTTTGCAGGCTTGCAATCCCGCCAATCATAATGGCCCACGGATCGGAACGTCACAGCCGCGCGAAATGGCACACTGTACGAATGGTACAAACGGCGCTCTTAATCCCGCATATCAAACCGAGTCCTGCAACTCCAATTTCAACGGTTCGAAAACGTTCAGAAGCACCCTCACCATACAGACCGCAGGGAACGAGGTCGGAAGTACCAACGATAGGATCCTTGCGAGCAAAAATAACATCACTAACTCACGCTTGAATTCCGAATCTAATCGCACACCCAAGATAGGGGAAGTTTGTGAGATTATATTTAATCCAGTAATCTCTAACGAGCTTCCCGACGGATGCTGCACGGAATCCAATAAAATGAATACCTATACGTATCATGTGAATCAGGTAACCTATAAATATATATATATATATATAAACAATGAAATTACATAGAGCGGTAAATTCAAATTTGAAAAATTTTATATATATATGCCTTTGTAAGGACGAATATTACTTCAGAATTTTGTCCATTTCCTTCCTATTGTTTTCTATGTATCTCGTTGTCATCTCTGTACTCTCTCGATGAATCTGGTCCATTTATTTAAAAAGCATGACTAATTCATCTGTCGTAATTCGCCTGTTACGTCGCATGCGATCGTTATTGTCGTCTCTGCATTGCAGCCCACCCGCCTTGGCACGTCGCCTGTCAACCCACCTAGTTTGCGTCCAGTCCAGGTAACGTCGTCGATCGATTGATACCTTATTGTATTGGGATCGATCATCTCAATCCGAGCGTACTGCGATAAGTGAGCATCTTACTGTGATACGATCGTCTGCGATACTGGCCCATGAGGTTTATTAATTTAACGTGATCATAAATTTGGAAATCTGTCAATTGGCTATTCTCAGGATCTATTATATAAATTCACTTTTAATTTTATCGCTAAACTTATCGTAGACGTGGTGAAGTTCGATCTTCGTTTTTTTTCTCTTCTGAGGTTAAAGTGACGTCATAATTTTCCCTCAGGCTCCCACATCCAATAATATCGGTGGACCTAAACCATTCGGAGGTTCCAGTATCGCGCCACCCAGCTTATCGTCTCCGCCGATTGTCAACTCTGGTAGCAACACCCTGCCACGTCCTCAGAGTCAGACTGTTACCGGTAAGTTAATATTTTTGGATTTTCTTTTTTTAGGAAAGTATACACATTACTTTTTATATACTGCCTCAAGGACCTTTTCAAATTGAGTACGTAACAGGATTTCTCATGATAAGGTGCCTTATCTGACGGTGAGATGACAGTCTGTTACGGAAATTATTATGAAAGGAGTAAACATTTATTTCTACTGGATTTTGGATTTTTCATGAATTTCGAGAAAAAAAAAGTTATCTTCACTCGAAATTTGTTGGATTCAAGATTTTCACAAATACTTCATCAGTCTCTAACTAAAATTTTACCAGCATAAAATATTTACACGTGAACGCATATACGTGTTTTAGAGACCATTTTTTTTGCAAAATTTTCACAAATTCCCCGCATTTGCTGTCAGATAACTCGTCGCTTGTCTATGATTTATGAATCTCGGTCGTTATACAAAATTGGCAAGTCTGGATGTAAGTTGAATTTTTTTGTATAAAAATCAAAAATTTTCCTACTGCCGATTTTGAGTCTTGGTCGTATTATTGACTCTTCATGTAAGTTGAACTTTTTTTATAAAAATTCGCAGTTCTCCTACTGTCTCTTTGATCCGTTAGTAAACCTGGATCCAAGGTAAAAAGATCCTAGCATATCGTTAATGGATTACAAGATCAAAAATATTTCTAGATCTTGAAAAATGCATAGATCATCTTCTAGCGTGATCTATGATGGATCTCAATGACTCAATTGGATTCTTGTAAATAGGTCGATTCACTGCTCTGCCAAAGCCAAAAAGTAGCCCCTTCCGAGGTACGACGATAGCGTAAGAGAGAGAGAGAGAGAGAGAGAGAAAGAAAGAGAACTGGCCATCGGCGTTTAAAAAAAAGCTTTGGCTTACAATTTTTTGCTTAAAATGTAGAGATGTCATTTTTTTGTTTCTTATCACTTCCTATTATTATCATCATCTTAATGTCTACCCTAAAATAGCTCGCATACGTGAATAATCGTTCGCTCGATCGATCAGCCATTAATTAATTATATCTACGGTTAACAATATTTTTTATCGCTTTTTTCCCCTTCAAATTACGATTCTCATCGCTTAGATTTTGACTTTTTTTTTTAAAATAAACATCTAGCGGTTCCACTCTATCCCTTTTCCACTGTAGATTCGAAATCCTCACATTCCAATTGTTTACGTATAAAACTGTGCGTTGAAAGCTGCTCCGTTCCGATCGTATCAACGGTGTCCAATTGATTAGAAAGTTTCCGATAAAGTTTGAAAAACTAGAAGTAGTTGAATCAATTATTGTGTGAATAATATTTTCTATATAATACGTCTTTTCTTATCTTTTTTCAGCAGCTCCATCTTTCAACCCAAAACCCCGACCATTCTCCCTTAGTTTCGCATGAGCGTAGCAGCTCTCAACGTGCGAAAAATTCATTCGGTATATATGTATATATGAAACACACATATATATACATAATGCCCTCTGATTATATTTCATCATAGCGAGCATAAAGAGAGGGCTTAAATTATTTGAATTCCCCTATCGCGCTATAAATATTATGTGACGTATTTGCACTTGGCAATATAAATTAAATAATAAAGATCACATGAACCGAGATGTAAGAGTCGATTTTTCTCGATTAATTAGACACCAGCTTGCGTATACCGAGATTTGGCAAAAAAAAATTGTTTGAAAATCGCCGCTATTAACTTTGTACAGGATTGAAGTGTTATTCAGCTAACGATGAATTCCGTATGAAATTTACCTTGCTTTACGTTAATCATATTCACAAGGAATCACTACACCATGATATGAGAAATCATTATCATTATTATCCCATAAAATACTGCTCCATACCATAATCATTCCAGGATTACGAAATTCCTGAGAGATCATTTCCATAATTTTCACCCATTAAAACTTGTGCAGCGACATCACAGTTTTTATTTTCGCCATTAGTTGCCGATTGCAGTGAATCCAGAGGAGTGTCGCAAATTTTAATTTCTTTTTATTTAGACGACTAAGGCTTCGATTAAATAAAGTCGAATCGATTGCTTACTGACTTTTATAATCAATAAGGCTATAGCGTTTATATTTTAGTTAGCTGCCCGGAGCGTGTCTGTGATCTCTCATGATTCTGACAAATTAAAAAAATTTTTTAAAATTAAAAAAAAATTTAAATATCAATATCAAAAATTAAATTCGTACAGCGTACACATGAGAGTTCGCAATCACGAATCCCAGTTGCGCGCTTGTACTCACCGTATATTTCTCTGTTCTTTTTTCTTCCTAACTCAATCTAACGTCCTATAAAAAAAAAATAAACTCCAATCGTCGTGAACGTAACAAAAATGTTTACGAATGCATGCCACACGCGTGTGCCAATTATGTTTTAACCCTGTGACACGAATTCCAATCGTAAACCGTCCTCGTGTGACCTTGACCTTATTGAACTTTCACAAAACCCCACCCGAAACAAATACCCACACACCCTGAACACCATGGACCACAGAAATCTATCTGGAGGAAGCCGAGTACCGTGAGGTATCTGAAATCCACAGGAACAATCCGACATCAGTAAAGTGTAAGAGCCTGGTCTGGCCACCTACCAAACCTATCGAGGACGTAACATATCCAACAGCCTGTCCACTCTATATAAATCCCAATCCCGCTCTCGATTGCAGACACCGAGAGCTCGCGAAAGAGAGTCGAAAGAGTCTGGAAGTTGAGATAAAGGAGGAGACGCAGACAGAGTCGCGTGAAGTGGTAGAAAGGATGGAGAAGGTGAGCTGTCCTGGTCCGGTATACCGGAGAGTCGAACTGGTCGGGATACATAAGGATTCGCGTAGAGATTCAAGGTCACGGGACGTGGTACCTAGAGGATCGTCCAGGGAATGCACATCCAGACCTGAATCCAGAGAGAGCCTGAGAAGATCCTTGACACCTACGAAAATTACTCAGCCGGTACCTCAGCCATGGACAGCGACCGTAACCACCGGTACCAATCTCTATCAGAATACTTATCCCATCGAGCAGAAGGTATGCCAGAAGTACAGCGAACGGCAGGTCTGTAAACACGAAAAGATTAGTCAGAGGACTTATCAGCAACCTCAGAGTTATCAGCAGGAGGATACTTACCGCGAGGAGAGATATCAGGAAAAGATTTCCGAAGCACCTCAGATATGTCAGCAGCCTAAGGTCTATCATCAGACTCAGGTATGCGAGTACTTGCAGGAAGCTGCGCCACCTTCTGCAGCTTCGGAGAGGTCTGTGGTCCAGAGTAAAGCTGAGGAACGTGATCTGTCGGACCTGGTCCCACCGAACGTGGCAGTCTGTCCAAAAGGTATAGAGGGAGAGCATGATTATTATACCGAGACTCTGGAGAAGGACGTAGGTCCGTTACACATAAAGAAGACCACTGTTTATGAAAAGAGTGTAGAGCTTGTGTCGCCTGATCGTGCAGATTCACCAGGACTCACTGAAGTTGAGGAGACGGTCGAAGAGGTTCAGCAGATCACTGATGGAAGGACGCCGACCTTTGACCAAGAAGTTGAGGATATTTCCGGTAGAAGGAGCGTTGCCGAATCCGCAGAGGTCGTGACTTCCGTTGTAGATACTCAGCAGATGATTGAGAGAATAAAGAGAGAGGAGGAGGAAGAGAGACAAGAGGAAGAGCAACGTCTGGAGGAAGAGAGATCAAGGTCGGTACGTGAGAAACGTGTCAGCTTCAGTGAGCAACGTGAGATCCGTGAACAGCAGCAACAACAGCAGCAGCTACTAGAGGAACGTTCGGAACAATACATTGAGCAGACCGAGCAGAGAGAAGTAGAGGAAACGCAAGAAGCAACCGAGGAACGCTACCGGGAATTAAAGGAGGAGATCCAGGTACAAGAAGGCTTCCGGCAGAGGGAACTCGAAGAGCAGAGAAGACAGAGTCTCCGAGAACAGGTCGAGGTTCATCAGAGTCTCAGAGAGCAGCAGGCGCCTGAAAAACGTCAGAACCTACAGGAACGTAGACTCTGCGCAAGGTTAAGTCAAGGAGGTGCTCCGCAACAGGAAGTCGTCAGCGAGACCAAGAAGCACGTACAGTTCAAGAAGCAGACGGAATCCGGAGTTCAGCCATTACCGCCAACGACAATTAAAAATTCTACACCGAAAGAATGGAAGTCGGAAATGGTTCGTGCTTTGACCACCGCGCCAGCTAGATCTTATTCTCCTTTCGCAGCCTCCAACCCTGATGACACCAATTTGAACGAGAGTTTCAGCAACGAATACACGTACGAGGAAATACGTCAAGTAACTCCAAACGATGATGGCACCACTACTTACTTAACCAGGTTCTCCAGGAGCCCGTCTCACCCACCGGAAACCCCTGGACCCGTGAGGTCCGTATCACCGTTTCAGGAGGCATTGACTACCGCACCGGATCGTCCTTATACTCCACTGGGGGACTCTCAGGAAATGGAGGAAATGCAAATTGAACCCTGCTACGAGTCCAGTGAATTCAAGGAGGAAGTTCAGAGGCCAGCGAGCAACTGCCAGACCAAGTTCTTCCGGGAGGAGAACAGGATGGAACGCAAAGTCGATGAGACGAAATTGAAGGATCCTGTAGAATGTTACGAGACCACAGAATATTATATAGAGCGTAGTTCAAAGCCGCCATATCATACCACTGAATACATAGAGCAACGTAGATCCATACCGGATGAACAGTATGAGGAACTGTGCAGAACCCAGAAGCCAGTCGAATCCTACGAGTCCACTGAATACTACGAGCAAAGAAGATCCCAAACGCCGTCGGTCCCTGCTGTTGAAAATTCAGGTTACTGTGCACCTGCTGACATTTTGTACATAGATTCGAAAGCCCGTGAGATAATGCAAAGGGAACGTAGTCTGTCCAGGAAGTCAATGACACCGCAGCCATTGCCAACTCCGCCACCAGATTATCGCTTACGGGATTCATCCAGGTCGCCAACGCGATCTCGGCCTGAAACTCCAGCGAATAGATCGTTAATGACTGGATTAAAAAAACCTGACACTATTCCGTCATATCAGAGGAACTTGGTATGTATGAAGAAGGGTCCAGTCGATGGACAGACTTATATTCCCAGTAGATCACCTACACCGACTCCAGGTAGATCCAAGTCACCTGCTCAGGGCCCTCCTGAACCTCCTGCATGCTTCTTAAAGGCTCAAGCTCCTAAGGTCAGGGATGACACTCCACCAAAGGGTAAACATACTACTGTGAGTTCCTACACGACTACGCCTAAAGGTGCTACTGTGTCCTATCACTATGAGGAAGACACTCCAACGGGACACAGAATCCAGGATTACACGGAGAAGAAGTCCATGTCCTACTGTGATGATTCAGGCACTACGCACCAGTCTAGCCAACAGTTCTATAAAGTTGACGACATCGCTACCGAGGAATCTCAAAAAGAGTCGGTACAAAGAATGAAGCAAATCAGCGAAGACTACGAGGAGAGTCAAAGAAGGTTCGAACTGGTTAAATCCTACGAAGATGACGAAACGAATTATTCCCATAGAGTAGAAAGGGGAAAGGACCTCAAGGCAGGATGTGCCATAAGCCAAGTAACTAAGTCACAGCCTGTACTGCCCTGTCCAATAGCGAGGGCGCCACCGTCAGAGAAGTTTCCAAAAACTGGAGTATGCGTTCTACCGCCTTGTCCTAAGGTAGTGAGCTGTGAGCGCTCTCAGGTCTACCAGAAGAGCAGTCAGCAGCAGGTATGCCAGAGAACGGTGTCCCAGTCGCAGCCCAGCGCGTTCTGCGCCAGGTCCAAGTCCTGCCCGGATACAGGAGTGACGGTACTGCCATGCAAGGCGGTGTCAGACGCCGGAACTAAGGCTGGGATAGTGGTGGTACCATGCGAAGGACCTTCTTCGTCGTGCTCTCAGTCAGGCATCTGCGTGGTACCCACCAGAGATCGTAAAGGAGTCTGCGTGTCTCCGTGCTACGGTTTACAGTCAGGAACCTGTGGACAACCGTCAGGCTCTTGTGGAAAGCGCTCCGGTGGTTGTAACCTGGACGTGGCCGGCTGTCCGGATTCTGGAGTCTGCGTGGCTCCCTGCGGGGATGGTTCCGTGTGCGTCGCACCCTGTACCATCCCGGGAGTATCGTCAGTCCGATGTCCGAAGCCAATATTGAAGAACCAGTGTCCTGCCAATGTCAAGTCTTTACCATTTCCTCAGATCCCTTTTCCCTACGAGGACGAGGATCCCTCGCCAAATATTCAGATCCCAGCCATTCCCCCGATACAAGAACCCAACGACTTAGGCTTTCAGCCTATTCACAAGCCGCGCACTAATCTTACGAAACAGCTTACGCAACTCACCCTGAAGAAGGACAAGCACGTAGTCCAGCTGTATAAACCCCAGGCCCAATGTACATCCCAGAACCAATCGTGTCCCAAACTCGCCCCGACTAGTAAAACCCAGAATTTAGTAGACCCACCAAATTTGTCGTCCCACCCGGATCTAGGTTCCGGCGTTGGAGGACTTCCGGGACAAGGCTCCAAGAGCGGCTCCTTCGCTGGTAGCAGCGCACCAAAACGTGGACGTGGAATACTTAATCAAGCTGGTGGTCCAGGATCCCGTGTGCCACTCTGTGCCCACTGCAACTCCTACGTCAGGTACTGATGAGTGTACCTGAAAGAGTTCTTAGTTTTGTTCTTGTCTTTGTTTCGTTTTTGTCTCTGTCTCTTTACGAGTGTCCGTCTGTCATCGCTATTCCGTTATCTCTACAACAACAAGAGCATGGCTACTCGTGTGTCTGTACAATAGCAGTAGCATGGCTACTTATCGAGCGATCGTCAATAACAGCCTGTTTCTTATTTAAGCTTTTTCCAGTTTCCGCTCGAGATCCTCACAGGCAACCAGAACTGAAGAAACGTGGATCCGTTTTATCGTTTTACAACTATATTTTTGTTTTTACTCTAATCACTTACATCTTATTTTATTTATTTCATTGTTTTTATTTTATCTCGAACCCAGCACCTAACTCACATCCTTTGTCTTGCGTTCTTGACTAACTTCATAGTGCACGTTTTCGACAGCTAACGGAGTGATTACTAACAGCCTGGCGAACGATCAGACCCCGAAGCCCGTGTGTTGCTGTTGTCAAGCCGAGATCACGAGGTTCGTAGAACAGTCACAACAATATTCTGACAGGTGCTTTGTACTACAAAAACAAAACGCATTGGCAGACGTACGTTTCTATTTCAAGATTCGAATCTCCTTAACAACAACAAATCAATGTTGCTTCGTGTTACAAATTGAGCCTTGCTTTTGTATGTTACACAAATTTTGTTGTTTTCGTCATAAAATAACGTGCCAATAATTATGTATATGTCTATGGCTATGGCTTAATATATATTAGTATGAATATAATTATTGTACCACGATTAACTGGTACTTAAGGATAGCGTGACGTCAAAAAGGAATTTCATTTCTGCCAGTAACATTCGAGCGGATAATTGCTTCGTGACTAATTATAATAATAGCCAAAAAAGAAATCGAATTGATGTATCGATTTGTGTCCCACATAAATTAGGGGACCCTTCATTACCGCCCTTGGACAAATCTGGTGTCCTGATCACTTTGTTTGCGTCAATGGACAATGTCGTCGACCACTGCAGGACATTGGATTCGTCGAGGAGAAGGGTCAGCTCTACTGCGAGTATTGCTTCGAACAGTTCATTGCACCGCCTTGCAACAAGTGCAACAACAAAATCAAGGGCGTGAGTATTATCTGTTGAATCAAAAACATGGCACAGTTATATTTTCGTTCAGCAATCAATATTATATATTATTATATTTTTGTATTCAGGACTGCTTGAACGCCATTGGAAAACATTTCCATCCTGAATGCTTCAACTGTTCTTATTGTGGAAAACTCTTTGGCAACAGTCCCTTCTTCCTGGAGGAAGGATTGCCGTACTGTGAATCCGGTAAGCCGTCAGCGGGTTGTCAAATATTTCTGTAAGGAAAAAAAATGATAATAAATAATTAATTTATTAATTATCCGACAGACTGGAACGAATTGTTCACCACGAAATGCTTCGCTTGCGGATTCCCAGTGGAAGCTGGTGACCGTTGGGTAGAGGCCCTCAACAATAATTATCACAGCCAGTGCTTCAACTGCACGGTAATGATTACATAATTAAAAGTGCTATTAATTTTATAAAAAAAATTCTCATCACCACACACACGTCTTTCTTACAGATGTGCAAGAAGAATCTCGAGGGTCAGAGCTTCTACGCGAAGGGTGGACGTCCTTTCTGCAAGAATCACGCTCGCTAATCCCCGCATCCCAAATTATTTCTTCGAATAACGTAAAAGCTATGAAAACACAAAAAAATAGTTTGACAAAAAAGCGGCAAAGTATGAAAGGGAAAAGTGAGAAGGCACTAAGAATAAGCATACCCTTGTCAGGTATCAAAGAGAGAAGTTATCGCGCACGGAGTTTACCATCGATAGTCGTATGTTTTCTTTGGCAAGAATTATTTTCACTAATCCATTACGATTAAGGCGCATATCCACGATTTGTCGAGTGTAATCAAAGGTAAAATAACAAAAGAGAAAGACAAAGCGTGCCATTATCGTTACTCCATATCACCTATGGGAATGTACGAATCAGTAACGAAATTCTCCATAACATTTTTCTCAATATCTAGACAATCAATGAAAAGATAACAAAAGTCTTCCCCCCCGAAAAAAAAATCAAAAACCCTCATTGATACATGAGAGAATACAAGAATATAAAAATGGTAATAACGTAAAAGTCTATCGAGTGACGTAAGTGATGTAAATTATTGGAAAATTTATGTGCGAAAAAAAAAGCATAAGAATTGTGTAATGAATTATCGACACACAAGTACCTATAAATATATATACATATATATATTACGCATATCCATAACGAATGATCGACGGGTGTATGTTTTCGCTGAAGATATTTAATAGCTTTATCAAAATACAGGTAAATTAAAAAAAAAAGGAGAAGAAAACAAGAAAGAAGATTAAAATAGAGTAATTAATTAAGTTTAAGATACGCCCACTGCATCCTTCGAGCAAGGAATCGGTGACGTCGCGACGTCTTGCGCGTCTAAATTTCGCGTCGCGACGCTTCCGTCGAGCGCTACTCGGGGTCAAAGTCTATCCTACGATCGACTGTTGAAGTTTATCCTATGACTTACAATTAGACGTAGAGATTAATCGTTATCGAATTAAACGAACGTATCGGCGCGAACCGATCATCCACGAGGACTTAATTAAATAGTTGCCATATTTATGTTATATTATAGAGGAGGTTACCGATAACCGTGCCATCGCTCGTGCTCGCCTCAGAGTTAGTCATAATAAAGTATATATCCTTGATTGGTATCGGTTCGTTCAATTAGGCCAGATGATGATAACGATGATAATGATAAGTACGATAAGGGTGGGACGGGGCACTACAATGAAACGACATGGGTGGGTGGGAAGTATAGTGTACTATATTAGGAATTAAGAACCCAATTAATAACCGTGAGAATCGCGTTGTGAGATAAAACAAGATGGAAAAAAAAGCATAAACGAGAAATTCTATTCGTATACAGATAAGCGAGCCAATTCGCAAAATATCAAATGCTAGTTATTAATATCCGTACATAATAAAGAGTCCCCGAATGCGGCCTTTGTATCCCCACTACGTGTTGCTTATAATAAAGTAAATAGTCATTTAAGGGACTCGTCATTTCATTATCCCAGGTCATTCGATGATGCGAGAATTACGAAAGGCAGTATGAGAAAGTGTGTCTAAGTTGAGATATTTAGCAAATTTTATATCTGTCCTTGTCTTACTCGTGTAACTTTCCATAAGATCCTCTCTCTCGCACTCGCGGCAGGTATAGGAATTTCAAAAAATCTAAAGCCCTGGTACCTTCTGTGAGTGGAGGGTCTAGTCAATCATGTTCATTCGTACAAGAAATTCGTTTTTCTCTTTTTCGCCTGTCTTAAAAAAGACTTTGTTGTAAAATCTTTTTAATATATATACTATGTGTTCTAAAGAAGCAGCTGAAGGTACAAATAAATTTGATTGGTCCATTGTTACAAAATTTACTATCAAGTGGCTATTCGAATGCTGCTGTTCCGTTGGCTCTGTTCGTGCGTAACAGAACAATTGAAAATTAAAAGAAACAATTGTTCTGTCGGTCGATACAGAACAAAATCGTAACGCACTGACTGTCTGTTGGGCTATTAATTTTCATTCAATAATTTTCATTGTGATGAACAAACAACGGAAGACTGGGGTTTCCACCTCCAGAAGAAGAGTTCCTTGATCGTTGTTGAATAGCCTGAAGCGAATGTATTGTTGTCTACGTCGGTGGGTTTGCCTCGTCCTGGGACATTTAACTGACATACAAGGATTTATTGATCAGAGGTTACCATAACTCTGCTTCGTTTCATGAGGCACTAGGTTAGGTGAATAAACATGCGGTGGAATCATTCGCGTGTCATTTTGTTGTGGAGTCACCATTTTATGGAAAGTAGCATTCGAAGAAGTCGCCACGGTATAATCGTTGCGTTGAGATACGACCTGGGCACAGGGAAGTAAGAAGGACGATAAATTGAAACCCGGATTACCCAAATGATGGTGCCGCAGAGACCTCCTGGGGAATGCGAAAATAGGAAAAAGTAATTAAGGTGCACACGAGGCTGAATTTAGACTTGGTATTTCAAATGCCTCTGTATAAACCAGTAGTGGTAGTTGATAAATATTTTACCTCGGCTAATTCATTAACCTCCTTTATCAGCTTGTCGTCGTTCCTCTACTTCCACTTTGTTATCCGCATTTCGTGTCCTCCCCCATCCTCAAGCAGTGTCACAGTACTATTTTCGGCCTCTGGCAATAAGGAATATTGTCATTCTCTTTGACCCTGAACAAAATACGGTATAATAATTAAGGGACCAGGAGGCCTAATTTCACTTAGGCAACATAAACCTTATTAAATATTAAATTTTACTCGCCATCCTGTTGTGCTTTTGCACGACCAAATTTTAAACTATCATCACCACTACTTCTTATAGGATTTTGTATAGCAGTCACGTACTACCAAAGAGACTGATATTACACGTGTGCTGAAACTATGGATGGTGATTCGTTGTTACAGGAAATACGGGAAAGTGATTGCGTGCCTGGAACGTCACATAGCGAGTGAGCATTGTGAAATTCTGGAATGTAACGGGTGTGTCATCCAGAAGACGTTGAGAATCTTCCACCAGAAAGTCTCCCTTGGAGTAGACGGATGCTGGTGGAACCTGCTGATTAAAAATTGAAGTTCATTTATCTGAACAAAGAAATTAAATTCGTATTCCTACTAGGTATATGTATTTCTGTTACCGCTTTTTTTACACCCGGTACGTCCCACTACCGGGTACCGGTTCCGCTTTAGTTCAGAGTTCAGCGAAGGAAATTCACTATTCAGTTCTGTTCAGTTGCGCTACGGACTCCCATCGAGTCGGGACGCATCTCTGGTAGTCGCTCCGACATCTCGTGATTACTTTTATTAAGTTATATTGTTTGTTTTTTTTAAAGAAACTTTAGGTAAAGTGATGATATAAATAGCCCTTGTATCTCCATAGATTTTGAAATCTAAAAGAACTTCCTCCAGAGTGAATGAGGTGTACTCGTCTTTGTGTATAAGAAAACAGGATATACGGTGACTAGTAATATAACTTATATGCTTTCTGTGAGGGAGACACTTGCGAGATTCCAGCTTTGATCAATCTTTGAAAATGAATCATTAGCGTGCACGCAATTTCTCAAATAGCGCACAAGAAGTATCGACCACCCTAGAAGATATTTACCAGCACATCTACTCCTGGGCGTACATACTTCTGGCATGCGAGAGCCAAAGGGTCAAAGGGTGGTTCTATGGATTACGCTTTGCAAACCCTCATTAACAAAACTGAATGCGTGACATGGCAACGTTCTCATTCTCCAGAAGGGTAGTAGCATGTCTTTCCATGAAGCATTAGAAATTTCATAGATCCACGATACACTCAGCCCTCTGATATCTCTATGAAGGTTACGTCATTAGGTTCTATATAAAATTATTTTTTTAATTAATAAAACCATTAAAAATTACCACATTTCACTCATTCTCCTTGACACCATTATGCCAAATCCTCTCTTGATACATCCCCTTATTTTTCCAGTATTCTCAGAATCATCAAGAAAAAAAGACACTGCCAATCAGAAAAAAAATCGCCATCAGATATATCAAAGAATCAAATAGCTAGTTGTATATTATATCCAGATCCTCCGACCTGCAAAAAAAATACCAGGTGAATGAACGATATCGGTAAGTCCAAGATATCGATTATTCTTTGTACATATTGAAAAATTTATACTCGAAATACGTTCAGAATTCAATGCTACGACTGTCGTTGTGTCTCTGTTTACCTGCATGCTATGAAGTAAGACAAAACCGTGCACGCGGCGCTGGCAGTGAATTTCAGAACGTTGATCGCGTACATACGTCACAGTAACGTTTCCTTTTCACGCAGCAGTTGCAATGGCATGGTTCTCGCCTCTTACAATCAGACAATATTTTAAATAATCTGAATATTGATTCCACGTATAACCGGATATATGAAAGAAGGAGACAAGCAGCGATAAATATAATGATATACAAATATATTATTCGCATGGTCCTGCGTAAAAGCATACACGCATGTTCATATTAAATAAGAGACCCTGCAGTGCATATAGCCTGGAATGGCAGTAAATGACTTGGATGGGCCATTTGTATTCAGAATCAACGAGAACGGCGCGGGACCCCATCTTCTAGTACAAGTATAAAACTCTCCTTTATCATTACAAAGCATGCGTGAAATCTATAAACATGTTTCTTCTATTTAAGTCTTATCGTACTATTTAAATATATATAATCCATAGAAAATCTATCAATAAATAGATAGAACGGAGATAAAGGTTAAATACGAATTTTCGTGTATAGCTATATTCCAATCTCTTGGACAGACTCACGATGCATATTGTTAGTCACCCTTGAACCAGATACCTTAATCAAGTTAGGACACGGTATTATACGACACATTAGTGACGAGGGGCACGAGGGAGGTGCTGGTGACATTAAACGCAACATTAAATAGTTGGCGAACTTTTGTAAAAAAGATCCATACAAAAATAGCCATCCGCTCCATTTTCTTGTAACGTTACTGATAACTATCTAGGCCAAGATCTTCGGAAGGAGTTACTCCATTGTCATTATTCCTTTTTGTTTCTTCATAAATTTTAAATTCTTCACTCTGCAACCTTTTGCTCGGACGGTAAAGCTTCCTCATGGCCGTGTGGCTTGGAGAGTTGCGAAACGTTATTTAATTTTGCTCGTAGAGTCGACAAGAATCTCGAAGACTGCACCGGTTTACATGCACATGTAAAAAGTGGCGTTTAACTGAAAAAGAGATAAAAAATGTAAAAAGTCCTTTTAACAGCTACGAGCACGCGAATTTACCTAGTTCGGACCTTGAGGAAGCCTGAGGATGAATAAGGACTCGGAGCTCTGGGGTGGAGATAAGACCTAATGATTCTTGAAGTTATTAATGTACAAGCGTATACCTAGACACACAACACTGTGTAACAAAAGTAGGCTATCGTGACAAAGTTTGCTAAATTTAATTGTAATTACAGACCTTGGCTCGCTTCATGTTCGTAAGTCATAGTTAATGTTCTAATAACACGACAATAAATCAAGGACGGTTTTCACTATTCTTATGACGTACCCTTTAAAGAATGCTTACACGATCTCGTGGTACGAAATAGAGGATGATTCCATTGTGAAAAATAATCTGATAGGAGTTCAGGAATGACCACGGGGTTTAGAATATTTTTTCAGGTGGTCTCTTGGATCTGGAATAATAAAGGAATATAAATTTATTGAATGGAAGAATTTGAATGTCTTTTACCTTTTTTGGGTAAGCACGGAATGTTTGACAGGTGTGCACCGAACGGGGCTGGAGAGAGTATACAGGGGATGGTAGTCCTTTTAGGGAACGTTGGAATTTATGGTGGAGGTCCGGCGGTTTCCCTTTATCACATTACAGGACTCTGCTACCCTGGCAGGTATAGATATACTTTAGAGAAATTGTATACATATAATATCTTTTAAATAAAGTTCTATTACTGTGTTTAGTTCACAAATCACATACCAAAGGGGAACTCAATTTGTAGAAAGGACAATCTTGTAAGACATTTGAAATGTATGAAAAAGATTTATGGATCGATATACGATTTTAGGTAAACCTTAAAGATATTACGTTTAACATACTGATACAATTACTTGAACAGTACATTCAGTCCTCTAGGATACAATCTACCGTCAGAATACACAAAACTGGCTGCGGATTGCAGTCGATATGAAAAGGACGACAGAGTATGGATATGTAAACCAGTGGGTCAAAGTCAAGGAAGAGGAATTTTTCTCTTCCGGGTAATGATCAAATTATATTAGAATAAAGTACCCATAAATTCAAATTCTCTCTTAAACGTCACTTGCTAATTCCAGAGACTAAGTGACCTAACCTACGATAACGTAGCAGTGGTTCAACGTTACATAGAAAATCCTTTATTAATCGGTGGCTATAAATTTGATTTACGTTTGTACGTCTGCGTCCCATCCTACAAGCCGCTAACAGTTTACTTGTACAAGGAGGGTCTTGCACGTTTTGCCACAGAGAAATTTTCCTTGGATAACCTGGACAATCCCTTCCGTCACTTGACCAATTGTTCCTTGAACAAATTGGGTCCAGGTTACTCGGAGAAGAAGGAAAGAGTCGGTGCTGGTAAGAAAAGCTTATTAAAGTGTCTGAAATAAAATGGAACAATTAGGAAAATAATGCAGGATGCAAGTGGACCTTCAGGCAGCTTAGGAGATACCTGGAGCAGTCAGGATATTCAGACTGGTTCCTGTGGCAGAGAATCGCCTGTCTCGTTAGCCTTACTATCCTAAGTCAAACAGCAGGGATACCCAGGTCATCGAATTGCTTTGAGTTCTTCGGGTTCGATGTCCTTATCGATGATAACCTGAAGCCCTGGCTCTTAGAGGTCTTCATAAATAAATTTCGAATAATACACTTATTTCTTTACTCGGTATTAGATTCTCATCTCCTCCTCTAGGTCAATGTCAGTCCTGCACTTGGCAATGACTGCGAAGTGGACTCTGAGGTTAAGAAACCTCTGCTTCACGACATGTTCGATCTCCTTGGACTTCCTGTGTGCAATACAGGCTTGTCCCTCTTCACGATATGGTCGTCTTCCAGTTCCATTGATGAGGACAATTCTTCACGATTTTATCATGGTCGGGACTCGAAGAAACGATGTAGGACAAGTCGGGATTCCATGCCACTGGTTAATGTATGTCCCGAGATACAAAATGTGGTAAGAATCCTTCTAAATCGAAACATTGTTTTAAAACATTTCAATACTGTTTATGCTTATGCTAACTAGCTTCGTCAGAATACACCAGAGACCTGCTCTGAATTGTGGTCGCGTTACAACCCTCTGTTCTTGGAGAAGAGTTGTCGCCGTGGTTTCAAGGGCAATAACAGCAATCCTCCAACCATTGCATGGGACAATGGGAAGGACTGGAGAAATCCTAGTATAAAGGAAGGTGGCTGGATACGTATTTATCCTTTGACTCTTCTCAAACCAACGGATGCTGCAGAATACATCAACACCTCAGTCTCGGACACGCCACGTATCATCGAGAAGGAAATCAAGAACACAGTTCTCTGTATCCAAAAGTAATTTCTATACACTTACTTGATATTCAGTTTCTATTTATAATGCTTAGTGTACATAGTGTACCATCTGTACTTGTATTTTTAATTGATATTCATCCCATTGCAGATACTTAAAAGCTGCCAAAGATGTACAAAGAAAATTCGGCAAACTTGGGGATGAGCAATGTAATGAATTCCTTCAAAGAAACTTAGAGTTAACCACGGAAATTTGGCTACCGGAAAAATGAATGGACATTCCAGATATCGCTTGAATTGCGTATTCGATTTAGATTGTATTATATATACGCGAGGATTACTTCTTGCTTAGCCATATACAATTTTAAAACATTTTTCATATTAAGAGTATGCTTGCTTTTTTTTGTATCGTTTTCAAAACAGGATGGTACTCTCGGAATGGTGTTGGTGAAGCTTTCATTGCTAAAACGGACGTCTTATGTGAGACGTGTTCTGTATGCTTGGGAGCTTTGTGCTGCGAATAAAGGATGCTTTGTATGGAAGAGGATATTCCTAGGAAGATCGGATTCTGCGGTAGACACTAACTGCAGTAGTAGACACGAAGATTCACCAAGAAATACTTGGTTTATTCGATTTTTCATTGTAAAATTTACATTAGTTTGCGCCCTTAGCCGCCAACCTCTTGTCACGCTCTTCTGCGATGGAGAGCTTAACACCCTTGCCTCTTGGCAAACTCACGTACGCCTTCGATCCCTTACCAATGATGAAAACATTGTTCAGCCTGAAATATAGATCAGATTGTTTATGATTGCATTCTTTTAGAAAATTATAGAATTTTAAATAGATGAAATAAGATTGTGCGCTTCTTGGGTAATACGGAAAGACTATGGATAAGAACCAATCAGTGACCAATGAGAAGTAAAGCTTACTCTTGGCCATTTCGATATGTGATATTACATTGTAGCAATAACGCAGATTGAATATGGCCAGTTCGAAAAATAATCTTAACATTTTGAAAAATAAAATTTAGTGCTGGTATTTACCTGGTGGCGAAAGTGTGTCCCTGTGAATCCTTAATGTGACAGATATCAAAGGACCCTGGATGACGTTCACGACTTACGACGGAACCTACACGTCCCAAATTCCTTCCTCCAGTGATCATGCACAAGTTACCTGATAACAAATAATTAACGTTCAGTCATATTTTTTTTCTATGATTACTGTTGTGGAGATCAGGTTAGATTCAGTACAATAAAATAAACTTACCAGAATCAAAGCGAATGGAATCGATAATTTTGCTGGTGGCAATGTCGAGCTGAATAGTGTCATTAACCTTGATCAAGGGGTCAGGGTAACGGATGGTCCTTCCATCATGAGTTACAAGGAAGGGAATACCCTTTGGGCCTGTTTGGACACGCTTGACCTTGCACAATTTGTACTTGGCCTCTTCAGCAGAAATTCGGTGAATAGTGAATCGTCCCTTAACATCATAGATCAGACGGAAGAATTCACCAGTCTTTTCAATGGTTACGACATCTGAAATTAAT
This sequence comes from Trachelus tabidus, assembly GCA_030142655.1. NCBI lineage: Eukaryota > Metazoa > Arthropoda > Insecta > Hymenoptera > Cephidae > Trachelus > Trachelus tabidus. Next base: position 1,122,187 of record JARQTI010000500.1, read on the forward strand.
GACATCCATTGATATTCAACAATTATAAACATTATCGATAATTGCCTTGTAAAATGTTTGTATCCATCCTGGGTAATACTGAATGAATATTTTAACTCAACCAGTGACCATAGGATGGATATTTTTCTCTTGGCCAACTTTTGACTGCAGGCTTCGCTAAGACAAAGCACAGCAGCTTCGATATGGCCAACACATAGTTAAATATGAAAAGTCAATTCAACCTACCCATGAAACCAGCGGGATAGTTGGGGTCAGTACGGACCTTGCCATCAACCTTGATAAGACGTTGCATGACAATCTTCGTGACTTCACAGTTGGTCAAAGCATACTTCAACCTGTTACGGAGGAAGATTACAAGTGGCAAAGACTCGCGAAGTTTGTGAGGCCCAGTAGATGGACGTGGGGCGTAAACGCCTCCCAACTTGTCTAACATCCATGCCTTTGGCGCGTTTAAACGCTTCAAATGCTTTTTGGGTCCGCGAGCCTAAAACAAGATTAAAAATAATTGTTAAGTTCCAATGAAATTTCTTATCTGCAAATGTCACTTATTGCATTAATGTTTTTATAAACTAAGAACAGAACAGAGTTTACAGATAAAAGAGCAACAACCTTAAATTTGTTAGTCTTGTACAGACTGTTTGTGTACCAATGCAAAGTGGTTTATTTGGCAAATGCATAATTAATAAAAACGATGGATTCTAACAAAAAATGAATATAATATAATATAAATAATAATGATTTGTAAAAGAAGTGGATAAAGTGTTCCAAACAAAACTCGCGTGTACACGACGACCGACAGGCCGCAAACGCACACTTCACAACTTCTGAATATTTTAATTATCCTCCCTTATATTTCACTTAATAAACACGTATCAATCCACCTTGCAATTTCCACTGTATTTTCCACGTTAAACTTACACAAACTAGACATTCATTTCGTCGATGTAACTGGATTTTAATACGAAAATGCGAGGCGAACTTACCATCTTGGATCTCTGAACGGAAAAGAAACCAACGGCCTCGGCACGTCAGGAAATGGTTTGCAACGCCACCGCTACTAAAAATGGATGCTCAAAAATTGATGACAATGATGACATAAAAGACTTGATTATTTTTGTCTAAGGTGGTATAATAATTAAGTAATTATACTTATTAGAATTCGGCGTTAAGACAAACAATAATTTAAAACATATTTCTGTTACTACAGACAGAAATTTAAGAAAAGATGCTATGGCAAGTTTTGGCGCATTCCTGTAGAGGCGCTGCAATATAATTTTGCGCGAAAAATACGTGCACTTTTGAATACATACAAAAGTCTTAATGTTCTAATCTTATGATATTTAATAATATTTATATATTAATAATACGGAGATATGGTTTTTCAGGAAACAAAATAAATCACCGACTAAGAGAATATAAACAGTATATTTCCAAAGATAGTTACAAAAATATAACTGAATTTAATGTATTTTATGTACATCCAAAAAATTGTTATACAGCTCATCTATTGAACACAAAAGTATTCTTACGTGGATAATCTTTGAATTGTATTAACGATATCATCAAGAAGACTGGACGCTCCAATTCTAAACAAATCCTTTGTCATCCATTCTTCACCCAATTCTTCCTTAACGAGAGTGAGCCACTCCAAAGCATTGGTAGAATTCTTAATTCCTCCAGCAGGTTTAAAACCTACCTGTTGATTTGATAAATTGTTAATATTTATACGGTTAAGATATATAACCATAACAAATAATACAAGAAATTACCTTGTATCCAGTGACACGTCGATAGTCCCTTATTGCTCTACACATGACAATCCCAGCAGGTAAAGTAGCATTAATAGTTTCCTTGCCAGTAGAAGTCTTAATAAAATCAGATCCAGCCATCATAGCAACCATAGATGCAACATAAACATCACGAAGGTCATAAAGTTCTCCGACTGCTAGAATTGTTTTCATATGAACTTCACCACAAGCTTCACGCATATCCTTCAATTCGAGATATAATTCATGCCATTTATGTGCCAATGCTAAAGTTCTATTAATAACAACATCTATTTCAGTAGCTCCTTCGGCAATAGCATAACGGATTTCATCTAACCGTGTATTTAAAGGATATTGTCCAGTAGGAAATCCTGCGGCTACTATTTCATAACATAAAAAAAAAAGACATTTAATTTGATGTAGATACCTATTACACAGAATGTATTTCTTTAAAATGTTTACCACTAGCTATAGCAACCTTCTTAGATGTATCCAATTCGCACAAAACATAAAAAGCATCTTTGACTCTTGCTGGGTAAACACAAACAGCTGCTGTATGTAACGGTAACTTCCATTCAAAGTTTAATTTGATTGGTTCCACAGCCTGTTAGCAATAAATTATTAGATAAAAGTCCTAGTAGGATAATGTATCATTTTTATTATACCTTCTCGCAGAGAGCCCTGACATTACTAGGTGTATCATCTCCTCCCAAAGTGGTGAGGTCAATACATGTTATTGCCTTGATTAACCAAGCAATCTTGTTAGGTCCTTCTATCTTCTTAGCTATGGCAGATATCTCCGTTGCCCACGCGTTAGTGGCAGGTTCATTTAAATGGACCTGTATTAACTCTAGAAAGTTGTCAAATAGATATCATTCACTGAAAGATACTATTGAATACTTATTTATTGTGTCTCACTGTAAGAAAAGTCTAGTCCAGGATTCCTTTCCATCATGGTTTACTTATTCAAACAACACAATTTACTGACCAGGAATCAAAACGCTTGCATAAAGATATCTGAAAGTCATACCCTGGTTCTATCCAAGTAACGCGGTGATAAAACACTCTAAAGATAATTCTACGACAGCACTGGACCAATGGGCGCGGCATTCAAACAATAATTTATACGGATAATAATTATTAATTTCTTTTTTTAACATTAAATATATTTATTTAAAGTAATTATGTGCTTCCTTAATTACATATGTACATTTGCGCAAGTCATAATATAGGCAATCATATAAATCCCATTCTAATCTAATAATAAATATTTAGGTAACAATTTCAATTAATTAGATATTCATTATCTATATCTAATCAGACAACTTGGTAGACGATTGCCCACATATCCATTAAGTAGAATGTGGATACGCCATAATACAGTGAATATTCTTTCTGAATTAATTTTTCTATCTTACATGAGACTGTGAATGACAGCTTTTCACAATCTACCTTTGTACTCTGGCGTTATGTTTTTAAAATTAAATTTTACCTAAAAACTGTGTCTAATGAATGTGTAGTTAAATTCAACTAATTAACAGTAGCATTATCTGTGATGCTCCCACTGCTCCCAGTAATCTCGTGTTTGCATTTCTGAAAGTCTAGATACAGTCCGGTCGAAGGCAAATAATTCTTCATCCCCGGTAAAAATGTTTGACTTGTGATTATCCTGTTAATCATAAATCAGATTATCTTTATTCAAGCAAATTTGAGTATAGTATCTTGATAATAACCGTATAATTGCATTTATTAATTGCTTACCGAACCATGAGATATTGTCAAATCATCCATTAACATTCTCTTCTCGTCTGTATACTCAGAGTCTCCCTCAGCGACAAATAATTTTGTATGTGGAACTGCAGCTGAGACCACCACGCGTACCTTGATTAAAAGGAAGTAAAATATTGAATAATGATTCAATTTTATGAATATTTAATATTTTTTTTTAATGATCAGAGTAAGTACCCTGTTGTCGTATAATGTGTCGATTAATGTGATGAAACGTCTAGCCTGAGATTTTAGACGTAAATTTAACTGAGGAATGTCCCGTATGATTACTGTGTGAAATACTTGACTAAGTCCTAAGTAATCACTCGCTCCAAGAGGCTGTAAACAGAATTCTGTATCAATCTAATCTTATGAAATATATAATCATCTTTTTATGAATTTTAGTTCTTACTCGGTCGCACAATTCCTCAAATGTTGCATCGATGACTTGACCACAAGTCTTATTAAATGTTACATTGCGTCCTCTGATGGAGATCGTTCGTGGTCTCACCACGTCATTTTCCATAGAACATAAGTACTTGAACACTTTATTCACAGCATCGTCAGAATCTACTCCTTTACTAGATCATTAAGTGTAAAATTAAGAAGGGATGATCTTTAATAGGTGTTAGTTAATCAATCAATTAATTGATACATACATAAAATAATTCTTATCCTTTCCAGGACCAGCCTTTAATCTATAATCGATTCCAGAATCTAAAGACATTATATCACAGTGATTTTTTAATTCTTGAATGAATGGTAAAAAATTCGCTCTTTGAAGACCATTTTTATATAGATCGTCTGGAGGTCTATTACTTGTTGCCACAACTATTACACCATTATTAAATAGCTCAGAAAACAATCTCTTCAAAATCATAGCATCCGCTACATCTGTTACCTGAAACATATCCATGTGCCATTGTAGTCAATGTTAGGAATGTTAATAATTCTTGAATTTAAATAATATTTAATATACCTGAAATTCATCAAAGCAGAGGAGCCAAGTTTTCTCTGTAATAGATGCAGCTACAGGAGGTATAGGGTCAAAGGGTTGAAGTTTCGTACTGCTGTGATCTCTGACAATAGTCTTCTTGACCTCATGAATTTTACTATGTACATCCAGCATGAATGAATGAAAATGTACTCTTCGTTTATTCTCAATCTAAATGTGGATATTAGTTATAATTAAACGATAAAAATAATTATTAAGAACTAGAAGCTACTGTGTACTGCATATGGAAAGCCATAGTACCTCTATTGTAGGTCCACAAGTTTCTGTACTATATTTGCCTCATGCTACGAAGCAATTGATCCTTTATTAATAATTATTGAGTGTTTAATCGTTCTGAAAAATGTGATTTTGCATTACGATGAATGTGACAGTGATAAATTCCTAATTGTTTCTGGCTCCCCATGTGCAATACCATTAAGATGTTGACTGAGATACCTGACAGCAATTATAGAAAAGGTCCATCAACATTGTTTTACCTCCACCAACAGCTCCATAAAGATACAATCCCTTTGGTGCTTTTTTCTTTTTCTTGCCCTTTCCAATCCATTTGCTCAAAAAGCTTTCTTGTTCTGGCTCATACTCGTTCAAGTCATTGTAAACCCTTTGCAAGCCTTCAGTCACTTTTTCCTGGTGCTCATCATTTAATAAGTCACCATTAGCAATTTTTCTTTTTAATACATCTAATGGACTATCAGGGCTAATAGGATTCGATGTCCCAGCATAACCACAGGTTTGCAGAGAAAATACAGTGTGAGATTGACAAAGTAAACGGATCATATAATTGCAGCTTATCGGACTTCTTACAATAAACTTAGCCATTATTAAAGTTATCGCTAAAACAAATATTCTCATTATCAAATACTGATTTACCAACATTAATTTATAATGTATTGCTAACGTGCATTGCTTTAACAAAATATAATGTACTTTAGAATTAATCTGCATCAAAGTATAATACTTTTAAACTGGTTTTTAACAAATCAAAAAATTAATGTATACGATACACATGAATATTCTAGAATTCTGTGTAAAAATAATTAACAGAATACATTAAGCTATAACAGAATTTAATATGGATTAACACTAAAGACATTATCAGTGATGAATTAAGGAATAGTAATCATGTTACATTTTTCAGATGGTTTTTAAGGAAAGTTTTTATATTATATATAAGACTGCTATCCTCCAGTCACGAGATAACGTTATTAAAACAATTAAGTGATTATTGATTATTAAGAATGGACAAAGAATAAAATATCATATGACTTACCCCAGAATAGAAAACGCCCACGCAGAAAATAGAGCACAAGGAAAAATCGCAGACTCGATTTCAAGAGCCAAGGTGATTTATTTCGAAACGTCACGAGTAGATTAGCAGAACTTTACTTTCACGTTTATATAACAAACATTCGTTGCGGCGCTTGCAAAGAGAGTATTTACAGGTGCAAAATATGAAACAGAAAGGACTACTATGTAGGTTCAAATATCATTTGAAACTATAGCTAGTAAGGCGCGCTAGAACTTTGCAGATCTGACGCTACGACAGAAAAGAAAAAAGAAAAAATAAGTCTGTCATTGATAAGAAATATTCCAGAATGACTACCAGTGACTACGCAAGAAGGAATTTCTCACGTAGGACAAATATCTAGGGAATTCAAGAATTTTACTATGTATTTAGTTGGGACGCCTGAAGCATTTTTCAAAAACTGTTATGGATTAGTAAATAAGAGAAATTTATAGTTGTTTCTGTAATCAATATATTTTACTTGATCATCGTTATTTAGTACAGACATTGCGAAGGATAGGAATGTCAATTTTTATTTTGGAAACCTTCAATCTTTTTCAATCCATTACTGAATACAGTACATACATTCTCCATTGCTGGTTTGGTATTTTTAATCATTGTGATAAGTCTTTGGGCTGTATTGAGACGTGTAGATAGGAAGTCTTCGTTTGTCAGGGCTGATTCCTTCTCTTGATGCATAGTATCGTCTCTCTATTACTTTGTCAAAGAATCTACTGAGCTTTACTGAGGAACTCGATCCAGCTGCCAAGGACCTTACTTGGCGACAATCTAGAAAGATTTCATCAGCACCACACTCCTCTGCTATTGTTGAGGATCGTCTGTGAACATTGGATCTTACTTCTGCTACCAGATCCAATTTGGTACCAATAACTAATATTGGAATCTAAAAACCATCTTGATTGTACCAGGAGTAACAGAAAGTCATTCATTATCCTCAATTGCAGTGTTTATATTACTTGCGTCGACCCCACAAATTGCTCAGGATCAAAGTCATCAAACGATTTTGATTTTGAGTAGCTTCCATCCTTGTTTAAAACTTCCTGGAGCCACTTTTGTAGATTCTGTTGTGACTTTCTATTTGTTAGGTCATGAACAAGAATTATACCTGAAAGAAAAAAAGATTATGAATTACAAGATAATACTATTAATACAAATTATAGGTTTTTATAAAATACCATTTGTAGGATTATAAAAAACAGATCTTGTATTTTTATGACTCTGACTACCGCCAACATCCCAAAGCTCAATAAAATATCTCCTTTGGTTTGGAGTACCTTCCTTGTATTCATGTAATTTTACTTCTACTGAACATCCTATTGTCCACGAAGGATTGCTTATTGTTTGTTGTTGGCATATTAAGTGTGTCAGTGAAGTTTTTCCAACACCTAAAAAATAATAAACAGCTTTTAGCACATTTGTACAAACAAATCATAATAACAGTTGCTCCATTCCTGATAACCTAAGGTTTTTCAAGCCCAATTATTCTATGCTTGAACACAGCTAGTACAATGGTAAAAATATCTGGAATAATGAAATACATTTTTTTGTCAGATGACAAATATTCTAACAAGAAACATTCGGTAATGTAAATAGAACATATGCTAGCTATTGTTGTTAACAGCTGTATATCATTTTTTGTATAAATATATACACTCCTAAATTTTTCCATACCAGAATCACCAACGACAATGATTTTCACTTTATCAATTGCTGCCATTGATCATTTACACAATAAATACTGTTTCATTTGGTTTACAAGCATTTGATTTGTTAACAGTTACTTCTCATTTGACAATCCAGTGAAACTAACATAACCTCAACGTATACGTGCAAACAAGTGTTGTTGCGTCAGTCTGATCCCATTGAATCTTTACAATGGCCTGCATTTTTTATTCAGTATATTATTGTTAATACTTATTTATGTAAATGAATAAATTACTGCTCTATCTGATATATTGATGTTATTGAGAAATGAATAGATGCAGTAATAATTAAACAAAAGTATTTTCAAAGGTTAGCATTTTCCATCTTACAACTTTGTATGAGAATAAATTTTTGTAAAATCCATAAGAATATATTATTTATTATACAATAAACTTGATTGATTATTTATAATACATTCTTGTCATAGTGATATGTTTAACCTACAGTAATTTACCCTAATAAGAATCAACTGGATACAATGAGTGCTGAAGAAAGATTTGTAACGGAGGTACCTAGCAGTCTAAAACAGTTAGCCAGACTGGTTGTACGTGGATTTTATACTATAGAGGATGCCTTAATCGTGGATATGTTAGTTAGAAATCCCTGTGAGTATATTTTTTACAAATTCATAAGAAAAATTATTAGATGTATTACATACAAGCAGCAGTAATATTCTTAAGATATACTTAGACTTTGGAGTACATTGCAGGTATGAAGGAAGATGATATTTGTGAATTATTGAAATTTGATCGCAAGATGTTGCGTGCTAGAATATCTGTACTGCGTAATGATAAATTTATTCAAGTCAGACTGAAAATGGAGACTGGTTCTGATGGGAAAGCACAGAAAGTTAACTACTATTTCATTAACTATAAGGTACGTTGTGTTACCATAAACTCTGTATCCTGTAAGTAATAAAACTCAAATAATACTTGTTGCAGACATTTGTAAATGTGGTGAAGTACAAGTTAGATTTAATGAGAAAGCGAATGGAGACAGAGGAACGTGATGCTACCAGTAGAGCCAGTTTCAAGTGTACAAACTGTTTGAAAACATTTACAGATCTCGAGGTAAGTAACATATATTTCTTAATACATGAAATATCTGCTACAGCAACAAACTCTTTTAAATATAGGCAGATCAGCTGTTCGATATGACAACGGGTGAGTTCAGATGTACCTACTGCAGAGAAGTTGTCGAAGAAGATCAGTCAGCTCTGCCAAAGAAAGACTCGAGGTTATTATTAGCAAAATTTAATGAACAGCTCGAGCCACTATATATCCTATTACGAGAAGTAGAAGGAATAAAATTAGCTCCAGAGATATTGGAGCCAGAGCCTGTAGATATCAACACTATCAGAGGGTACACATTCATATCTTTTCATACGAGACGAGTGCAGCAACATTCTGACTATGAAAATACAAACCATTCAATAGAATCGATGCAAGGAAAGCAAGTGGTCTACGCGCTCCTGGTGAACAATGGTCTGGAGAAGCAACGAGATCGGCTGGCTTCATGGTGGAAGATACTAGAGTGGATGTAACGATAGGAGATGAATCTGCCAATGACAACACAGCTAATCGCAGAAAAGAAAGGCCAATCTGGATGATGGAAAGCACAGTAATTAATGCCGACGGTTCTCAGGTATTTAATGAAACTTATTCCTTTCAAGTGTTTTCCAAAAAAAATTCAACTTCGATTTGTACCGTTACTCTCAGACCGATGCGGCGAGCGCACAAGAGAGTATCCTTGACAAGGCTGCCTCAAATGCTACAAACACAACAACAATGAGCAGCAACAAACAAGGAGAAGATATTATGTCTGTACTTCTGGCACATGAGAAGAAAGGTGGCACCAACGCAGCTAATGCTGTCAAGGCTGTACTTCCTCAGGAATCCAGTGACAGTAGCGATAACGAGGAAATTGCCGAGATGCAGACAGTGGACACTGGTAAGTTATAATATTTCATAGTATATCTTCTACGGCAATTGGATAGATGACAATGGTACTATGTATGTATTCTTTAGGCGAAGTAGAAACTATTGACTCTGAAGATGATGATCTGTTACCGACTGTTAGCGTTGGGGGTAAAACGGTCGCAATCACGGATGTTAATGACACGTTAATTGCGGAAATGACACCTGGTGAGAAAGAAGCTTACATTCAGACATATCAGGAATATTATTCGCATATGTACGACTAACTACGATGGCTGAATATTATATTTTTCACGTGGTAAAGTTTGTTAGTGGGACTACAAACTGGAATAGTGTAATATTTTGTATAGACATCGAAATAAATGAATTTTTTGGAAAACATTGTTTAAGTTAATTTCCCTTTCTCTTCATTTTTCATAAAAAAAATGGATACTTTTTAAAATATTTTATTCATCATTTTTCTTCGAATACAGAGATAACTCAACAGTACAAGGAATTAACAAGTCACTAATAATAATAAATAAACAGATTGATACATACATATAATTATATAGAAATAAATTAAAACTATAACGATAGTCACTTCTGGTTAGACGGGAAAGCATTTAATTTAATATAACATTAATTAAATATGCTTACTTGAAAACCTTTTTTTTGTTCGCTCTTAAATAAAAAATTTCCGCCCGACCACCACAATCGGACCGAAATTTTCGAGCAAGTGGTCACACCTTCTCGGTCCATTTTTTCTGTACCATTTTTCGCTTTTTTTTGTTACCCACCATTTTAGGCAAGCCTTTTTTCTACCCTTTTTTAATATATTTTTAAAATTCTCCTTCTCTTTCAGCTCTTCATAAACAGCCTACAATGCTGAGAAATATTTTACTTGAGGTAATTCAATGTACATTTTATAATTTTTCAGTTAATGTTACCTTTTATGTTCTCCTACGTATCGCAATGAGTCTCTCGTTCATCTGCCTGTTCTGAATGGGCCCCGCAGAACTTGAACAATATTACATTGATAAAATACATTAGGTCTTACCGTATCTACGCCTAATAAATACTATATGGAATCTTAATAGCACGTATTAATTATCATTCGCTGTCTTGCTCAAAAAACTAGAGCGCTTTCACAGACAAATAATCAGCGCAACCCCTTCAGAACAAGCAGCCGGTCTAAGTAGTAGCTCATTCCGGTTCGTTAAGACGGAGACGAGCAAAGTCTTCGAAGACGATGTTGTCGTCATCGTCGTTAGCGTAGCAAGAATTCTCATAACGAGCTCTATCGATACTCTTGCTCTTCTTCATACAGGCCTTCTCCTTCTCGACAGATCCTGTACAGACAAAGTTATTATTTGGTATACTTCATCCTCGGTTACCTGAGAGCTAGGGTATTTGGTGTAATTCGTACCAGGAGCTGGGTGCATCAGTTTCAAAGGAACATCTGTCACCAATTCGCCACCTAAGGTTCCGCAGTTCAGCTTCACTCGGACAGAGTAGGAGATAACAATGCCCATGGCTTCGGCTGGGCATTTTCCTTCGGCGACCATGGTAGAGGACGCGAGGTTGACATCGTCATCCTGAAGGAAACAAAAGTACTTGTATTTGGTACCGTTTAACATGTCTTAGGGTAAGATGGTATTTTAGCTACCTTCAGGTGTCCATCCAAGGCAATACCACGTCGGTCCTTGTTGCTGCTTGCCAGAGGTACCAGATAGAACTGTTTGGTGAAGGATGCACCAGGTGTAATAGGGCAACCCTCGCGTGTTTCCAAGCTGGCCACGTGTCTAGAGAATTGAGAATTGACCATTGTGACCTCGCAATGTTGTACCACGAAGAGCTGCAAGGCAAGAAATAAAATTCTATGAAGATGCTGCTGCTTCTGAATACCCTGCTGGGTCTTGTTAAATATTATGACAATGCACCTTGATGTTTTTCACGGCTTTGCGGGAGTTGTTGGTGATGATCACATTGGCCGAGATTTTCTCACCATGATAGTAGATCTCCTTGTCCAGTGTGACCTCCAGATTAAGTTTTCCCTGAGAGAAGGTGAATCCCTTGGAGACGAGGGAGCTGGGGAGTCTTCGGCCACGAGCTGGAGGTGCATACTGGAGTTTCTTGATGGCAAGAGAGACCGAGGATCTCTTGTGGCCCTGGTAGGACAATTTATAAATTAATACCAGGTCGTATTTTCCTTGTGCAATTAGTAAGCTGAAGTATAGTAGAATATATACACACACATCGTAAAATGAATTCAGAATGGGAAGATTCAGTGTGAACGAAGCTGCAGGACGTCCCACCTTGCTTTACCTTTCCGGTGGATGTCGGCATCGCACGCCAAGGTCAAAGAACCGAGCATCTTCCTCGTGCCTTATGTATTCTTTGTAGATGCTCATAAATACCTTGTCCTCCTCGTTCTCGCCAACGTACATCCTGACGGTGTACTCAACACCCAAGGGTTTGCCCTGGTCATCGTCGCCGGGCTGAAGAGTGACCGAGCTCGGAGAGTTCTGTGGAAGCTCGAAGATGAAAGGATACGCATTTGGTCCAAGTTTCTTCAGTAGACGTTCCTGGATCGGAGTCATCTCCTGCTTTTCCTTCTTCAGGGGAACAATCTGTTCGCGGTGTAGTACCATCTCCTTGCTGAATTTTACTCCCATAACCTCGTCCTCCTCTCGGCCATAACGGTAGGTCGTAGTGATCTAGAGGACAAATAAGAAATCATGGTCAGCCTCTCCCGAAGACGATGTCCAATATATATACCAGGTAAAGATGATCCGTGCATACCTGACCGTAGACCCTTCTGCCCTGAAGATAGTCATTTTCTACGACGACAATGCCATCGATAGGGTCCACATGATCTAGATGGTCGATGAAGTCTCGTTTGCCCAGGTACACGGTAACTTTGCCTAGAATCAAAAGAAGCCCAACGATCACATTATAAATTGTCTCCAAATAATTCCTATTTCTTTTCTCGAAGGTCTTCGTATGAAAAAGTCTTCAACTCAGTACATAACTTCTTCCTCGGGTTTCTTACCATTTGGCGTAGTCTTTTTGAAGACCTTGACGGCCACGACGTAGGCCAAAAACAAGAGAGGGAACATTTGGATTGTTTTCCGATGTAGTGTTCTAGTAGAAAGTTTTTTTTCCCGCCCAGAAGTGACAATTTTCTCCAGCACGGAAGCATCTTCATATACCCACCGAGGGGCTTCTCCTCTACTTGAAGCCTTACGTCTAACAAGATTATTCCATTAGGTAATTTAATTAAAGAGGATCAAAATATAACACTTTGCAGAAACTTATTATATTCCCTATTGTTCCTAATACAGTAGGTTAAGAACTTTCCTTCGGTAAAGGTACAGAAGGTCATCGACGATGTGCATAAGAACATTACACCATAAGAAATCGTGAAAGCCATTAGGTATACTACATACATGTAAGACTGATTAACGGTATAGTATAGTATGTCAATTGACTTGAAATTAATAAAAAATAATTAATCTCAATACCGTGAGGTGCAAACGTGAAAGATCCGATTACAGATCTCAGTCTTAAGGTTTATGTTTATTTCAATAATAAGTGTTTACATAATATGGAGGTATTTTAATCATTCAATTTATATTCCTTGATTCGCCACGAAGATTTCTATCTGATCGTTTATCGTTCATCTCATCGTTGCTTCCTAAATGATAAACCATTCATTATACTTCATTAATACTAATATAATGTATTATCATTCGTTATCAACTAAATTCATTTATATTTCCATCTACTATTATTATTTTTCGCCTCGATCCTTATTTATTAAGGATACCTCGATGCGGTGTTAGGATACTTATGTCGGATGATCCTTAAATATTTTCGTACCTGATTCGTTTATTGTTGCTCAATGTTTAAACTATTAACAGTAATTAATGTAAGTAAAATATTTTTTATGTCCTTCAAGCGCAATTACTCTTAGATCGACTACTCGTTTAAAAGCTTAGCCATATTTCGGAGCAATGTATAAAATGCGTCGTTAAGGGAATTCGAAAAGCTTTTATAAAAATTTCTTTAAATCCTTTAAACAATGACCAAACAAATTTCTCCGCCGCTTGAAAGAGTTATTGCGCTCAAATATCTCGGTAACTGAAAGACACGGGTTACTCCAAAGAAAGGCAACGGTAATGCCCTTTGCTTAGTCATTAATACGATTTTTGTCTGGATTTAAAAAAAAACCAATTAAAAATTAAACAGCGGGTTGACATTTTGTGATTTTTTTTATGTCCACTAAGGCATTATAAAATTGATTATATAGCAAAGATGTATATAAACGTATTCTAGGTTAAGGTAAGGTATAGTTTGCAAATTTTCTACTGTTTTTTTTTACTTTATTCTTTCTTTTATCGTTCTTTCATTTTATCCTTTATCTTATCATATTTTTTTCTAATAAATTCAACCCGCTGTTACACTAAGTCAAAATTTACGAATAAACAGTCACCTAACAAAATTATAAGATACGTGGATCGTCGGGAATCGTGTGAAACTCTTATTCTGCGCTTATCCTGAATCTTGTTACACACTCTTAAATTTAATGCGTATATTTATCTATGTACTTATATATTTCTACATGTATAAAGGAAAAAAATAAGAGAGAGAGAGAAAGAGAGAAACAAATAGACAGAAGAGACGTGAGGTAAAGAAGACAGAAAAAGTAACAAACTCAAAGAAGAAAAACGTCGTGTACGCATAACCGTTATAAAAGAAAACAAAAAATTAAAAATATTAAATTAACCAGCAACAAGCGGCGATTTATGAATTATTCTAGCAGTACTGAGTAATCCTGATAAATACGTCTAACAATAGGCACAGTAAATGTATGGATTATAGTATTTTCGTTATTCGGCATTCTCGTTAACGCTATATGGCAAGTCCTTGCTGCTACCAGGGAACGGATAAGATTCATAAGAATTTAATAATCTTTTATTTCAAATGTTTATTGTTCACAATGCGTCCGTACAATGCTAAATTCTACAGAATAAATTTTCAACCTCCTTACAAGACGTCGATCTCTTCCTATACTCGTGTGTCGAATTTTGTTCTCTTATTCTTGTTTAACTTTCGAGGTCCGCGTTTGCATTGCCGTTCGCATTGGCGACAAAGAGACACGAAAGTCAGGCGAATGATTGAATGAACATATGAATGACTTAACGAACAAGATAAAGAGAGACAGAGAGAAATGTATAACGCGATCGCGCGAGTACAAGTTCGTACGAAAGAAAAAGGAACAAAAATCGCATAGGCAGTGAGACAGTGAAGATAGCGGTACGAGAACAATTGAATTTATTTTAAGGAAAAAAAAAAAGAAAGTCGTAAATAAAAACTAAAGAAAATACATTTCGAAAAGCGCGCCTCACAAGCGTGACAATAATAATGACGCATCCGCAATTATCGTTACCCATTGACGGACGTATGAAAAATAAATTATGGAAAGTACTTTTATCAATTTTCTTGATAGTGCCATTTTACAAGGTATCATACGATTATTTACGATTAGGAAAATTCGAATACATCACATTCATATAATAATAACTTAAAAATGAACAGGAGTGCGACGGACGCGCGAGGCGCTCTTCGTTGAGTCTGATGGGGGGAAAATATCCGAAACGATTCGCGTATTTCCGTAAACTGTAAACAGTGACTATTTGTCGCGCGTTCATGCTTGAGCAAAACTCCATATTCGACACGGTGATTACAGTTTATATGGAAACGATACTAATATTCTCGGATCAACGAATAGCCCGACATGTCCCGAGTATGATTGTATTTTCGTTTTTTTTTATAGCATTTTTTTCTTATTTCTTATTGGCGTTGGCGTTCCCGTTGGTGATTTAATCTTGTACCTCGAGGACGGCATATAACGCCTTTCACAGAGTTTGGGGTAGAAAGGAGTATACACGCGCTTGAACGTTACAAAAAGATTTGTGTAAAATTCAGTTCCCAAATAAATGCCGCTAAACTTTTGTGCAAAAATTAACCTAGCCTCCTACTACCCCCCCCCTCCCTCCTCCTCCTCCTCCTCCTCTTTCGGTATCATGTGTTCTTTCTTTTCATACTAGGCTGGTTACTCTAAGATTTCGGATGGTAATGACCTTCGCGGACCTCCGATGCTGCCTTGAGCAATGTTAAAACGATAGCAAGTAATTTTTGCAATAAACAACGAATAACTTTGCATTACAGTTCCCTGATACCAGCGCACTTTTAACATCGGACAGTACAAATATTGTTAGTTTTTAATAGTATACGTTGTGGATTTTTTTGTAGTATGGTTGCTCTTCCTGTGCCAAGCTACTGAACTTACACCGCCAAACCTTGGTTTATTGCGGGCTTTTTTTTTTCTTGCTTCGTTCTCCCTCAAAGTAAATCATCGTTTCAATTTAATTATGTAGATTTCTTGCACGAGGCGGCGCAGCGTACCCCGGCGTCAACTTCAAGCAAAATTTCTCTCACTTACATTGTAGAAATCTGGAAGGAAAATTAAACCATTATGGTTTGAAGGACTGAATGGACGTTCAGCTGTTACTAGAAACGTTCAATAACAAATTTTGTTGAGTAATTCCTGTTCGATGATGAACGTGTTGAGCTACAGGAAAAAAAAATACTCACCTAATATTCTTCAAAGAAACATATCCTTAGAGGTAAGAATTCTTCTTTAGGATAGATCTGTAATGTAAAAGAAGAAATGATTATGTATTTCTGCATAATGTGTATACTACAAGATCGCTTGAATATTTATTAACGTACAGCTTGGTGCAGCTGCAGATTCAAATCTCTTTTGAATCTGATCATAGGTGAACTTGACAAATGCATCATACTGCTCAGAGAGTTTCATGGTGAGAATCTGATCATATTCCTCTCGGATCTGTGTCTCTTGTTCCTTCAGCATTCGTTCGCAGATCAAACCAACCTATACACAAACATAATATTTAATAAATATTAATGTTACTTCAAGTACATCGTACAAACAATTGATTCCTTTAAATTAATTGCTTAACAAAACATTTTATATCAACCATGTACCTGTCTGAATGTAAAAAGAGGTTTTTCCTTTCCACTTGGACTGTAACTGTAGGCATTTGAACCGCAAGCAGATGGACTGGATGGACTAGCAGGACCTTCCATATCTGATGAATCTCCACCACTAGTCTGAGGATTGAAGTGCAATTGTTTGCGTCGATGCAGTCTGCGGATCTCCTCTCTAATATTAGCTGCCATTTTTTCTATTAAAAAAAATTACAAGCCCCAACTGTAGTTTCAAAAATAATTTACATATTTTCAAAGATTCGGAAAATTAGTAGCTGTCCTAAGGAAATAGTTACATATCTTTCAACATCACCGTCTAAAACAACATTTGCATCACCCATTGTTAATATCATAAAACAATAAAATTTCGTTACATAAACGGCAAATATATGAACAAAATCTGAGAAAACGTAATGGAGCCCTCCTCCATTGCGTCTCCACTACCAGTAACACAAAGAAAAAGAAGGATAAATAAAACGTTCGGTACACGCAGTCACGTAAGAAAAACAAACTTCAGGGTGCGCCACATATCATAAAATAATATAATATTTCACATAAGATATAATATGCACGCAATCCTGCTAGAAGTAGAAAAAACCACGAGAAAAAAGTATTCATATTCCCAAAATTATATTTATCATCGATAATAATACACGAATAGCGCATCGACAAGTAGGATAGAAAATTCAAGTCATCTGTGCATAATTCCCATCGGATCCGAATATATATATGTGTATATAAGAAAAAAAATATATATATATTTCTTCCTCTCAGAAAAAAACATATTCCACAGAGATAGACAAAAGAGAGAGCGAAAGAGAGAAAGAAAGGGCGAAGAGACTCCTAACGTCCGCTAGCGCATTACCATATGATTTACGCATCTCCCCCATAACCCTCCCTTTTATGAGAGAAAGCATAGAAGCATATCGCCTCTCTATCCGAACAAGTATGTCCGCCATGAATACAGGTTTTAAATCGCAAGGGGCAACTCAGGTCGCCCCTACCCTAGCGAACAGGCATCGAAATCGAAAAAATGGCCGTGGCCGATGATAATTACCAGGCGTCAATTTGTGAGCTACCTCGCCAAAAGGCGATGGATTTTGTGATCTGGCCGTGCTCTGGGTGGGCGTTCCCGGTGAAACGCACATAGGAACGCATCTTCGTCGTTTGCTGGGACGCCCATGGCTGTGCACCGGGTCGAACTCCAATGATCTCTTTAGGGTGGCGCAGGCCATTTCTCTCGTTCAACGTCTCGTACACGACTGACACCCTGGCTCGAGGATGAGCCCAAAATTATGTTGCTTTTTTTACGGAAATACAATGAAAACACTATTTCCACGCACTGCCTGACGACTTTTATGATGTCTCTATACGATTTTTTGAGTTCCTCGAGCCGATCTCGCCGGATTTCACAAAACGGGTCTTGAGCTGCACCAAAACAAACACTGCAGTAAACCAATATGGCCGGCGAATACAGCTCCTCGACAAGAGAACGACCAAGAACGACTGTTTCGCTCGTCAGCGCACCATCTTTCCACTTGACTACTCTGAGGGTTCCAAAACACGATCGATTCTAGCCTCCCATCTGTCCGCGTGCTGCCGGAAATTGCAGTTGTTGCGGCTTTGGTCCGCAAAATGGCGCTGTGCGACAATTCCTAAAATTAGCCATGGGATTGTGGAGGGCGCCGGTCTTTCGGCTACATGGGGTGCTTATCATTTACATGACTTTTGTGTCGACTCATATCGACTCTCATAAACTCACCCATCTAACAGAGTCTACCCGAGTCGACTTGTGTCGCCGACACACGGCGACACAAATCAAATGGAAAGCACTTTTGGCGACTCAAGTCGACTTGTGTCAGTAAATGGAAAGCACCCATTGAAGTTCTTGAACGTACTTCAGTTATTGAAGTTCTTGAACATACTTCAGTTATTGAACTTCAACTGTAAGCCAGTTTTTTGAGCTATGTATCTACTGTAGGTAATCCTATATAAAAGGATAAAACAGTGTGAGGAAGTTTAAAGTACTTTCAAGAATGCCGAAAAATAGAGCCACACGAATGTCCGGGAAAATTTATATTAAATTTTGAAATATAATAATCATATTTAAATTAATTTCATTTGTTCATGATTTTCTTGGCTGACCGAGGACTAAATGTAAATTAGAAAATGATTTTTACAACTTTAATATATTTACAGCATAGTTTTTAACATGCTTATAGATAATTCATTTATTTTTCAATAGATTACATACAAAAAAATAAATAATATTCAGGATCATATTAGTGACGTGTTACTGAATAGAAACAAGTCTCAATTAAACATTACTATACAATTACATTGTTGGCATAAGGTACTACGTTATGTATGTACAAGTATATGGATGTACATGTTCGACATTATATTTGTACAAAACAATTGGGCACGAAGAGACTATTGACAGAATTATTGAACTCTTTTTCAGACTAATAAATTAGCAAACGCGCTACACCTGTACTATACAAGGACTGTGTGACAAATTAAATATTTTACAATTGATCATAACTTATCATTGAGAATACAAATTCTACAATTAACAAGATAACAAGATTAAGTAAGAGTTAAATTCGTTAATCAACTCTACGACATATGTATGCAGAATAGAATTCAAACCACTGAAATCTTACTCAATACACATTCCCCCACATTTTTCAATGTTTCACTTTATTGATTCAGCTTCAGCGGCCATTCTAATTCGTTGTTAGTATTAAAGTTTGGTGATACATTTTCGGTGGAATAAATAACACCATTAAACAATTCAAATAAATTACCAGATGACGACGAATACCTAACAGAAAAAAACAATGCTTGTGGTCAATCTAATATCAATTAAAACTTCTTGTCACATACACTGTGTCTGACTATTGATTGCCTGATAGAATAATTTCTTTGAGGACTGTTTCAAAGTGACACTAGTCCCCACTAACCTGGGAAAATATTTAACACTAATTAGGATGTCTCGTTAACTTCTACTGCACTGATTTAATTGATTAATAATCCCAGTATACGCAATAGACCTTAAGAATGTACTTAAGTATATATGCAATAATGATTCCTATTAGTTGCTTGGAAGGTAATAAATACTCCTAACCGATGAATAATATAAATATGAAATGAAACTAGAGAGAGAAACTATCAGTTTTCCTTGCATCAGTAAGTTTCTTAAGGACAGTTAAACCACAGTTCAGACGAATAAACAAAAAACACCTCGACAAAGGTTCTCGCCTCAACCTGATTAATAATCATCATATTTAACATTATCAGGGCGATCCTAAACGTCCTAATAATACAGACAGCGCGATATTGGCATAGATATAATTACATCCATAACCATCTGATGATATTTCGAACGAGTAACAATTATCGTTAAGAGACCCGTCCGACATTATTGATCTTTAATAATTAAATATATATATATATAAATATGTATATACACACACACATAACTACACTCCATACACGTATCGACGGTTATTCTCTTTTGCACTGTTTTTACTAATATTTTTCACATCTCTCACAAAATCTCTATGTGCCTGCGTAAACTGTTGAGTAGATGTGTATATATGTATATACACAATATATATACATATATATATATATTGCAAGAGAATGTACTTTTACGATTATTTTATCATGAACCCGAAATATCATCATTGTTATTAGTAATCGGTAATCGTGCAAGGACTTTACGCCCTCGCTTACATCCAATAATATAATATAGTGTCTATATAACCGCTCATACCCGCCTACTCGGAATTTTGCTATACGAAAATAAAGAATATCCGTCAACTCTTCGTACCGCCTTCGCGCCATGTATATCATAAAGACTCGACATAGACATTAATGGCCAACAATGTTTTCCAAAAATATCATATCCCACGCATTTGCATCCAAAGAGCACAAGGAGACCAAATAACGCGGCCCCCCCTATCCCGACCCCATCCCTTACCCACCCTATCACGATCTTTTATACAATTTCTACAGAATTATCTAATCGCGGATTTCGAAAACAAAATCCGATATGGAAAGAAAAATACAATTAGCATCCTAATTTAGCCTGTGAGCACACATAAGTCACTCGACCATAAACGTACGAAGCCTGACCTTAGGTACGTACTTTATTTTTTCCTTTTTTTGGTGTTGTTGTCCTTCTGCTACTTATTCTATGGTAATTAGTCGAAGAAGAACAACAATCGAATGTTAATTGCAAAATATATACGTATGCTGGTGTTGTAAGATAATTTGTGTACTTTCCTAAAACAGAAAAATTATAAACTCGTACCTTCTGTCTCACGGAAACAGTGAGAATATCGTGTTCTTTGTTGTTAATTTTCGTTTACTTTAAAGGAACGCTTTATGTGATCAAAGAATATTTATCCGGACGCGTCATGCATCCTAGGATTAAACTGTCTAGTTAGATTAGGCCGACCTCGGTACACGTGTCGCGAAAATCTATATAGTGGAACGAATATCCATTCCAGCGACATTACATATCAGGCATCGAATATGGGACAGCCTGAGGTAGGAGATACTCTATCTTGGGTGTGACGATGCATTGTCGATACCTGACTCACCGGGATTGGTGCTTACACGTATACAGGTGATAGATTTAGGGTAAGCCGTGAAATAACGTTGTTGCGTATAGTAGCACGAGTCGTTCTTGAACTCTTGATGATCTGAATGACCATAATGCGACAGTCGTGACACACGACCATCGCGACACCTCGTAGACGCTCAGCAGCCAGTCGTTGCTCAGCGCTGAGCCCACCGAGGTCATTGAAAGCAGCCGTTGTTGACAGTTTGGCAGGACTTCCGGCACTCCTGTAACCTCTGAAGATACTAATTGTGACATTGGTTTCTAATAGTTTTAATATAATTTATATTCTAGTGTTGCCCACCTTTTATCGACAGATCCGGGATCATCATCCCGTCGACCGTGAGGAGGTGGTGTCTGTGTTCCAGCTGGTGTGGGCGTACCGGCTGGAGTGATCATAGGAGTGGAGCTTGGCGTAGAGGTTCGCATTGCGGAATCCCGCCTCCTGGCAGCTGGTGATGCAGGTGCGGAACCAACCCCTCCTACAGGTCTCAGCCAGGGACTCCGAGTTCCAGAGTCAGGCTCTGATGAAGACGGTGAGAGAAGAAGTCCGGGCGATAAGAGTACTACCGGTACGTGGGAAAAGTGTTCCGTAGGAATACGCATCTATAACAGTATGAATTAATTATCTAGCAGCTATGAGGATGATGTACGAACTACCAGTAGAGGATGGATTGGCCTTTTACCTTAGAGTAACATTTAACGCATACGGTCCTCTCACAGAGACGACAACGCTGTCCCCATGGTCCCAGCAATCCGAACCTAGTCTTTAAGCACAGAAAGCACACTCGTCTCTTCTCCACATCTTCCTTCACACGACCTTCCACAGGAAGAGACTCCAATTCGGCTTTCGTGAGCACGCTACGAATGTGCACGATTTCCTCTAACGTCAGGGACAGCCGTTCATCCAGGAACATGTCGCCCAACGATGGCTTTTGCTCATCTGCTGACTCCTTCTGCCATTCGGCATTTTGATCTTCATTAGATTTATCATCAATACTGCCACTAGGCTTCGACCTGGGTCTTGCTCGTGGTCGTGGACTTACTGTTGGACTTGGACCTAAACTAGACCCTGGACTGGGACCAGGACTTAAGTTCATGGTACCAGTCATGCCCTCGTGTCGGTGCTGACGGCTATGAGGTCTTGAATGCGGAAGTGACGTAGTACCAGTAACGAACGAAGACAGGCTAAGGTTCGTCACTGTCGCGTGCTTCCGGGCAGAAGCTCTTCTCGATGGGCACTGTGTCGCTAGGTCGTATGCTAGTTATAAGAAAAAGAAAGAATTACATAACCATACTGCGCAGCTTTGAAAAACATTGAATAAATTATGTGACTGAATTTAAATCTAATTACATTCAAGTTGCGCATCACAGAAACGATGATATTCGTTCCTGGTAAGACGCAAACCACCGGTTTTGCGCCAAGGATTTGCAGATTCCTTGTCATCCTCGTCATCCTGTCGATTATCTTCTAAACGTTTGCCCTCCAGCTCTCCCTTAGATTGCCAGTAATTCGCTGCCTCATCTTCATCCTCAAACCTCGTCACCACGAATTCCTCATCCTCATCCTCCTCTTCCTCGCCTCCATCGAGCTGTGCATTCCATGTAAAAATTGTTTAACAATCCTCTGCTCCCACGAACCGAACTTCTATCTTATACACTGTTATCTCCCATCCTCACCTTGAGATCAAAGTCAACGGGTATCAACCGCCTGGGTTGTCTGAGAACTGCATGACTAAGATCGGCTGATCCCCGTCGTAAAGTTTTTGGCGTGATGACTGAATTATTCTCCTTCCCGTTAGCATTTTCCTGAGCATGATCTGTAAAAAAAACGTAAACGTGTGTCGATCAGACAGAGCACAGAGACTCTCCATAACATAGGTTCCACTAGCTGGACCGAATGAGGGTCTTCTCTCCATCGAGAGGTCCAGATGAGAGGAGATGGCGCAGCCGCGAATCAACCGGGAGCAGAAGACGTGGGACGAGTATGAACAATAATGAAGGACAAACGATGATTACCTGTGACTCTAAAGCGTCTTCTACGCGACTTACGGTTCCTGATAGCGCGAGAACGCAACTCCTCAGGTTTTTCGGAGCGCTGCCGTGGCTGGGGAACCGGGAAAGGCGCGGCCGAGTCATTGTTACCGGAAGTGACGCACGGACGCCCGGAGAACGAGGACGAGGTCGAGGATACAGCAGTTGACGAAGGCTCTTGACCATCCGATTGTAGCCACTGAGCTGCGACATCCTGAGCAGATTCCTGTTCCTGTTCGGATTGAGCCGGTGGTACCTCTCCAAGAACAATCCTGCGAGACTCTCCGCCGACTGCCAGCAGCATCCTTGAATATTTCTCTTCCTAAGGATCACGGGTGCTTATATCCTCTTCGTAAATCCTGACGATTCTCACTCTACGACGACTTTTAGTTCCACCTGCATTGTGAACGGCACCTAAGCTTCTCCACTGATCTTCGACGATGCCCTCAACGGCTATGAGAATCGCCCCTTGCCTTCCCAGTACAACTGGCACACTCCTGTCCTTCCCTGATTCTTACGGCTAACCGGATGAGTCATCGTTAAAGTCGCACGAGCTGTGCGCTCGATTGCGCCCGTATGCGCTCCAATGCGCTTCTCCACCCTTGGCCACCCTGGGCACCTTCAACTTGACCGACAAACGTAGCTCCAGTTACAGTTACCCAGTAACGATCATTAAGATACGGCAGATACGTATTCTCCTCTTGATTTAAATTATCGTTCCCCTTGGCGTGAAGATGACGTTCGCGTAGCACTGCAGTGAAGAAAGGAAAAATCTATATGGACAAAGGAACAACGAGGACGCAAATTAGGACCAGGTAAGGATGCACGAAATGTTTTCTCAGAAAAAATAAAATTTCTTCCGTAACGTCAATCACAGTTGATATTTCGGTCCACGTTCTACTCGCCTAACGTTATTGATCGGCAACGACTAGACTCTCCCTTTCTTCGTTCCACTGGCAGCGCCGCATATCGCAGCTCGACGTTCCCATCTCGTCTGCCAAGAGAACCAGCTGGCGCACGAGTGACTGGGATATATGGTTTGTCTTGAAAAAAAAAAATTTATCAAGTCCAAGTCAGACGGCCACGCACGACACTGTCACAATCCCGATTCTCACTAAAGACTATGCTCTGTTTCGAATACGGTCAAGCAGACGATGGAGCCAGGGTCGAGCAGGCGTAGAACGGTTCCCCTAATTATCCTGACTTCTGGTCAGTGCTGCGCGAACTCTACGCTTTCACAGGAGAGACGAGAGGGAGAAGACAGAAGTGTACGCAAGGTGGGAGAAGCGCTGACGATCGCCCGCGAATCATTTTTCGACCAGAATATTATAGACAGTTCCAGGCAGTAGCTACCGATCTGGCTGCTCAAACAGCAGTAAGTGGAGTTCTTCAGTTTTTCTTCACGTTACTGTACACTTGAATACGTCCTACCACTATATATATACGTATGGTTCATGCTGCGCATACGCAACTTCCGTTAGGGCGCTTGCGCCACTCACTGCCTCCACAGTCGATGCAGAGGCCAAGTATTGTCCACCGCACTCGTATCCTCGTCATCCTCGATCCCCTATCCTCCAGCTCAGGTCGCGAACGTTCGCCAAAACACGCGTATAAGAGAGTCAAAGGATCTCACGATCTTCCCTATGTAAATTCGGTGGGAGTCCTCGTGAAAGGTATAGAAATATCTTAGAAAGTACTGGAGGAAGAAATATTCACACAGTCTGTTAGTAAACAGGAAGAGAGATCGGAGGGATAACCGATAGCTCCGTGATATGCGAACCGCCACAATGTTTTGTCGTTACGATATGCAGTAATTAATGAGATGCCTGACGGATCGAAAGTCTTATTTAATCGTCCCAGGAACAATCGGTCCCAGTCAGCCGCTATCGGTCAACGAAAAATCAGCAGCACAGTTACATCGGTTTAATTACATTAGAATCCTTACCGTATCTCTTTGAAGCTCCGTCAAGATCACATTGCTGTGCTCTGCCGTTAGCAGCACCATGAGACGGTCTTAAAGGACAAGGCGGCCTCTTTATGCTCTCCATAAGAAGTTCTCGCGGTGTGCACTGCTTCTTGAGAGGCGGTAACTTCCTCTCGGATACTTTCTTCAAGGGTGGTCTGCTTCGTATAAAATCGAGAATAACGGCATGAGCGTCCTTTCGAAGCTGTGGCGATGGCGTGGGAGTTTTACGAAGACGGTAACGCCGGGCACGGATGTCATCCATCAGGATTTCATACGGAGTTAATTCGAACTCAGCTCCTCTACCAAGACCTCGAATTGAGCCCCGTTTCCCTAACCCAGCCTCCACCTTCTTCAGCTTCACGCCCCTTCTGAGCTCGCCTATCACTTGCACCCAAAATCTAGCCTACAACGAAACACAAAAACTGCACGATAATAATACATAATAACTCGTTCGAGGAGCCACGCTGTTAGCTAAATATTAAAAGCTTATATAAATATCTGACGTTTACGTCAGAGGGTTTCATAAGAAAAATAACTCTCCATGCATCTTCGAATTCGTCTACACGTTAATCGTGCAAGGAACAATTAAGTTTCTAGACATTCAATTCAATTTCCATACAATGGGCTACTACATACTTGTATAGCTCGCCAAATCCTAACATCAGTCTATAAGAAGAAATAATATCCAGTGAATATATCGCATGTCAAATAAATTACGTTTGAGTCTTGATTAAGACAGACTGTCACATATTTGACGGTCAATCGACGTCAAGGTCTTACCCAATCTTTGAAGTCTAGAGCGTGCAAGGGTTGCGTGGACACTGTGCCGTCCCTCGCGTCATCCGCATCAATACCGTCGCCGAAGATTGTCCGTTTCTTCTCAATAGCGACCTTCTCCAAGAATTGTGAGAGTTCCAGCGCCTCGGCTACCAGCGCACGAATGACAGCACGATAATGGACATCAGCCTGCTCGTTAGTACCTTGCATATGTTTTGTGCACAGCTGAAATAGCAAGCTATTAATTTTAATTGTTCATTTAAATTCAAACGAGTCTCTTTCAAAGATATTATCCATAAGAATAAACTAACTCTAAGTACGCTCTCTAAGGAGCAAACACTGGTTCTATTAACTCCATACACGTCTGTGTTTCTGTGCGATAGGAGCTCATCCAGTTCACTTTCACCAGAGTCCCGCTCGATTCCCTCATCGTCGGTTTCCTGGAGCCGTTCATCATTATCCAATTCCGAGTCTGCTGTAATGAAAATTAATAGTCAACAGTGAGTATCTATCGTGTGTCTGTGCAAGGGTTACTTAGTATACTGAAGATTATCCATGGAGCTTTGTACGTACCCTCGCCAAAATGTGTCATCAATGTGATGAGAGCTTCCAAATCCGGAGACAGGGGCCTCTCTTCCTTTTCGGCTACCCCAAAGTCCAAAGCCTCGTAAACCATCATGCCCAGGGAGAAGACTAACTGTAAGAATATGAGATGCAGCATGTATAATTCTTCATATGGCATAATTACCGTAAACCTATGTACTATGGCTAACTGTACTCGCTTGGGAAAAGAATGCCTGATTCTCATAAGACTAAAGAGCTGTAAATTTGCCAATTCATCATTCCAAGCCAACGTATATATACGTACAAGCTGAACATCTTTTACTCGTTTTCTCTCACCGGAAACCGACCGTATAGTAATCCTTGTCATCCGGTATCTAGAATTTTTTTAATTCTTCCAGCAGCCCAGCAATTACAAACACAACGTTAAAGAACGATTGAAACATTATTCCTATCATTTTACAATAGACTGTACAAAATCGTTGCAACGATAAACTCTCAGTATGCAGACCACTATGAATCTCTTCAGATAGTACGTTAACGCCCATTTTAAAGTAACAAATACGTATTGAGTCCGTTGCAAGTGAATATGTATTTTCATTTAACGCTGAAGATGGCTTAATAAATTCCCCCACGAGTTTTACCGTAACTCACGACGAGTCAGTGAATATTCTTTCTTCTGTTTCAAACTCTGATTTATCGCACGTCCTGCCATCTGGCGTTAGAAAGACCTGGAGCACGTTATAAAGATTACGATGACACAACGACGGAATGAAACAGCTCAGCAGCAGTCAGGTTGACGAACTCAAAGAAGATTAACCGGAAGCCTCGTTGAAGTCTTTTTTCTTTATAGCCAATAAAATCTTAATATGACAGCATACATCTCACAATAATTTCATACTCATTCGTCCAAGAGATCCAAGTTTCTCCGTCAAGAGAGAAACACGTGTTCGAAATTTACAACGAAAAAAAAAAAGTTGTAAAACGAAACGAGAAACCTGTGATGCACATGTGCGGATGCTCGAGAACGCGTCTATAACTGACAAAACAAAACCGCCGGAAGCGGAAGGGCGGAATTCCTGTGATTCCCAAAGGGGAGCAAAATACAGCCGATACGCATCAGATTCTACACAAAAGATATTTAAAGTATCATTCCTGACCAAGTATATACCGGGTTATCCAGTCCAAACGCATCGCCAGACTTTAACGTGTCCATACAATTCTTCTAAGTAAAGCCATGCTCGGTTGATGCGTTTGGACTGAACAACCGTGTATAAGATCTGTCATTTTCGATTCTCTCCAGCATACTAGAAACGCATATTATAATCTAATGTCTTTACGCTACAGCAACCACAATGCCAAGTACTACATCGGTACGTCTTATTTTAACGGTCTCTCTCGACTCGTAGCACACATATCCAAATGACTAGTCAAAAGTAGGATGTAGCGCACGCACCTTCCTTTCGGACACCGGAGCATCCTCGGAACCTGCAACATAAATAAGAAGCGATTATAAATTAATGATACGATTCTCGTACAAACTTCTCGTCGCAAGTCTTATCAATATTTGCCAAACCAATCGTCCTTGCGAGGTCATGTTTTATCTGACAGGCCACATTATCGAGTGCGTTGATTGCGTACGGCCATGCGGCTCATGAGCAAGAGAGCATGATAGTCGTCACGGTGGTTTGCTCGAAGAATGAGGAATAGCCGGAGGAGATAGGGAAGCCTGAGAAACGAAAGAGGGTCAGGAGGACCAGAAGAGAACGAACAGGTTGTTCAGTTTCGACCAGCTGACGACTGTTATATAGATTCATCTCTCTCTCTCTCAGTCCCAGTGTCTCTCATTCTCGACTAACTATACATATATATAAATAATTATATGTCTACCATGCTACCCACAATATCCGTGTTATTCTCTCCACCGGCACCGCTACCTTGGTCTCGCTGCCTACGTTTGGAAAGCTATTCCTTCCCGACTGTACATGGCCGCAGTCTCAACGGGTCCTTATAGGAAGGAAATGGTCTCTTCCATAGAACTGATCTGATCCCAGGATACTGACAGAGGACAGATGGACCAAGGGAACAGGTAGGACCTGAAGCAGGTAGTAGATATCGTTCAGAAGAATCCAACAAGAATCCTTACGATTGATGCGCAGGTAGAAACATTTTTTTTTATTATTCCATCACCTGCATTTATATTAGAATAATACTGTAAGTGGCCAACGCCTTCGGTTTATCTGACCGATACCGTGTCTGATTCCACTCCTTGGTATCATCATAAGTATTTACGTAAAATCCGATAAGGTAGCTCCAATAAAAACAATATCAATCGACTGACCAGTCATCGTAGCTACTTCCAAACTCATTAAACTTCTCTGCTGTGGCTGAAATTGTTCTGCCTGAAGAAAAAAAAAAAAAAAAAAATAAGGTCAAAAGTGTATCTGACAGAGGGGGGTCGTCGCGGCTTGAACAGAGGGGCACTCGCTACTTGTTACAGTCCCCCTCTTCTTTATGCCTCTTGGCTCTCCGACGAATTATCATCTGACCGAACTACCAAGAACCGTTCCAAACACTTCCCACTCTTGATCTTCCTCAATTTTCTATATTTACTATTGGCCACGTTAATTCTTCCCAGGAATTACTATAGTTACGCTTTCGACACGGTAATTCCTGTTATTGGGACAGTATACGAATTTGCTGCTCGGTCAAGGCATGTATATATATGTATATATCATTCAATATTCAAAACCGTGTATATACGATTTAATAAAAGCAACAGCGAGACTAAGGTGTGTTAAAACGGACGAATATCCGTAAAACATGAATTAACGGTGAATCTAAGAGAAAGGATTGAATCAATAGATTCCCACCAATTTATTCAGGACTTGGATTTTAATGCGAAAACTATATAGGTTCGGTATAGTGAAAAAGAAAAAGATAAAGAAGTACTGTGAGAATCGGTACAAATCCTTTCACGGTAAATCGAACCCCCTCTGGGTACCATGGGTACGAAACACCTAACCTGGACAATATTGAACAATTAGGACCAAGCCTCCAGGAGGTGAGACTCTGCAGCGCCGGCTCAAACTCCCGGCCGCCTATTTCTCTCGCAAGGCTATACTCCCCCGCGAAGCTGCCATTCTGACTGATCGATATTACACGAAGACCTTGCCCAGCTCACGCAAATTCATAGTGGTGTACGTGACCACGTGGGAACAGCTGATTTAGTAGGAATAATGCCGTGGATCGTCCATTGAGAATCCGAATATAAAAATTAGATGAACAAAGTAGTATGGTCGGCCTAGAAAAACAAATGTAAGATTGCAAATGTATCGAGCCAAGGTAAACGTAAATAGTGCGACGACAATTTTTCGCTGGAAGTTCAGTTTGCGTGAAACAATTTTTTTTCTATGAATTGTCAGTGATCCAAGTAATTTTAGATTGATTGGGTACGGCGAGGTAAGAGTTATCGGTGCGAATACAGTTACGCGTATATTTTCTGTTCGAGTTAAAAAGAAAAATTGCAAATTTAAGTACCTTGTTGGCTTCCGATTACATTGACTCACTGTCAGGCTTATCATTTGATGCCTTTTCGGCAACAGCTACGTTACGCTTTTTAACCTCACTTTTGATAATAGTCATATTACGGCTACTTCGCATTATACGATCTTAAGAACCTGAACGTAGCCTAAACGATAATATACCGATGATCGATTAAACGTCGCCTTATCGAGATTAGCTTCACATGGCATAGATTAAAAAGAAATGGATTAGTAGATCGGTGGCGTTGTTTCTCGCTGGCTAATAAAACGACGCTACTGTGTTAGTCAGACTAACAACTATATTGTACCGAACAATACAGTAAACTTGTTGTGACACTCGAATAAGCGTACCGATTATTTACGATACTTTATAATAAATCATTATACTGATGATGTTATTTGAATTTTTGTATTGTCTCGAAACTAACCAAGTGTTTACTCTAACCAAGTGTTTACTTGACGCATAGCATTCGTCATCGTATGAATGCAGCTTTGTCGGGCTTGAATAATTCAGTAAGTTTACTGTCCCACTAGGGGATGCTGTTAATAAATGATGTGGATAAATAATATTCAATAATCACGTCCCGGAAATGTTATGTTTGTAGCAATTGGGAGTTTAAAGATAATGTGGCGTTGCCGCAGACAGATCCAGCCAATCTTCCAAGGGGACAGCTGTTGAGATTTCTTCCGGTAAACCGCAACGAACAAAAAAGCCGTTTGCTAAAACAGGCTTTGAGGAATATAAAATCGGTTGAAATTATGGAAAGTGGATTGCGGGGAATGCTACTAATGCGATAAATGTTTATGTGAGTATAAATACGTTAGAGTGAGAGAGAGAGAAAGAAAAGAGAAAAAGCAAAAAATCATAAGAAAAATTACTGTGGAGTCGTTACGTATATGCGTGTCCATTATCGAAGAGTTTGACCAGAGTTTTCTGGGTAATTTACACTAGAGTTCCTGTAGCGACTTATATAATTCTATGATTATGACTCATAATAGTGATTTATTTTGAAATTAGCATATCAATGACACAAGAAAAATAAGACAGGCTCGATTGCACAACCTTAACGTGAATTTCTGAAAAAACAACGTTTTAAAGACATTTTCATTTTGCCGCCATCTTTGGCAGGCTTACTCGAAAAGGTAATTTTTTATTTTTCAGAACAATTTCAAGCGCGAAAGAGAATGATACATCACTAAAGTGACGTATCTCACTGAAAGGAACAGCCTAATGAAAAAACCAAAAAATTCCAAAACATTGTCCGTAAATTATTATGAGCACTTACATAATTTGGAAAACAAAATGACTACCACTTACGATCACAACGTCATATCTCAATGAACTTCTAAGTAATCAAATAATTGCGAGTTTTAATAAATTAATCGTTAAACGACCAGTCACTAATGTTCTAAACCCGGTTAGATTCTGATCGGTTTTTAGATAAGTTCGTTGAGTTCGTGCACGAAGCAAACAGTTGGTTTTTAGGTTATTCCTAAGTCAGTTCAGTCTACGAGAGATGACAACATATTACGATTGTATTACAATGAAAAAAAAAGGTCAATAAACATAAGTAACCGAACAAAGATAATTGACAATATCACTGACACGGCACTATTAACGTATTAACGCTCGAAAGGACTTCAATGGCAACGACACATAAAGAGAGTCAGAGAGTAAGAGAGAAAGAATCCGGTCCAAGGACACTCATTGCCACCGGAACAACAACTCTAATAAAAACAAATAATTATAGTGATTGATCCTAAGAAATTAATTGCAAAAAATGGATTATAATACGAATAACCTAGGAGCACATGAGTACTGCATGTACGGGAAATTATCTGATAACATAAAAGGTAAGATAATAATAAACTAATCTACTCACCAATCTTACAATCAGCTAGGATGTTGCCGTCCTTATGTAAAAGTATCTGAGAGAGCTCAGAAAGTTCCTGATACTCTCTGCGAGGCAAGCACGAAAAGCTCTTGGCAGCCTGGTAGCACAGAGCCCACGCCTGTTCCTGACTGATAGGTCCATTGAAGGAGAGTAAGATATCCTGGAGGTTTATGTATCCATCTGAATTGAGTTTGCACTTAGGTCGTTTCATCCTTTTTTTATTTTTATTTTGAAACTTGGACGGCTCATCATCGTTATCCTCTACATTCATGGGTGAGCACTCCTCGGAACCAGGATGAGCATCAGGATGGTCGGTCATCTTGTGCCCGACCGACTGACAACTCTTCTAATATATACTACTTCTATTAGGATACTTTTCACGGTGGATTTTCAATTTTTCCTCAAGTATTCGACATTCGAGACACCGCGTGACCTATGACCGTGGCTGCAAGAACGGGCTCCAGCTCACCAGGCACGTAAATTCTTTACTGCTCGTCCAGGTTAAAATCTTCTCCTAGAACCAGCGTTGATCCTTGGTGAATGCTTTATGTGGAATTTTATATTTGACAGATCTCATGGGACAAGCTTTCTTATTAAACACTTCTTCTGTCAGGATACTCACAGGACACTTTGAATCTCATTTCACTGACAGTAGATGATAGTTTCCAGTAGACAATGAGTATGATCCTGGGAATTTTTATTACACTATATCACACGCGGTGCACGGTTGTATATCCGATATGGGCCTCAATGCATCTTTAGAAGACTGCAAATCACGAAAGTCGATTCGACGCAACGGCTACCAGTCTATGTACGTCAATGCGACAAGCCACCCGAACGCGGTGCACACCGGCAGGCTACTACATTGAACAGCCTGGCGACTTTGCGCGCCACTGCCAGTCGAGATGATGAGCGTCGTTAGGTTTCGGGTGATGGCGCATGTGCCTTTGCACAGTTTCGACCAGTGGAAGTTGGTATGTCATTATCCGTTGAAGGAATATATGCATTCACTGAAGATAAACACTCTAGGCATTCACCAGTAGGATGATACCAATTGTACACACAAAAGTTGACATCTGAGAAAATATGGATCCAGCACTTTTGAATCTTGAGAGTGCAAGCGATTACAAACGAGTTTGTGAAACAGAAATTGAAAAATTTCATGATTATGCCTGCAGGTATGAATATCGTGATAACTTACTAACAGTAGGTAAAATAGAACACTTTTTTAATGAGTTAAATTTACTGAATCCGACTGTTCTGGTTCGTTGGCTTACTATTCGGATTATATAATTCAATGGAATGAGGATTACAGCATTTATTTGGCTTAGAATAAAAGAATGATTACATATATTTTCATTTTCATGTTGAATTGCATAGATCCATTATTACCTCGTTACTTTCATGAATATGTCGTACTAAAATAATTCAATGTGGCGCGAACCATCTCCAACAATAAAATATACAGTGCGGCCTATTTCCTATGTTGTTTTGATAGAAAAGTCTTTAAGAAATTTTCAAAAAGGTCTGTGACGCAAAGTACATTAGAATTTGTGGCGAATATGATGACGTACCGTAATGGTCTTCCTCCTTGCAAAATTGTTATCATGCGAATTCGTGATCTGCGTTATACGCATACCAACGTACACAGAGCTAATAGTGGAAAAAGACAATGAAATTAATAAATTCTTCTAGTCGTTTCCATATGTATAAATGTTTATATATAATATCTAAGCCTTGTCAAATCCTTATCAAGTTAAATAATGTTCAACGAATAGAAATCATGGGAACAATTAATTTTTTACATAATAAATTAACGCGTCAAATAGTTTTTGCTGTAAGGCAATTTCCATAGAATAATCGAAGTATTTACTTCCATGTGTACCGATTAAGGATGTCCTGTATCTTCTGGTACTTCTTCGACGCGTTTCTTCGTAGCACGATAAAACGATAAACTTGGAAAATAATTTGTTGACGACTTCGAAATGGCCTAGCCTTTAGAATTACAACAATATAATACAAAACATAAAATTAATCAGTAATAGTACTATTAAACTATCTTCTGATGGACCACATAGGATCCAGCTGACTGAGAGGGTCAACTGGCTTAACTTCCTCAGGTTTCTCTTGGAAATTCGTTGAAGATGACTGTGACGTATTTTCAGTTCCAGCTCCTACTTTTCCACCTGCCACAATTAGGCAATTCACACTTAGGTATAATACAAAAGATCAAGCGCACCAGTCACTTTAGTTAAATCGCAATAATGAGCACTGAATATAATATTGATTGAATGAAAATACCTTGTGATCCTGCAATATCATGCTGCATTCCAACTCCAAGGTTGTGAAGAAAATCTTCAGCAGGATGACGATATTGTGTCTTCTTTCGTACTTTACCCAATGCCCCTTTCATTCCTTCGAAACCTTCGAATGTGGATCTTGTAGATGATAAAATACCACCTGCATCAATAAATTATTTGCATATGATATATTTAAGGATAATTAGAAAGAGGAAATTATAATGAACTCACGTTTCATCAGAGCATCCTGAGCGTGATACAGAACCATTCGATAACCGAAGAGTAATGAATCCTTATCAACTAAACATTTTCGAAACTTCACCAGGGTGGAGAAAACAAGTGCTACATCCACGATACCACGACCAACGCGAACATGACACACCGTAGCAGCAGCTAGAATGAAGAGACCACTAAGAGTACCACCTGTTAGACAGTGCACAACAATTGGTCTCGGAGCACAACGTCTTAAAGCTTGTTCAGATATAACATCAGTAGTAAATGCAAGTAGAGGTCCAGGACTACTGGGAAAGCCACTGAAAAATGAATGGCATAAATTAATTAAGTATGACATAAGTTACAAAGAGTATTAATCACATACTTCGATGGCCATGCGACAAATTGCATGTGCACTACAGTCCTATGGGTTTTGCAATCCTCTCGAGCTATAGAAAAAATTCTCTGTATGTGGTTGGTATGATTAACTCTGCTTTTCAGGGAAATTGTGAAGCTACCAAGAGTTAAGTCTTTGTTCTCAACCGTCGGCCAATAAATATCACCGCTCAACTATAACGAAAATTATTGTTTTTACTTATCGAAACAATTAGCTCAAGCCATACATAGACTATTATTTTATCAGAGACACTTACCTGCGCATCAGATGCTAGACAGGCTATAACCTCACTCCCCTGTTCCCAGACCATTGTCCAGAAGGTTTCAAAAGTTTGTTGCATAGGCGCCTGGGTAACTATAAATGCCGCAGGTGTCCATTGCGTAATGTCTCTAACATGTGACGCATTTATGTACGTTGAGGTTATATCAGATCTTAACAATTTTACTATCGTAGAATCATAAGGAACACAATCTGCTACTCTGTTCGCAGTAGGATTAATCTGTGCCAATTTAGTCGTCTGCTTTGTAGCTTCACGTTCCTGACAAAATAGAAAATAACATTAACCACAGTTAAGTATAATACGGTAATAAGTATTAAAAAGAATTGCTTACTTGAAAATCACGAACTTCCTTCCATTTAAGATCCAAAGTAGTAGCTCCACTCAATGTCTTAGCTAACAAACCATCGATGAACTTTTCATACTTCTCGATATCAATGGCAAATTTTTGTAAAACTGTTGAATCCCCAAGCGGATCTTTCTTTGGTTGTACGTCTGTGTACCATGTGTCCCATACTATTTGCAAATTATCATTCTTCTCGTCCAGACGTATCCCAGAATCACTACTGGCATCATCATCTTTCACGTGGTCCGGTGCATTAATGCTCAATGTCTCCTCCGTTGTACTCTCTTCCTTCGTCAACTTTTCCGTGGAATG
Organism: Trachelus tabidus; assembly: GCA_030142655.1. Classification (NCBI taxonomy): domain Eukaryota; kingdom Metazoa; phylum Arthropoda; class Insecta; order Hymenoptera; family Cephidae; genus Trachelus; species Trachelus tabidus. The sequence goes on from JARQTI010000500.1 coordinate 1,157,997, forward strand.
TATTTCAGGAACAAGCGGCGCATGATTAATCGTTATGTCAAGATCAGCAAGAAGATCGACATTTGATTTTGGCTTGGATGATTCAGTCTTTTCAGTTTTGTCTGCACTCCCACTAGTCGTTGTATTGGTTTCATTATTACTGGCTTGCATGTACGTATTGTTAACTCCATTCTGATTCACAGTTTCTTGATCACTCGGACCTAAACGAAAAAACATATTTTAATAGATGGCAGGTATATGAAATTAAAATAAAGTATTTCGTAACAGATAACTCACTCTGAGTTTGACCTTGAATCCCGTAAGGTGCTGTATAATAAGATTGACTACTCGCAGGTAGCTGATATGCCGGATCTGAATATTGCGTGGACGGTGTCTGATTAGTTCCAACATCATTATTCGCATTAGTATACCGCGCTATATTTTCCTGCTGATCGTAGCCACCACTAACTACAGTTTGCTGCACAGCCGGAGGAGTACTAGTTGGCCTCTGCATCTGAGCTATCCGTGAGTCTTGATATCCTGAACTGTACTGATACCCACCAGCTACAGGGTCATACGAATATCCTGGATGTCCCTTGTACGAATCTGTCTGAATTGTATTACTCATATTGTTTGCCTGCGAGGCACCATATGTGTTTGCGTAGCCTTGAGAATAACCTGGATACTGTACAGTACCAGGATAAAGCGCAGGATTGTACTGAGCATACTGATAATTCTGTGGATAATTCTGAACGGACGAGGACTTGGCATGACTTTGTATAATTTCCGAATTATTTGTATGGCTTGCCAGTGAATAATTCTGCGTCGCAACCGGATTCAGGCTATTTTGTGGAAGATACTGATGCCCGGAAACACCTTGTGCATAATTCCCGTATGCATTTGTATAACCCTGGACCACTTGATTAGCCTGCACTTGAGCACCCATAACATTAGCCTGTTGAGCCATGTTATCTATGTAACTTTGCTGAGTTTGATCTGCATAGCCAAGCTGCGTTGGATCGGTGTAATTAAGTTGCGTCTGATCAGCATAATTGAGATGCGATTGATCAACATAAGTATGCTGCGTTTGATCGCCATAACTCTGCTGAGTTTGGTCTGCGTAATTTCGAGCTGCTTGATCAGAATAAGTGGACTGTGTCGGATCGGTATAATTCTGATGCATTTGTTGCACCTGCTGCCCTTGTACTTGTTGCATCATGTTAGTCTGCTGAAGATACGACGAGGAAGAGGTGGGCAGAATGGTGCTCGAGGTTGCAGAATACGAAACCGGTGCAACGTTACTCGTATCAGGCATCGGTGGAGTTGCTCCCATTGTCCCAGTTTGTGGATACATGGAATTATGCATTGTCGCACCCGTTTGAATGTTTGATGTGGATGGGTACTGTGTCTGTCCATTTGGTAAAACGGAATAGCCAGCATACTGACTCGCATTACTAGCCACTTCCGTTGTAGAGGAAGCACCACCAGCCTGGTGATACATACTGGCGGTATTGGTAGTTCCTGATCTAGGAAAACTTTGATTGATATTACTGCTAACGCTATTGTTCTCTCCATACTGATATTGTCCACTGTAGTCTACCGGCTGAGGAGTATAGTAACTGCCGTAGCCTCCTGTATAGTAGCCATACGAATGCTTAGGATCACTAGCTGGTAATTCCGCAGGCGCCATTGTCATCGTCGGATTAACAACCTGGTTAGTGACTGTTTCGGTCGACGCAACCGAGATTGATTGCACCTGACTAACTTGTCCCGTATGACGGTCGTAATATTGATTCTGATACGTCGGCACCGCTGGCTTTTGTCTGCTTGCTAAATAGTCCTTTAATTTCAAGCCGCTGCTACTAGGAAGGACCTGGGGCTCCACGTTAGGCAATGCGTTAACCGTAACCTCAGGAACCTTATATGTAGCCTGGTCGTTCTGTGCCAGGATCTGTTCGCGTTCTTCCTCCTGTACCTTGCAGGTACTCTTCACTCTCTGAAGAAGCTTTGACACGTTTGTCTCTAACTTCCTATAGAACTCTAGTCCTTTGCTAGACTTTGCTAGAAGATCCTCGTAGGCATCGTACGATGATATCAATGATGATATCATAATTTCGCGACGTTTCAAGACCTCGTCCACAGTTTTTCGCATCTCTGCTGTGTGTGCATACGCATCGGTCAAGGCTGCTAAAATATTATCCTGAGCAGCAAGGTTCTGGTCGATTAAGTTTACCTGAAAAACGCCAACAGCCAAGAATTAAAAGTAAAAGTAAGGTACCAACATGGCAATACTTTTTCCCTGTAGACTAGTAGGATGTACTAACAAATTTTTGATGCTTGCTAATCTGCTCAGCAAACAGACTGTCCAGTGGTCCCCCTTCTGCGACGGCAGTAACCAACATTTGAGTCAGGTCGTCCTGAGCAATAGCGTCTCTTAACTGCGCGTGCAATTCTCCTCTTTGTCTACGCATCTCGTCGACCTTATTTAATATCCGTTTAAATTCCTTGGCACAGCTGATGGAAACATCTTCCGGTTTCTTACCTCCTTCCTGACCTACGTTGTATGAAAATATTTATAGGTTATTCGTGTATATGCTGAGAACAATATCACTGAGGTTACTGTTCAAATGACTGATAAGTAGAAAAACAAAATAAGTTTATTATACGTATCACGTATCACTTGAAGCTGATAACAAAGCAATGGTAAACAATCTGACTCATTGTTTCGTTAGAAATAGATTATCTTCATACTACTGCACGTACTCTGTTTTCCATATTGATTATTATAGATAAGCTTATTGATCTTGATATTATTTAACACTGAATATGCAGGATGGAATTAAAATGTATTACCTGAGCTTGGTACTTTGGGAGATGGTATATGTGCCATCAAGTCAGCAAGTGGTTGAGCCAGTATTCGAAGATTATTAACATGCAATGTCATTGCTCGATGAAGAGCTTGATTACTTTCTGATGCCTTCGCATGTGCCTCTTCATATTTTTTAGCCTCTCTTGTTAAATCGGTAGCAACTATAGATGGTGGCCTCTTACCCATTGCATCCTGATATTTCTTTTCTCTATTGGATAATTAATCCAAAATTTATACAAGATAGTAGAATGTAGCAGTATGTAAATATAATTTAGATATTTACCTTTGCTGCTCTTCGGTAAGTAACTGCCCAATTTCCTTTAGCATGGATTCCACGTCGTGGTACGTATCCGCTAACTTTCCCATTGCATCGACGAGATCCTGGATGGCGTTAGGTTTAGCGTTTAAGGCTGCACACCTTTCAGCCAATTCCTCTGGTAATGCCATGCGATCACTCTCGGATGAACGTCGATCAGGATCCCATAGACTCATGTTGTCCAATTTCAGAGATGCTAAGTATATGTTTAGTTGTTGATCACGTTCCTCAATTTTTGCCCGAATGGAACGCAACAGTTTTCCCTTCTCCTCGGAGTAGATGGAACTTGCAGCGTGGACCTTCATAGGTATCAGTCTATAAAATGCATAAATGTTTTTTAAAATGATCAAAGGTTTTCTATACAATCAAAATTAAACCAGTAGATGACGTACCGTGCAAATATATCTGGTCCGGATACCTCAGGATCGTTCACGTTAAATGAAATACCCTTGACCAATGATGCACCCTTTACTGTAGGCAGAGTATCTTTCTCAGGTATCTCCTCGTGGTAGATGAACTCGTTTTCGTTCTTAGCAGCCTTTCTTTTGCCTTCAATTACGTCATTGGTAAATGTAAGGGCATCCTCGATTGCTTCTTTCTCTTCGGCTACACTTGTGATTCCAGAACCTTTTGCATTTCCATAAAGAGCACGAGCTTCGTTCAATGATGCTAGGGCTGCGTTATAGAATGCTACCCTCTCGCCCATTTTCTGTTGCTCCTCCGCTGCAAGACCTTGATAGAGTTGCGTCACAGCTAAATGATATGCTCTTTTAAATTTGACATATCGTTTCCAGCTCTGCAAAGATAATGAGAAAAATTTTTACAGAATTCTAAGCTTTGAAAAGCATGTTTATCATTTTGAGAAGTCTTACTTTATATATCTTTGTGCCAACTGTGTCCGATACCGTACTGTCCTCTGTGCCACCTTGTTCAAGGGTGCTTAATGCTAAATTATAATAATCTACTATTTGTCGGGCGACCTTTGCTGTAGAAAAATATACGAATTTATTTAATTTGTTAATATTTATAGTTGCTTTTTTTTATATGGTTACTCACCTACTATAGTAGGTTTGCGATTATCGAGCATACTCTTTTCTAAGATACATTCCTGAGCCTGAGCTAAGCAGAGTTGATGCATGAATGTCATTAATTCTGGTGCTAGGTCAACTCCAGGAGGTTGAGGATAACTGTTTTTCAAATGCTCAAATGCCCAAGCCGCACATTGAAAATGAGCACAGGCCATCTTCATTCCTTCAGCAGTTGTGCGTTCAGTACGAGCCCCAAGTTGTGTATGTATGGCTCCCACATTATACAAGATGGAAATAATCTCAAAACGAATATTAGCCAATGAACACACCATGTTAGCATATGTGTCTCTCCTATTAAACAAAATGCAAATTTAAAACTCAAATAACTACATGTAATTTCAGTTTAAATCTAATTTTATGAAACAACTAGTTTGCAAACCATGTGAACGTAATAGCAGCAGCACCATCTTTCTTCATAGGAAATCTGCTATCGAGAAAATGCAATTGGCAGTAATATTTTTTCAGCAAAGAGCAGCCAGTTACGTCTATAGGTGGTCTAACAGCCATAGCCCGGAGGCTCTCCAACTGATGTATTTCATTTGAATAAGATTCAGCATCTTCTTTATAAAATTCTCGAATGTACTGAAACGACCAAAAACGAGTCAAAACATGTGGAATTATAAGACAATAATAATCAAGCCGCCTATACTTATTAAACCAATACAGCTATTCATTTAATTGCCTCTTGACGTAAACAAGATCTATATAGCATGTAAATCTGCAGTACCCAAGCAAATAACTAATATGATACAATTTATTGTTCTTACATGCTTCAATTTCGGACCAAAAGAAACTGGCTCAGGGCTAACTTTCAGGTGAAACGAGATCATCGGCAACCTGGGTACTGCTTCCATTTTCGTACTGTTTCTTCGTTACAGCCCCAATAACAGATATTCGTCAACTGTCAAATCCTTAACCCGATAAAACGTCAAACGTCTACCATTTCGTTCCTTCCGACGAGTTTATTATTCACAAAAATCACGAGTGTGCTGCCGCGAGCCGGTCAAAACTGAGCCTAGAAATAAAAAGCGTTATGCTCCAAAACTTCAGCATCATATGATCTTAAAACTTCACTATAGGGTCGTTTGGAGCGCTGTTGGTGTAACTCAAAGTGACATAACCTCTTTAGTCAATTCGTATTCTTGGTTTAAAACCTGACGCTGACGTGTCGTCGATTCGCCATAGCGTCGTCAGCAGCGCACCACGTGGACGCGGGTACGACACGTCGCTGGAATATTTCTCGAACGCCTCTCTGCGTTCTATCGTGTCGTTAAACACGCTGCTCATAGTAACGGTGTCCGAAGGCGGCGAGTGCAGTTTTCGACTTTCTCAGGATCCTTTATTGAAAAATAGTGACTCTTTCGTAGAGGATCGAAGTATCTGTTACGGCATTGTTAAATTTGTTTTACTCGTGTAAAACAAGTATTTTGAAAAACTTCAAAAACCTTAAAAGGTTCAAAGAACAACAGTGACCCAGAACTATGGTGAGTATCCACAATATGGTATTAAGATTTTAGAGTCATTAAGACACTCGAATGATTGTAGATTGTGAGAATCTTACATTCTAGTAATTGTTACTTTATTTTTGTGTTACAAAGCCTGCTGCACCGAGTTCTACATCTGTTGGAGCAGGAGGTCGCTCACCTAGCAAGGCGGTTGCACCGCGAGCTGGTGGCAGCGGAACTGTCAGGCAGAGAAAAACGGCACCTGCCACTTCTGCCAGGAATAGGAATACAGGCACCAGCTCTGGAGGAATGTGGAGATTCTATACAGATGATTCTCCTGGAATTAAAGTGTAAGTTTGGTTTTTGTTACTAGATTTTTCACTACTTGGATCCCACTGTTATGATTTTTCATTTATTTTTGCAGAGGACCTGTACCAGTACTCGTCATGTCCCTCCTCTTCATTGCCTCTGTATTCATGCTTCACATTTGGGGAAAATATACTCGCTCTTAGAAGTAAGGTCATAATTCTAAATGTTAAATTCAAAAGACTAAGATGTCCAGAGGACAAAAAGTATTGTGGGTACAGATTAAAGAGCTCAATTTCGCAACACATATGGATGGTAAAGCAATAACTCTTACCAGTATGATTTGAAAGTAACTCAGTGTTATGGATTCCTACAAACTTTTATAATTGAAATCACTCGATAAATCTATCAACATAAGTTATAGCAAAAAATAATGTTACTACCCTGGCAATTTATATACAAACTTTGTATAAGCGTATCATGGAAGTGTTTTATTTATTGTAATTCGAATGTATGTTGCGGAAAAGACCTACTTGTAAGCACATTGACAAGGCATCAAACTCCATTCCAATGTGCATTCAAGATATCAATTTAATTAAAGTATACTATATGAATAAATATCAATGACTTTAACTTATAAACTCTCCATTACTTTTTTTCCCCTTAACTCCAAACAAAACTGATTGGCATAGATCCGAGCTCATCGACACTGACCGATGGATCAATAAATTTGCATGAAGTTATCTAGTACTCCAAAATGGACCACTTAGCACCAATTACTTAACAATTTCTCCCACTCTCCCAAAGTCACCTAACAGAATTCTGTTGAATGTAATAAAGTAGAAGAATTTTTCAATTGATCGATTATCAACCTCCTCTTCGCTTCTCATCACATTTCGTTGTTTACAATTTTTTTATTTTATAACAATATATTATCTTGATTAACAATATACAATAGTCCATGCAGTCATGTTCTGAGCCGCACTGTCGAAAATGTTACATTACACAACACAGTATTCTTGTTACTGTACAAACTTCGACATCAATAATGAAAAATTGAAAAAAAATTCAGAAAAGATAACGTTTAAAAACGTTTAAAATTGCAAAATTGTCTTGTGTAAAAGGTCGCTTACCACAATATACAATATATACATTTTTACATGTTTCGTTAGAAAAATAGATTATGTGCAATTGTCTCTACACAGACAGTCATAAACAGTCCCCCGAACATAATAATCAGCAGACACAATGATCTAAATCAATAATGACAAACCCCTCTACCTATCTTACAATTTGCAATCTGCATTTTGTTATAGCATGTTCGATATGCTACATTCGTCCTAAAAAATCTTGAAATGGCGCACAAATCATTCGCACTGATAATGTTCATTCAAGCGGCACATGATTCGTCGTCTGGGTTTCCATGCTCTCTATCTGATCAGTGATCACCATATCAGACGGCTCCGTTTCCTTGTGCAAGGATATCATGATTTTCTCTTCGCTTGAAGATTGACTATCTGATGATCCTTCCTGAGTAGACGTCGCTGCCTCCTGAACAAAAACACATATTACCTCAATGACACCAATACGTGAAACATTAAGTAATGCTATAGAGTAAATAAGCAGATAAAGTACGAATAACAGAAAACCAAATTCTTACCGTACTGCGAATTTTCGTATGCGTTTTAATGTGCTTCGTTAAATGATCGGAGCGCATGAATTTCTTAGTGCACTCCGGACACTGGAACCTCTTCTCACCGGTATGAGTTCTACGATGCCGTTGCAGTTCATCGGACCTAGTGAATTTCTTGCCACAGAATATCCAATTGCACACAAAAGGTCTTTCACCAGTATGCCAACGAAGATGAGCCCTTAGGTGACTCGTTTTTCCATAGACCTTGTTACAGCCAGCTATATGGCAGACGTGCTGCCTTTTCCTAGTCATATCGCGGTTCCTGAGAATACATTTTATAATTGAGTACCTTGATGCGATAGAGTTTATAAATGTTGTGAGCTGACGGGAATGAAATGATTACCTGTCGCCATCACCACAATTAGGACAGGTACAGGCGACGCGTCTTCTATGTTGTTTACTAGAATCGTTATCCCCCGTAGCCGTGGTACCAGTTGGTGTGCCAGCACTGTTCACTTGGTGCTGATGGGACGTGGGTGTTGGAGTTGTGAGAGTCCCGTTGGTTTGTATCGTCTGGAGGATCTGCCACTTGGTAGGGTCGTTTGGGTCTAGGTGAACTGCCGTAGGAGTACCTACTATGGGTGATCCGGTTGCCGTTGGTAAAGTCTGCACGGTAGCAGGTTGAAGCGCGCTGGCTGGGATGACTTGTACGTTTCCCAGGCCAGGTATGTTCTGTACAGGAATCGACTGGAGAAATCCATTGGCAGTGTTCATACCTCCTGCAGGCTGTAATTGCATTATGCTTCCACTGCCTACACCGACACCGCGCATCATGCCGCCTTGCTGGGTTGTCAGGTTAGTCAGAGCGGATGCAGGGATTAGGGTAAGTTGTTGACCCTGGGCTCCAGTTATTGTAATGGGCTGCATAGTCTGCTGGGTTTGCTGTGGTGCAGGTATGTGTATCACCTGGCCACTGGCCAATTGGCTAGCATCGATGCTGGTTAATTTAATGTCACCCTCTACCGTGTCTGGTGGACGTTGTAAGGCAGATAATGTTTGGACGTCAATTTTTTGGCCATCTTTCGTCGTCAAAACGTTGGTACCGCTGGTGACTGATCTGCCAAGGGATCCAATTCCGACAACCTGGATAAAATATAAAACGGTAATGTCTGAAGAAAATAGGATCGAAATACTACGAGGGTATGTTATATAAAAAGGAATTGTGTAGAATATTAATTTGGACCACTACCTGGACGTTACTTGGAGCAGAAACTGTGGTCGTCCAAGTTGATACTGTAGATGCGGGAGTAGAAGCCTGCTGCGCTTGTTGCACTTGCTGTTGCTGCTGCTGCTGCTGTTGTTGTTGCTGCTGCTGCTGCTGCTGTTGCTGTATAACTTGCTGTACGACCTGTTGCACTTGCTGTTGCTGCTGTTGCACCTGGGCTTGAGCGACTTGCTGCTGCTGTTGCTGTTGTTGTTGTTGCTGTACCGTTTGAACAACTTGCTGTTGGGTTTGCTGCTGAGCAACTTGCTGTACTACCTGCTGTTGAGCTTGTTGCTGCGCCACTTGTTGAGCCACCTGTTGTGCAACTTGTTGGCCCTAAAAATTTGTCGTTGAAAATTTATTCTTAAGCAATATAAAAGAACTATTGAACCACCTAAAGATGGTTCTGTCCAATTTACTTTTATTAATTTTCAGGATATAACAATTATCAGGTGATTCAATAATCCTGAATAAACGTTTAAATAAAAATCGAATATTACCTGTAACCCTTGAAGCTGTGGCAAATTAGCTATTTGAACCTGTTGAATTTGCCCATTTGGCGTGATAATTTGAGCTACTTGAGGGAGCTGCTGAAAACAAAAATCTCTGCACGTTGAAATATATTCCAAATTGTCGACGTCGAGAACGTACGGCAATTGATATTCATTTATGTAAGACTTACCTGCGTAATCTGTGGTATCATTTGGGTGGTAGGCATGTTGAAGACACTGGACAATGCTTGCACAGGAAAATGTACAGTTTGATAAACCGTCTGCCCATTACTGGCAGTGACTGGAACTTGGACAGGTACCGTCTGCTGAACATGTTGCATCGGAAACTGGAGCGGTCGCACTTGTACGCTTTGACCTGAAACAGCCAGGCTAGCCTTGGAATCTGCCCGTTTGTCGTTACAGACACAAAAGGCGATAGTTAATTAGGTGGAAGCAAAGCGTGGAAAAATGATGCGCCTTATACATCGCTATAATGAACAGGTGCTGGTTAAAGAGACAAATATGAGATGTTTAAAACGAACTGATAACAGAAGAGAATAAGGCATTGAAGCAACCCCAACCATTGTTATAAATTGTTGGATAATACACGTAAAGCAAGAAACAGAGGTTAAGAGACAAGGCATAAAAGAAAAACCATTATACCTGTTGGCAATTGAACTGTTTGTCCCCCGATGTTTTGGATAATGGAGGTAGGAAAGACATTTGGTGCTCTGATGAGACTGACCGGTTGTGGTGTGATAATTGTTTGACCATTTGCTAGCTGCACTTGCTGACTAGTGAGTTGCACCTGATGCCCTCCTGCAGTTGCAAACTGCATTGTTGGTTGAGACTGATGATGACCGCCTGCCGCTGACATAGCAGAAGACGGAATAAAGAGTGCTTCTTGCCCATCGATGTTTACAGTTTGCATTTGAGGGATTACGCTATAGCTCAGCTGCTGTTGCTGGGGTTGTTGTTGTTGCTGCTGATTTTGTTGCTGAGCTTGTTGCTGCTGTGACTGCTGTTGTTGCTGCTGAATCGCCGCCTGCGCTTGATTACCGACCAGCTGAGCGCTCTGAAAAACCGTCAGAAATTTAGTAATATCAAGTTACGGTTATAGATACATTCTGTGGAATATCAGATTTTTTATCACTCAACATACTTGTAAGAACTGCTGGGGTAAAGCCTGTACGGAAATGGTTTGTGGCCTCTGCTGATCATGCTGTTGCTGCTGTGTTTGTAAAGGCACAAAATTCTGCAATTGCTGCAACGTAATGACCTGCGGCTGTTGCTGTGATTGCTGCTGCTGAACATCTTGCTGCTGCGAGACTTGCTGTTGCTGCAATTGCTGAAGTACATTTGCACTTAAAAATCTTATTTGTGGTTGCACTGCCTGTTGATGTTGCTCTAGCTGTTGTTGTTCAGAGGCTTCCTGTTGCTGCTGTTGCTGCGATGGTTGATTTTGCAACGGATCCTGTTCATCAATTTCTTCCTGCAACGTAACAAAAATAAATTAAACCTCCTACATACCAACGCCATACAATTTATTTATTCAAGATCCACGCATGAAAAAAATGTTTACCTCATCCGTTTTATAAAAAAAAATTCAAAAAAATACAAAACGCAAATTTTATTATCAAATCCAAAATTCATTATTTCCACTACCAATAACGTTACATTACCATGGACATAAGTGGAGTAGCTACTTGGTCGAAAACATGAGAAAACGAATTACACGAAGTTTATACGCAGGAACCTGATGAATTAAAATATTCCTTTCATAGCTACCTCATATACTAACAAATCCGCAACTTCGTCGACAGTCTGATCTTATACTCCATTACTAAAAAAAAAAGTAATACCATATTTATCCTCGGTATTCTAAACATAAAAGAAAAATGACCAAATAGCTAAGAACAACAATGACAGCAGAGAGCCAAGGGGTAGCAACTATCCTAAATCGGCGCTATCACGCGGAGACGAGGGACAAAGAAGAGAGAACGCGCGGGCCCTCCTTGGGGACCCGATGGAGGACCGCCTCCCTACGCCCCTGTCATAGCAGCCCCACCCGTCAGCGTGCAAGAGGACAGAAGGAGAGAGTGCTGGCTTACAGCCGCACACGGCCGGGGCTGATCAAGAGTCTGATGGGTTTGGCGGGGCGAGGCAAGGGAGGCAATATAAGGCAAGGCAAGGACACCACTACAGGGTTCCACGCGCACACGTACTCCGATCCAGTATAAGCTGCTCCTCGCAATACTACACCCATCCGCCCACTCGCCTAGCTCTCTCGCACAAACACGGTCCTACGATAACGCGGAAGGCCTCGCGAGCCAGCCTCCACCCACTTTGCCCATCGGACTCCACCTAACTCGCAAGCCTGACACGTGCTCCTTTTGAATACAGCAGTCAACCAACCATTATAACCACTTACGAGTATAACACCGTATTCCACCATAAAAGTAATCGCTGTTAAACTTGCTTTTCAGACTCTCAGAAGCCATAACGCACTCGACTCGTCTCAACTCTACCGAAATCCTAGATACACCTTTGCAAGAGACCTATCAGTTTACCTTCGGCTGTATCTTCACCGTGGCCATCGCGTGGACGCTCAGTAAACAGTCCTTAAGCAGAGTGGAGTATATGGAAGACTGTTATTCTCTTCTTCTGGATAAAGATTAAGCCGAATATCGCGAGAGTAGCCGTAGCCGTAACCATGACCAGAGCTGAAATCGCACCATCGTTCAAGCGACAGCCCGATGTGCTGTCCACGTTACAACTATGCTGGTGCTAGCCATACGCACGCACTAGGCACTGACACATAAATCTATATGCACATACACGTAGCGTTCGTACACAACACCTAGCAAGGACGACGCCGTGCGTCGGCGCACTCTCGAGTTGTGAGCGTCGGCGTATCCGTCTTCTCCTCGCCAATCGATATATGACAATCGACACTCGCTAAGAACCGCGTGTTCCACACGACTTGATACAAACCTGGAAATATATTTCGAAATCTTTATACAAGATTTAATATATCCTTCCAGTTTAGCTATCCGTAATCGCACTGCTCATTATTTCATAGCCACGGATTATTATGTCCTATATTTTTCAGCCATCGGCAGGATGTTTACAAGGACACAAACGCCTGTTTCAAACTTGCCGCCAAAATTACCACTTCTCTCGCGACACCTCGAAGGCGGAGCACTTGCACACAAGAAGAATTATCCGGCGAGTCACTGAGAACGTCATTGTCGTTATGCAGAATCCCAACTGTTCCAGGAATGCGATAATGCAACAACGCCACTGGCGAGGCTTTTCTTTCCGCTAGTCAAATTGGAGTTTTCCTGCTCCGAAAGGTTCGAAGTAACTACACCGTGGAGACGTTAAGACGCAGTCGCTCGTAAAAACGTGCTCACAGCTAGCTGGTAGGGAACTACTTTGGTGTTGGGCGGTGCGCGTGGAAAGTTCGGCGTCACCGAGGCCAGCGTTGGTTCCGACGCGCCCCCTGATTGGTGGCCCCTAGTTACGCCAGCCCGTACTCGGAACCCAGGGGCGTACGCAGGGGCGGCTGGCCGCCCACCCCCGTCAGGGGGCCAATCCCCCCAATGATAGGGGCCAACATCGCGAGCATCCACCCGCCACCGAAACGTCATCGGCCCCTAGCTCGACCTCCTCATCACCTCGTCATGAAAACTCTGTACTGATTCCCTGGAGGAAGGAGCAGCATTTATGCCACCGCCCCTTGGAGACTCGCGCTTCTTTATTCTTCATCCTGAACCATCTATTCTTATTGTTATAATTTTCCTCCTATCAACAAGAATCTACTCGTCTATTGGAAAATGTATAATTACGTTATAATTGATAATACAAATTCATTGATTCTCTCTTACCCCTTTGCATTTATATTCCTGATGTTTTATAGGTTAGGTTGGGTTTGGGATATGGGTATAGACCCCAACGCGCATGCGCGCCTTGAGTGGTAGAACAGTAATCGAGCGATCTACCAGAACTACTTGGACGAGTCTGAGCGAAGCGTCGAACTCGACCTTTACCTTGTAAAACAGTTTTTCAATGAATATAAATACTCAAAGGACCTTTGACATTTTTATTTCCGTAGGTAGTAAAAAATGTTTGTTCGACTTGCACTACTATGTCACATTCACCAAAATTAGCATATTAATTCGATGACAAATTATATGCGTAAAACTTTTCCTAGTTCGTTCGTGACTTGTATGTCACCTAATACGTAAATGTATTTTACGTGTACGTGAGGTACACACTACATTACTCAGACAATATATAATATCCAATGTTTTAGCAGTTCCTGCGCCACTGAATTTTTCGAGCTCCCGTAGAGGAGTGCCTCGAAGTAGTCATCCACGGTAGTAAAAGGGACGCGGTACCCCCGTGGCATTGGATGCGGGTACGGTGGGCTGGAGAAGGGAGTCTACAATAGAATATCCAACGTGACTGGAAATGACAGTGAATACTGCAAGCTGCAAGCACACGAGATAAACTTTATTACCCAGTAGGATCTTAATGTAATATATGACTGCAGAAGAAGCGTCAGTGTGAATAGCTTAATGTTTAATTAGAATAATCGGATGAGATGAATTCAAATTAAATAACGTTTTAGATAACGTTAAAAAACATTCAGTGGAATATATCGTACAGTGATATTATAGAAAAAATTTGAAGATAAATTAAGGGTACCAGGTGTCCCCCAGTGTAGACGCCCTTGGAAAGGCCGGGTACGAGAGAGGCCAGGTTAGAGTTCTGGGACCACCTGGCTCGTCCCCTACTCCTCCCACTGCGTGTTTCATCCTTGACGCTCAACACTCCTATGCTTTACCAACATGCAACACAAGCGGTGAAACTTTATGCAGCTGGATCATCCGGTACTTTTCTACCTCTGATCATGAGAGGTTATGTTACGAGTTTTATGTTTTACTGTGGATGCTCGTTACTCACCCACAGTTTTGTGGATATTTTTATAAAATCCTTTTCACTGTTCTAATGAATAGGTATCTGGATCAGTTTCTCTTTAGAACCAAGACATCACAATCATCCTTCCTGAGGAACGTTCACTTGGGGAACTTAGAGTATTTAGCAAGACAACAATTTTTGCAGTGATCTGTTCTCATACTCTTCGTTAGCCCAGTGCTTACGCGTAACAACGCCCACTGGTATGACATGTTCTTTCTTGCGTTTTAAGCATATACGTTTGTACAGTGAAGCACATATGAACAACGGGGCCGGCTCTGTCTACCTGAACCCGCCCCTAGAATCACGGATGAACGGCACGGAGTGCCAGCAGTAGCGTAGGACATTCAGGAACTATGATACTCAGATCAGTCTACCTGAAGTCTCTGGTGTTAGGACGAAGAAGTGGATCAAGTGGCGTATCCTGCGTTACACGATTTCACGATAAGTCCCACGTGTGATGAAACGGGGCGGGTTCAGTTAGACAGAACCAGCCCCACTCACTATATGATCCCCCGAAGCAGCAGGGTTCACGTGTCCATTGGCGTAGGGATACTGGAAAAAAAGAAAAATCATCTTAAGGGTTATCACAAGCTCTTGTGAAACTATTAATTAATTTATGAATATTTTTCTACATAGCTGATTCATTGGATTTTATTCAACATCAATTAGAATTAGGATCTGTTGTAAATATAGACAAATTTTGACTCTTATCCGTTGAAGATATCGTGCTTAAAAGGATTTGTAACTTGTTTAAGGAAAATTGGAACGGCAATTTGCATCCATTGATAATCTATTCTGATGAAAGAGTCTGTTGTGTATTGATGGTTCATGATTTTGATTTTAATAAATCTTGCGGTAGTTTCACACTTAATAACTGTTCTTCCTATGGGAAGTAGCTTCCTTCGTATGTCTGCCGTTTTTACTTTGCTTACGAGTATTCAACACGGACTATTGTAAAATGTAATTAGTGACAAGGACGCAGACCCAAATAACGGAACGATTAGGTACCATAAAAGTTCTCGAAAAAGACAGACTAGGTTTCTTTGGCTCTCCTTGAAGTTACGTTTCTCTAAAGACCAGCAATAAACTCAGGCCTCTCCTTTTTTTTTCTTTCCCTCTCTCTCTGTACAGTTATAAATAAAAAAAATATTAGCAAAACCCCGCAATAACTTGATTTCATGAATATGGTATACTCACAGGTGTTTCTATGCCTTCACTCAGACAAATTTCTAGTTATCATAACTATAAAACGCGAACTAATCATAAATAGCTGGCGCCTTCAAATGGGCGCACAACCCATGTAGCAACTACCACTATACAAATTTCTTTGAGTCTTTGAAATTCATTGAATTTACCTGACACCTACGTAATGATCGTCGAAGTCTCACAAAATTTCGCAAGTCTCCATAACCTTGCCGTAATGACTTTCCTTAGAAGACTTGACTAACAATAAGAAATCATCAAGTGTAGAAGTAAATAGCATGCATCCCAAATCACAAACGTGTTCCCGAACATGAAGACCAGATCGATTACACCCAAGCAAGGAAACAGGAAGATTGGCAGTATCGATATATGTCCATCTAAATTCAAAAATTGGCAAGTGGATCAGGATGAAACTTGCAAGTGGAAGAAAATGAGCCAGGTCTGCAATGAAGGTTGATGGAAGGAAGAATAAGAGTGAATAGAATGACGGCATATGAACCAAGCTCATAGGTGGTCGGTCGAGAGCTTTGGGAGGAAGTCGTTGGGAAGCCGTAGGGAAGTCGTGGGGAATTCGAGGGGAATTCAACGGAGGCGGGGCTCGTGGCTCGTTCCTGGCAGCGCTGGCAGTTAAGTCGAAGTCAGGGGTGGCCCGCCCGCCCGGATAGTGGAACTTTCGAACGCCTTCCCTGCGTTCATTTGCGAGTTTCTGCCCCCGCGACTTGCCGCCCCCAACACACCCACACATGTTGTCTTTTAGAAAAGCTTTGGCTTTTCCAAGTGTGGCGTGAAAGCCAGCAGCATTGGGTCCGTTAAAAAAGCCCTTTTTCCGAAACTAGACTACAGAACGAAAGAGGCTCTCAATTACTGACCAACTACCCCATTCAAGTCTTACCGTGTATCATTAAAAGCACTGGAGCTGTATAACAGCTCTGTATATTAATTTTTGTTCAACTCAAAAAAATCGTAACGTACGCGCTCGTTGTGTTCAATTATGTACAGACGGCGCCGATATTGTCAGTCGATAACAAGCAATGCTATCTACCTTATCGACGAACGGTGTCGTTCCTAATAAAAACAGTCTATTTTTTACTTTATCATTAAATCACAAGGAAAATAAACTGAATCGAATTACAATCAATACATTTGATAAAGTTAATGTACAGCAGGTTTTTATTAATTACATGATAATTACATTAGAATAAATTACCCGAAATGAGAGATACTCAATTATTCTAGTACGTACTCATGCAACAGCGATGGCGATTCGTATGTATGTACACGTATAATTCTTTTGAATATTAATAAAACTTTCGACGAATATATCGCTCATAACATTTCTTAAATGTATTAGCGTTACTTGATACATACCCACAAATGCCGTAATTTTACATATGCACATACGCTCATCTCATTACGGTTCATCCTGTACAAGTATAGAATATGTGGCTGTATTCGCCTCGTCATTCTTTTTCTATTTTCGCGTCTTGCCATTGTGTTTTGTATGACGTGAATATGCGATCACGAGTCGCAAAAAAGTTTGAACATGAATCAATTGATTCTTTAAGGAACCACTTGGAAAGTTAGTAAATGAGTTAATAGTATAGAGTAGAGCATGATGACATGAGAATGACAAATTAGATAGAGTAGTGTCGAGAATGCCGAGACATACTTAGTAAGGAATCGATAATAAATAGTAAGTCAGTTATGAGAGATCGTGGACACTACAGGAAGGATGATTGTATTGTTTAGAGATGTCTTGTGTGTGATTTCTGTTCTTTCTTTCCGCTTAGACTCTTCAAAGACCACCGCCTGATCTTTCCACGCTGATTTGTTTCTTCAGCATATCCTTCTCGTGCTGGGCTTCTTCCATTTCAGCCATTCTTGCAAAACGCGAGTACGCCACGTGTCCTGATTTTATAGCTGACATCATCTGTGAAATAAATAAATTTTTATTTCAATTATAAAACTCGTATTTACCTTTAAAAATAAAGGTAAAGACAACTCTTTCGGAGTCAGCACTGTGAAAGCATTTCAAAGTAATAATTAAAGTGACTTTCTCTCACCTGAAAAAGTTTAAATGAAAATTTTAATAATCTATGCAAATACGTATTATCAAAGCCTACCGCAGCAAATAGTCATGCCTAGCAATAGTAAAAGACGAGACGTAGGAATGTAGAAGATAACGAGAACGATGACGACAAAAATAACGAGACAGATGCGACAGATATTTCAAAGAGTCATTCAAAGAGTCATTTACAACATAAAATGACGAATCACGCAATTACTGATAAACCTATTATCCCAAACATGATTTGTATCAAGTGTGCAAAATTGTTCGCGGATTAAAGAATAAATTTACGCACGTGTTGTCATTTCAAATGTCACAGCCTAGTATGAGAATGTCAGCTGACTCCGTCAGAAATAATTAATCTAATAATTTATTTTCTTTATCCGACGCTAGCATCTACTTGTAAGTGTATCCACATCATCGTTCATTTGAACAACGCGCAAAATATTTAAATAGTTTGTCTAAGTGAAGAAAAAACAAGTAATCCAAAACTAGCGACACGACCAGGGCGGTAGAGGAGCTTCATCTTTTCGTATAACTTCGGTTAGTTCATCGAAACACGTGCCTGACGGTGCGCTTGCACTCAAGATAATCAAACCATGCAATTATAAATTACAAGCAAGACGTGCAGAACACAATAAAAAAATTACTTTGTCAAGCGTCAGCTTAGTTATGCGAGAAGAGAGCACTTGGATCAAGGAGTTTCAAATAGTATCTATATAAAACTATGAAAAATCATAGCTCAAAGTTAAAAATCAATAAAAATTACAAATGTGACTCCAAATCCCAGGTAGAAAAGTGCTTGTCTTGTTATGGAAACACGTTAATGACTTAAGAACATTTAATAAGGATCTCTGTGAGCATCGTCAAGAGAAAAAGTTCTCGTAAGAAATGCTACAAAATTAGAAATAAAGTGAACATAGTAAAGAAACAAGTAAAATTAGCAAGTTAACAAGCAAAATGCAACTTTGACCATTCGATTCAATTCATAGAAAAATTAAAACAGGAAAGATCATTCGAAAGAGTAATAAACTGATGATCACGATGAAGCTGACTCTGACAGACCTGAAGGTACTCGTCCAGCTCGACTTGACCGTTCATATTAGTGTCGATTTCGCGAAGTATTTCGTGAAGTTCTTCGCCCGGAACTTCCTTGTCGCCAAAGAGCTGCGAAAGGGAAAGAAAAATATGTTACGTAATATCTAGCTGACAATTACCTGAAGATAATCTTGTAATTCCATTTGTCCATTGTAGGTCAGATCAATTTCGTTGAGTAACGTATGTATCTCGTGCTCGTTCAGTTTAATGCCGAGTGCCTGAATTTCAAGAATTGCGTAAGGCGCGTAAAGATAACAAAAATAAAAAAAAGTAATATATGCACAGTTAAACGTAAATTATCAATTGTGCGAGACGCGTAGTGATATCGGCTACGAAGAATATTGCCAAAAGAAAAAGTGTTGGAGCCAAATAATTGTGCTTCGATATTTAAAGAGCAAACCTTGAGGCCACGTCGTATGTCGTTGATGGAAACGTATCCCTTGCGATCCTTGTCGATGATCTGGAAACGCTTGATGTACAGCTGAATTTCATCCTTGGTGAGATTAATTGGGATCTTGTCGCGGGAGGCACGATTAACCATTTGTCCCATCTCGTTAGCGAGGAATTCGCTAGCTTCTTTGGTTTGCTTCTTCTTTTCATCGGCCGACCAATGTAATTCTTCTGCCATGATGTCGATGATACCTGGCAGAGCTTCTTGAGCAGCCTGCACGTTTAGGAATGCAAGTCTAAGACGACGTGCGATCATATCAATGGCCGTCCTTGCATACTCGCGACAACCGTATCGTATCTGGGATTATAGAAGGATTTTATTTAGAAGCGTCATCTAGGGGAGCGCTGACCCTCTGTCAATGATGATAATTCGTACCTCGGCGTCGATGTAAGGGAACTCAGGATGAACTTTCTTTCCGATAATGGGCCACCTTTTGCCTGTGAGGGAAGCCATCTTCGCGACGGCGAAGGCACGATCCCCGTAGCTCTGAGCCAAGTGCTGAGCTACCTCGCATTCCAATCCAAAGTCCTGGACTAGTCGAATGTACATTGTGGGAGTGAAACCGTGAGCTCCTTCCAGGAGGAAGCCGTCGGTCTGGCAAGGTCTTTCCGGTTTCAAATCGCATGCTGTGGATGTACAACACGAGTCAGCATACAACACGGGGCTAAGAGTATCAGTTGAGAACTTACCCTTGATAGCAGCGTCAACAGCTTCCTGAGCCATGGCGCGATAGGTAGTCCACTTGCCACCAGCAATAGTGATGAGATTTGTGGAACTGACATGGACGATGTGATTACGTGCAAGGGACTGAGTATTGGGTTTATTTGGGTCTGACACAAGAGGCCTGATACCGCTCCAAGCTGAAAGGACATCGCCTCGACGCACTTCAACGTCAGGATTCAGGTAGTTCTTCACTTCTTGAAGAATGAACATAATCTCATCCTCAGTGGGTCGTGGGTTGTGCGTCACCTGACAAGGTAGATCAGTTGTGCCAGCAATGGTCTGCTTTTGCCATGGCAAAAAGAAGATGACGCGCCCGTCGCTTGTCGCTGGATCCAGCAGACCCATCTGCTCAGGACTACATTAAAGTAGAGACTCAATAATCTATTTCTCTTATTGCGTCTAGAGGAATTATCACAATACAAGGAGTCTCCAGTGTACCTGTAGTATCCAGGCAGTACAATGTGAACACCGGACGAGGGACAGCAGATCTCTGGAACAGTCTGATCATCCATTTTCCGGATATAATCAGTAAATGGACCAGTAGCATTAATGATAGCCTTAGCCTTTACATCCCATTCTTCTCCTGTGAGCTCATCCCTCAAATGAGCACCGGTCAATACTCGTTTACCATCCTGAAAAAAAATGTATCATTTCACTATACTTAATTCCTGATAAATTGCATAGACGCCAGCGCTGTACATACCCTGTCTAGACCCTTGAGAAGATTAACGACAGATACATGATTAACGACAGTAGCACCGTGACGTGATGCTGTCAGAGCCACAGCTAGATTCATCCTTGCGTCGTCCTGTTGACCTGTAGAAAAACATTGAGTTCCGTAAGACCAAGATCAAACTTATCTTTTGTTACAAAACGGACAAGAAAAAACCCTTCCCTTTGAAGATTATGTACTGACCGTCATAATAAACAATGGCGCCTGTAAGTTTATCGCCCTTCAACATAGGAAAGAGCTCCAGTGCATTTGATTTGCTCAGGTAATAAGAAGATTTGACAGTCTTACTGCCAGCGACCAAATCGTACATCTTGATCCCAAACCAGTAGTACGGTATTTGCCACCATCTACAGAAGAATATGAAAACTGAAATTAATAATACACAACTTAAAAGTTACAAAGACTTTCGGTATCGGATCGCTCAAGCCCTATAAAATTCATAGTAAAGTTTCATTACGCAACTTTAATCATGATCGACTATCTTATCAGTCAATTATTAATCCTCACTACTAATATATAAAAAAAAAATCAAAGATTGCAATTCATTCAGGCGTATCTAATCGAATCGACAACTGTTCCTATACTAGTATGTTATTATCTACAAAAAAAAGTGCTTATCAAACACGTGACAGGTGTCACAAATACGTTGCAGGAATACAATTTTCAGACGTACGTGTATACGGGAAGCATAATGGGCAGAGGATGAGCAAGATGTGGTGCACTATAGAGCATAGATGCTCTCTCGTGGAGAGCCTCCTTCACCATTTTGTACTGTTCATAATCCAGTTGCATAATTGCCTTCTGCAGGTATCGAACACCCCCATGTATAAGTTTAGTACTACGAGATGAGGTTCCAGAGGCGAAGTCGTCGCCCTCTACGAGAGCAGTCTTGAGACCTGGACACAAACAAGTTCGATTATTATTAATAAACGATTTCTGTGCCCGAAAATTTATTTAGTAATCGTAAGTACTACCTCGTGTACAAGCGTCCAAAGCACATCCTGCTCCAGTTGCTCCACCCCCGATAATCAGAATATCGTAATCCTGGGATTTGAGTGTCTTCACCTGGTCCTCTCGCGTTGGCAGAGGCCTTTTCGCGGGTTTTGATTTTTGTTCCACATCCGCGAACACCTTTGATACAGAAGGTCATTCATGTATAATATGATTATATAGGAATATTCCGTTGAAACGTACCAAATAGATTTCATAGCCGTTAGCCTTCGATCGAGCGTTATTAGACAATATCTTATAATAAAATGGCAATCAAATATTTTTTTTAACTTTTAATCACCCACATAAACATGCCACGAGCAATTTGTACTGTAGCTGCTTAGTATAAAACACCTGATTAATTCTATCGACTTTCTAGTTTCCAATTTCTACTATCAGTGCGAGTGAGACAGACTCATGGCAATTTACGTAACAGCTAATCTCCTCCGTCCAAATTCGCTGCTCATCACCGTCAATGGATATCGAAACATGATTAATTTTCATTTATACATTTTCTAATTTTTTTGACAGCTGCCAAATCTAGTCCAATACGTTTCACCTGAATAGCCCCAATAAACACCTCTACTGTGTGTACCTGCTATAGGGGTCTTTGTATTGCTGCATGCACAGAATTCACATCTTAAGTATACCCTCAAGGAAAAATATTGTTACGTAAGCGAAATTACTACTGGAGGAAACTATTAAGAACTATTTGAAAGTTTGACAGTATTTTTCCGTAAAGGTAACAAGCAGATACAGAACAAACATCAGCGATACTTTATCGAAACTAATGGGGGAATTATTATTGCCATCTGAAATCGTATATCGAAGAAACGAATCGAACCTGCATTATGGTTGGTCGGTAAAAAAAATACGAGTAAAATCGAAACTCGCGATGACGTAATTTTCGTATTAAACCTAACCTCTTATCACAGCCAGTGAATACGTATACACCTATTGCGTTATAATCCTTGTGTTATTATATGCATATATGCTGAGATCGAAACGATGGAACGCATACGTCAAAAATCTACTGTTACAGAGACGCGAGCAGTCAAGTCGCACGACGGTTTCTATCCTGAGCAATGAAGTGGTAAATTTCGTTTTGAATTTGCGAACGAAGAATGGTCTCGCGTTTGAGCCACATAAATACTAAAATAATGAATTACGAGACGAAGGAATAAATGGAAAGTTAATTCTGTACTTTTTTACGCTATTGGACGTCTCATTTAGGTAGCTCGTACTATTGAGTGACGAAACGGTTGAACTGCATGTGGATAAATTAAAAATATACCTTGTTCAAATTATCTTTACCCGATTAGTATGTCTACTGTTGAGGAAACTGTACAAAGCACAGCGTGGGTCTCGATATTAAGCTAGATAACAGACGAAATGTAGACTCGTCTTATCGAAATTTTATTGAGAAAGAAAGTTTATTAGTAATTAAGATCGCAGACAGTGAATCTCGCGATAAACTCTGATAAAATATCAAGAGCCATATGCTTTTTGAACGACCATGAAATTGGGTTGGGTGATAATACAGACAAGCTGTTTTACTGGTAGACTCGTCAAATGAACCCGGAGGTGCTATTATTAACTGAGAACATTCATCGTAACGCGCTAGGAAAAAAACTATTAACACTCATTTCCAGGTCGTTTAGGCCAATTACGCGCGTTTGACCGTGAATTTGTAATTCAGAAACGCTCGAGGATACCTTTTGAGGCTAGGTGGACTAATCGCGCCGATCGAAAAGTCCGACTTTTCATTGGTCTAGATTTTTCGACCTGAAAATTTCTGTCAATCACAATCGAAATTCCTTAACCCGTGTGACTGACTTGCGAAGGAATCTTTCGAATGTCGATAGGTTTTATACAAAATAAAAAAGAATAATGTGGTTTAATTTCTAGATAAATTTTACCGGACGTCCTTATCCATTCTCGTTCCGCTAATATTGCCACGGTCGTATAACTGTCACTTAGCGAAATAACGAAATGCTAAGAGCTCAGAAAAACTGATCGCGCCAATTGTAAGTCGAGTCGCTCGATGATTTATTTGCCGGCGATTTAACGAGTGCGCAGAGCGATAAACGTACTTACGGTGGAGTCGTTTACAAGGAAGTACGACGTGAAGGCACCAGCACCGATAGCACTAGCACCTGCTACAAGATATCTTAAGGTCGCCATCCTGAATCCCAATGTTTTTCGATATCCTTAACGTAACCTGTAATAAAGCAAACAGACAATATTGAAGAAACATAACGAAAAAAATTAATTGACAGCACCACAGCACGGTAGTTAGAAAATTCTTTCACCCAGTTCAATACTTAATCAATGCTTGAAGCACGCACTAAATTTACTTTCAGTCATCCCTAAATAGACATATGCGTAGAATATAGAAGCAAGACAGTCTAATCGTCGTTAGCACGTGCGAACTAATGTCTAGCACGATCCAGTTGTATCTGAATGACGATACCCGCGAGTGCCGCGCTACGTAATATGGGACCTTGGTGGACTGAGCGAGCACGTGGAATTACGTAACATCGTACTCCGTTATTACGTATCACAAGCATCAGTGACGTCATCTGCCTTGGAATAATTGAAAACTATTAATCCACAACTTAGATAATTTCAGTAATAACGCTGTTATCAATAAACCTAGATAGCGCTGGCATAGCTTGCAACTGGAGCAAGTTCAGCAATGCTATCAGAATGTAGAATTTCACAAAAACTCCTACAGGCCAAAGAGAGAGTATTAGGCAAAATTTGTGCATAAAGTTCCTCTTTACTTTGTCGAAAGACAAGAGCGAGGACGTGTTGCAAGGAGGTGTTAAAATAGCGCAAGCGAGCTGCGTGCCAAATGCTTTAAATGTCACTGGCAGCTTGCATCCTGCCCGAGATTCGCATGCGCATAGAATGCCCTGCAGCTTTGATACATGCGGTCACCCTGAACAGTGAGAGTAACCTCTGTATTGTTAGGGTGATGCTTAAGTACGCTTTCACCCATGCCGGCAGCCTTCGATTATTTTTAACAGCATATCGCGTGCCTATTGAACCACGAGGTACAGAGTGACTAAGGTGTAACTAAGTAAAAGGCAGGTGGGTCTCCATGTAACCGCTCCTTGGCGGGTCGATGAAAGACAGTAGAACGTGGACGTTAAGAGACCAGGGAGTGTATCCTGTATTATATTACCATAATATAGTATAGCCTGGCATAGTCTGTCCTGAGAGATGTCATCACCTTAGAATTTCGTTGCGTGTAAATAGCTTCGTTTATGCTGTTCAATAATTTCCAGGACCTTAAGGAGCTTACCGGTAGGATAGAAATAAAAATAGAGTTGTGATTATAATAGCAGAGTTTTACTTACAAGAAGATGAACAGCATTCAGCCGAATAAGGAAGTTCGATACTACGGAAGTGTTGAATGGCGGAGTCAGCAGTGAATGGCCCAGAACATCTTCACCAGGAGAATTTGTATCCTGGATGTTTCAGGGTGGGATCAGCGATAAGCTGAGATACAGGAACGATCTCGACGAAGGTAACTCTTGGCGACACGCGAGATGAGTGCACCAAGGTCGGGCACCGATCGGACTAGAGCAGCCGGTGAAAATGGCGAGGCTGTTCGGAGTTGCTCGGCTATTCTCGGCCACTTCCGTCTATGCTCGATTGCTACGCATGTGTTTCATGATAATGCGTATAGTAATTCGTTCTGCTAGACGCCTTTGCGTTATCTCATTCGTTCGACAATGAAAATACAATAGTGACAGCTTTCTGTCATTTTAATGACAACCCGTAGTTGTGTCAATTTGTCTTCTCTACTTTATATCAATTCAACACGCGTTATAATTTTCACGCTATTAATTTAAACTGTTCTATGACATTGTACCCCTTTCTCTTTGGTTTATATTCTTCGCCTCACTCTGTTCGAGTAATTTTT
Source organism: Trachelus tabidus (assembly GCA_030142655.1). Taxonomy (NCBI): domain Eukaryota; kingdom Metazoa; phylum Arthropoda; class Insecta; order Hymenoptera; family Cephidae; genus Trachelus; species Trachelus tabidus. The sequence continues at coordinate 1,183,574 of JARQTI010000500.1, forward strand.
GGCGAACTATCGTTACTATTCGCAATGTGGGTTACTCGAGAGAATAAGTATTGACATAGGGCGCATAATTAAACAATAGTAGATAGACAGTCATGTATAACATTACATTAATAAGCCATAGCAATGCTGCAGAGCATAATGTTAAAGCGCAAGCGTCATTACAATTAAGTCGTGCAATTGGAAACTGTTATTTTAAAAAAATATGATGAGTAACGTAGTGTGGGGATTTATCATGATTTAGGGGCTTATCGTGTCTCTAATAAATTTAGCTAACAATAGCGCAACATTTGGATTAGGATCAATGCCTTGATAGCGAATGGAAATCCAAGAGTAAAGTGTGATGTCTAGGGGACTCCGTTGCACTGAAATCCATTTGAAGATGAGAGAGAGACAGTTTACTCATATTTGAATTTCATATCCATACAATGGATTTGATAATGTAACACACAGTATAAATTTTGGAGTCTTATTATTCTTTGGATCTATACAATTTTTCCAGCAAGACCCCATAATTCCTGAGCATCTTAACGACATTCAACAGCCAATCGTAAACCGGATTGAAACACCTGGAAATGGTATCAGAGATAATTCACAGAATTATTCCGTGCCAAATAATTAATCGTTTAACACGTAGCGTGATCAGCCGATGCATGATGAAAACGTAATCATTCACATGTAAAATAATAATCATATCGCAGAATGATTTTATCAATATCCTATTAACACATTTATCAATTTAATCTAGGATTAACAGAAATACGAACTCTCGTAAAATTTAATCCTGTTGAATTTATCGTTTCAATGAAAAACATAAAATTTATAAGATCAATTTGTCCAAGAAAAATTATTAACAATTAACCACTGAAAAATTCACTTAAATTTGCAGAATCCTCGCGGAAAAATGTAACGTCCACGCAGTTAACTAATGTTCTTGGGAATGTCGTATAGCTGCCTATACATATATTTATTTAAATATATATACATATATATATTTAAATCCATTTATTGATACAACTTCTTTTCTTATTACTTACAATAGTTTAAATAAATTCCAGGCATGCGCCCTTCAGACAAACGTTTAATTCGCTTCTTTTTTTCACTTTTTTCATCAAATTTCTTTTTTTTTTTCCATACGCCTTAGCATTTACATTGGCGTCATCACGCTCTCTATATCTCTCAAGAAAAGAATTGAGTGGCTTTCGTAAAAGTAATGTTGGATCTTGAGAGATATTTGGGTGGGTTGGGTGGGGTGTGGCTGGGGGTAGAACGAGGAATTGTTTGGAAAAGTCGCTCTAGGGATGGGTCTGGAGGGCTAGGGGTAGTAATATGTAAAAAGTATATATTTGCTATTACATTTGGAATAATTTAAATCTGTTATAATTAAATTTATCGACAGTAGTGATGTAAAATCAGAGACCTTATCGTAATTCTATACGCGAGCTAGGATTATTACGATCCAAGCCTGGCAGATTCTGAAAGCAGGAAAGGAAGATATTCGTGCGATATATATATATATATAATTAAAGTAAAAATAAGAAGTCCCTTTGTATTTAATCAGGAATTAAATATAACTTAATTACTTACACGTTTGTACATATCCGACGATATTTTGGGGAACGCATTCAAGCGACATACGTATACACCTTTCTGGAATAGAAAAAGAAAACGACATTACGACAAAATAAATGGCTAAGATCATATCGTGTACTATACATATATTAATAGGTAATAGATATATGGCTTGCCTATCTTCAGGAGTTCGTGCCAAGTATTCGCGTTCGATTAAGCCTTCGATGCGCTTTTTGATAATAACGGGTGAAGGTAGGAACCGGATTCGTAGCTGCTCCGTCACTTCCGTGACAAGAATGTTGTGCTGAGGATAAATATTTTCATTTACTTGACTTTCTTCAAAATCAACTGTGAACGTAATACACGTTTATCCGAATTTCTATACGTACAGCCATTCGTTTACGAGCTTTCATGATGCGCACTATTGCAGCTTCGATTTCGTGCTTTCGATCCTCGTCGACCTTATTTCGAGTTTCTCTCCTCTCGGGTTCGGACTCGCCTTTGGCAGCAACCGTCTGGATCTTCACTCTTGACAAATCAGTAAACTTTTATCAATGGAGTGTACATGAGCTCTCTTAAATAAGACACCAGAGTCATTTGTCTACGCATAGCGCGTTAAGAAATCCAGAGATAATCATATCAAAATTTATTTCGTTTTTTTTTAAATACGAATTGATCTAGTATGGAATGAGCAATTTATTATGAACTCAGAACAGAATAATATCCAACAGAATCGTCTGCAAGAATTTACCTGTGCAATTTGCTGGTGAAACTGTCATTCACAGAGAAACAGTGTGAGGGTTCGATTTCCTTAGTTCGTGGATGTTTCAGAAGAACACGTTGAGTCGCCTTACCCATTGCAAGAGATTGCAATGCTCTAACCAGATCTCTTTCAGGAATATCCGTTTCGCTTTGGATTTCCTGGAGAATTCAATTAGATTGTAAAAATACCATTTTAAGCTAACAGCAACAGACAATACGGAAAATGAAAGACAAACCTCATATGTCCAGCGATCCCTGTTATTGAAAAGCATGAGAACACACATCTGGTATGTCGATACTTGAATAATATGCTTCCTTGCATTTCCGCTGCCGTTTGAACGCTGGCTCATGAGACTACTGCTACCACTAAGATTACCACTTCCATTACCACCCATGGAACTTGATGAGCATGGTGTATCCAAGCCTCCGACGCTGCCCTCTTCTCTACGGGGTCCATGGAACACAGCATTGAGATCCGCGGAACCTGAAAACAACCAATGAAACATGTTATATGTATATTATCGCGATTATAGTTCTTTTATATTAATAGGAAAAAGTGTACCAACCCAACTGTGGTTGCAGGGTCAACTGACGACCACTGTGTTTGGCAAGGTAGAACCGTCGAAAAGCTTCGAAGGCATTGCGTGGAGCTGAGGGCATGCTGCACTTGGGTGTAGCAGATTGGGTTGGCCAGAAACCGGTGGTTAGCACCCTCACGCTTAGATCAACTCCATGCAGACTTGCCTATGACATAAAGGAATCAATAGTTTAATTTTGTTAGATTATAAATAACGTGAGATATACTAATTAACAGTATTAAAAAGAAAACAATATTTACCCCAGATGGAACAATGTGATCCTTGAATTCTTCCATAATAGTATTGCTCACAGTCATGTCTTTAAACATTCCTTCTAATTTCGAGGTAAACTGGCATCCACACTCGGTCTAAAAAAATTGAAATGAGATAAAATCGTGTTTAGATTTGAAAAGAGAATGTCTATTTTTCCTGCTGCATGCCATGAAGTCCTGCAGTAGCACCAAGTTTATAACAATCAAATGAATTTCCACCACAGTACCGGAAAGTGTGAGCTTCGTTAAACCATACGGAACTCCAAGGCAAGCATTTCAAGTGGCGTTAATTAAAAAATTCAACACCCCGGCCACACTACTTGCACTTCTAATCAGACTGACAGAGATCGTGAAGTGTTCCTTAGTCAAGAATTCGAAATATTAAACGTTGGGCATTCGGCATGGTTTACAAAGCATACACTTACTTTATGCAAATGGGATGCGAGTGGAAAAAGGGAAGAAAGCGGGAAGTGCTAGTCTATCTTTTCCTTATAAGGAGCATTCTGAATTCTGAGGAAGACACTCTCCAAGGAATCTTTCGGCGGATCGGGAGTCAGCTTTTTCATGGCAATCAAGATGTCCAAGTCTACGTTGAACGCTCCCTGTGACTATCGAAACTAGTCAATTTAAATAAGCCGTCATTCCCTATTTCTTTTCCCCGCCGTTAAGTACTTTTTACGCCTATGTGCTGTACCATGAGTGTTTGATATCAATTAATTAATAGGAAATATTAAAAACCCACCTTGAGTTTAGATATCATATTCTTCTCGCTGTCATCGGAAACAGACTTATTAAGAAGTAGCCGTTTTGCCAAGTGCTGCTTATAGTACCGTTCGAACACGTCTTTCTCTTGTAAAAATCTGAAAAGTACCATCGTTTTATCCAGAACACCTTCTATCTCTTGTTCCGTCATCTGCAATTAGAAAAATGTATCCTCAATGATATAGTATCCAATCGATTGGAGTGCTTACGATAAAAATTTTAATGAATTAGAGCAACAGCTGACTCTGCAAGAAAAAAAAAAGTATGTGCCGCGATTTCGCAAACCTTACTAACCCCCTTGACACCCTTTTTCAGTTTGTCATCGATGAACAGCGACAAATATTCCGGGCTCTTCGCATTTAGGTTCAAAAAGTGTTCGAAGTCGGAAGCAATCATCTGCTTAAATAGTTTATCATTGTTAAAGGAATAATGGAGGAAGTGATCGAAACGATCCTTAAGATCCAATAAGTTCTGGACGAAATGCACTGCATTTGTAGTTGATTCGTGCTCTTCCTGTACCATAGCTCGACCTTGTTCCCTAAGGAACTGTGAGACACAGTCGCAAACCGTACGTAAACCATCAGTGACTCTTGAGAATAGCTTATACATGCAACCAAGATCTTCGGTTTTCTGATTTTTGAGCATGTGCACTACTCCGCTGTTCTCCATCTGTAGAGAAATCAATAACCAGTGTAAATAATTTTAACATTGTACTCAATTATTAGAGTAATTAAGAGTTATCGGAAGTACCTCGACTATGGTTTTCATGTGGATTTTTATAAGCTCCTCCTCGACAACCTCAACTATTCGTGGCTCTGTGGATTCGTCCAAGTAATGTTTCGCTCTGTCGGATTCCTCGCTGATTCTAGCCTCGACTTTTTTTATGTACACTGATGCGCTGTTCTCAGCGAGAAATTTCTGTGACTCCATCTGAAATTTTATTATGACTTATTAAAGTCTAATCAAGGAGATAATTGAAATTGAATATTTATGATTAAAAAAAAAGCGTACTCTATAAAATTCGGCACTCTGCTGTAAGAAAGGTCTCTCAAAATCCTCTTCGTAAACTTGACGACTGTTAATTCCCAGTAGCATTAACATTTGGCAGGCATTTTTTATCGCAATGCGATCTACTACTTCGCCTCTTCTTTCTCTTGCCACCATTCCCAGAAGTGTCTCGCGTAAATGATCTCGCACACATCCGTACCTGACGACCTGAAGAGAAATATACATGAGTTACTTCAGTCTGTGTAACAGTTGTAGTCCGTCCACGAGTAAATAAACTTTTGCAGGGGCCAACTTGAAAGGACTTTTCAGGCAAAAGAATCTTTTAGATAGACTTTTTTACTTGTGTAACGATAGTACGTGTGAGTCCTTATCGATATAGAAATTACCTGGTCTCGGAATATGATAAGTCCCAAATTATATACATTGTCCACGTCATTCTGTTGCACATAAACGCGATCCATGTACATGAGAATGTCTCTGATCATCACCATTGATGTTTGATGATCGTTCCAAGCTTGGTTCAAAGTTTGGAGGAAATTATTGTGGAGGGATCGTAAGACATCCTCGCGAACTTTATTCTCCAGGTGTTGTGTTACCACTTCTTTTAATCCTGTGTAAAGTCGTTCTCCATATTTATGCAAAACCATGGTGTATGCATTGCGATACAACTCTTCGAAGCTAAGGCCAGAGTTATTCTTCTTCTGAATCTCCTGTATGGCATTTTTTAATAGAGTCCAAATGTTCTCTACATACTTTTCATCCATAGTCATCTGAAAGGAAGGAAGATACCATTTGATTTTAATTAATCAGAAATATAATTAACCCACAAATCATTTCAGCCAAAAGCAGAGGTCGATATTGCATTCATTGTTATAAGAATGTCATTTGCCCTAATGAGTTCTCGAAGCCTGAAGACGAACTGAAATAACCCTGCATTAAGGGTTATCTCACCCAGGATTGCAGGTGCATGTTGTAAGGTAGATCGTTTATACTGATTGTATTCCATGATGTCTGTCTTGATTGTGCCACGCTTTTATTCAGCTTCTCTAATTGTTGAAATCTCTGATGATGATGATTTCTTGGGCTGCGATCAGCTAAACTATTTTCTCTGGGGATTCTATTCATTGATTCTCTTGCGACTTGCTAATTCACACTCTTTTCAATCTTTTAATCATTTAATCAATTGTTGTATGTGTACATTAGAAAAATTCATGCCATTCACCTCCTAAAATTCAATGCTCAGCAGTCTGAGATTTAGCATGATGTTACAATGTTGAATGCTCTTCTAATAAGATGACACAATTATTGTTCTTATATAATCAAGAGAGAACTAACACAGGAAACATATTGCTATTTATAAATCCAGTAGTATACCGTTTTCAATTAATTTTGACACATTGCTGCAAGGTACCCAGTTGTACAAGAAATCCGTTGTGAATGACATATAATTAAATAGAAGATTTTTACACAAACTTTTTCATTTCGATCATTGAATTAACTGCAAATTTCTGCAAACACAAATTTTGTAGATAGCAACTCGACAAACAAGCTAAATTATTTTAAACCACTTATTACATTTCAAACATAGAATTTTGTAGGTGACAAAAAGTTTCTTAGATGCAAAAGAAAAAATGAAGATGGCATCAAGCTTCAGCTGTCTTTTCTGTTGCTATAACAACACTCACTCTATGACAAAGATTCTGTCATACCTGTCTATTAACAAATATATGATGACAATATATTCACATCAATATAAGAATTACATGATGAACATGGAAAATAATAAATATAGATAACTATGTATTTTGTCACTAACAATTTAATAGTTACATTATCGAGTCGGAATGAAATAGCAAATTACATATTGATTGGAAAACTCAAAGTTGAATTTATAGAGAACTGATGAGTGAATTCAATAACTGTACATAGTAGCATGCTGCATCATATAAACAAGATTGAATATGTGAAATATTCAATATGGATAACTTTTTATTCATAAAAGATTAAAGAATCATCGTAATCAATATCTATGACACACTTTACATTTCAGAGATAAACAGAATCTAAATAATATACTGTATTATGTATAATACACATCCAGAAAATAACACTTTTTAATATATTCTGAAAATTGAACTTGAAAGTATCCTTGTTTCACTGATCATCCATAAAATGATAAACCTGTTTCAAATGTATGTAAATAAACAAATCAATCACTTCTATAGTATACGTATATCAAAGTAAAATTAATTAATTGTGAAAAAATCAAACAAGATACAAAGTAACAATAAATGACAAACTTTCAAAAACAGATGGCAAACCAATAAGAAAAACGAAGTAGAAGAAGAAATTTACAAGAATCATAAAGCTCAGAGAGCGAGAAAAAGAGAAAGCTATTACAAATAAAACATATTACAGAACAGAAAGTAAATATAAAAGTGAAAGAATTTCTTACCGGAAAAGCACGTATCCGCATTTTGCTTTCCTTCTTGGGCAGTGCACTGCTCTTCATCATGCTGGTTTAAAATATTAACGAGAATCCTCAAAAACACTTGGTGGTCGAGTCGGCGATAATGTCAGCCTGCGTGCACATTGACAACACTCATGAATTAGAGCTGGCATTCACGCATTGAGAATAAAGATAGACCGTATAGAATCGGTCAACAAAACTTGCGTCCGTACCACTGACTACTTTTGACACTGAGAGACCAGAGGAACAGGATGACCAGGATATTTTCACTGTTACGGTTCATTTAACAAGTAAAAAAAGAAACATGAGAAAGGTTTTTCCTTGTGATCGTTGTGTAGTCGGAGGAAATGGTAGCAGAGGAACGAGAGAGACTGAGAAGGGAAGGACGCGAAGAGGGGTATATTCAAAGGGATGAGAAGAGGGGAGAAAGGAAAAAGATAAAGAATGTAAAAGAGGGCAAGCGAGAGAGTAAAGAGACAAACAGTCCCTCGATATAACCGACCGAGGAATAGCAGAGAATTCCCTTTGGACGAAAGGAGGATCCAAATGAAAACAATTATTTCTATGATAGCACAGTTATGATCCGCTTCATTCAACGATTTTCACTAAAATTTCTATGAATATCACTGTCAGACAAACTCGCCCTTCTTTTTAACAATGAGGAAATCTTGGACACAGGAGCGTTGATTGGGACATCTTGAATTTCATTAGCGAGCACATCGGCACATTTCTGCGACAGAGTGACGTTCGCGAAACTGCTGCCACGACATGCAAGATACGTTCCAATGATTCTTTAATGCTTTTAAATGTTTTAGCTGATTTTACGTGGATTTTATTGGCGCGACATGAACGCGTACCGCACGATCGACCCGAGAGTTTCTAATTCGATTTCTCGACGGACGGCTGGTGGACATAGGAAGTGCCTTTCGTCGTTGGGTAGGTTTATGTTCACGTTCGACTACAACGCCAGCAGCTGGTTGTGAGAAACGAAAGTCACACCGGATTTGTCAATTTCCGTGCGTCCGCCGAGACGGACTTGATGATTGGGCAAAGCTCCTTTACGATGGGACGCGCTGACCTATGTGAAGTTAGCACTACAATAATTTCGATTTATTAAAATATACCTTGTTCTATCACAGGTATATTCCGAATATTACACTACCACTCAGTACTGTGACTGACTGTGACCAACACTGTGTCCTTATTCATCCATACGCATCTAAGAAAGATGAAATTACTTTTACAGAACTGTCAATATATTTCGGAACACATTTTAAATAGTTTTGGTGGTAATTGGCTGACCAATTAAAAAAAAGTTTTGCGGATAATGAGAAACAAAATAACTCCGTAAAGTTAACCGCTTAAAATTTGATTTTTTTGTTGTCTTCAATATGAGCTTAACAAATGGGTAGTTTTTTTCGTGTTACCAGAGATAATAACCTATTCATCTCTAGTGTTACAAAAAAACGAACTCAAAATTTTAGGGGCTCATGGGTTCTTTGGAATATTTAAAAAAACATTTTGCACACCGTTGTTGGGTATCACGCATATGGAAGTATGAAGCTGGCCATACCATTCTTTATTTCTCGATGATTTCTTGATGCGGCGGGGCTTAATCAAAGTAAAATTTTATGTTTTAGCATCGACAATGGAACTCAGGCTTAATTCAGGCGTGCTCCAAGCAGCGAGCGTCGACCAATGCGTAAAGAGTATTTAATGACGTGATACTTAATTCTAAAGAACCTTGTTCATTGGTCCATCCTAGCTGCTTGCTGCCTTCGGTCCACTTTGGTCTGAATCAGGTCTCGAGGAACTGACACATCTCCTCATTTGAGGAGGCAGCCATAAGGAAAAGGAGGAAGGAAGGTCTCAAGGAGTATTGAGCAGATACTACAGACGAGTTATTATGACTCATCTCGTAAATGCTTAATACTATCAAAGCCAGTTTCCCATGCACCTTAATTTGAATAATGCATTGGTAGGCAAACAGGATCCCGTCTAACCAGAAGATATTATTCACTCCTGTGAGACATTCCTATGTGGTTATCCCCAAAAAAATATTTAGTTTGGATATTTAGATTTTTCAATAAAACCATGTGCTACCAAAATTTTTGATTTTCGAAAAACTGATCAACTACATTTCATAATTGGTCAGCCTACGACTACTAAAAAAAATCAATTTCATAGGAAAAAATTTAATCAGTCAAAGTTGTACTCCTAACTTCACATCAGTCGATGAACTTAATTTGTATTACTATACGATATATTCAGATACATTTCGATACTGATTGCACACGCTAGATGGTACAAGTGTTACAATCAGTTACAATGCAATGGACAGCATTCATGAAAAGAATGTATTTTTAATATTTAACGAAATTTGCTCATCTTTCATTGATATCATTAATGTATCGTATAAAGAGTGATCCTGTATCAATCAAAAATAATAATTAAATCTGAAATGAATTATACACAATGTATCGATAGTACAGATTAATATGTGTATGTAAGGTTATGGAGTTTATGATACTTTTTACGAAATAGCAAAAACGTTTCGTCATGTAAGATATAACCGTTGGAAAATTTAATTTTCTTTTACAGTTTGTTTTGTGCTTGAAGAAAACACTTGTATGACGTATTGCGATATAGATGTGCACATATTAGAAAGTACTGCGAAATCCTGTAACACAAATATTTAATGAAGATAAGTTATCATTGCTGATTTTATCTGAAGAAGGCAATCGTGGTCCTCCAATGCATAGATTAATGATGGTGAAACAACTGTTATCTGTTGTACAGAGTTATTCAGTTGAAACACACCAATTGAATTTGGGTTTAGCATAGAAATCAAATAGACAAACTGAGGCAAACTCATTTCAAATGGTACATTTAGTCTGAATAACTTTGTATATCAAAAGAAATAGCAAAGCTCTTAGAATACTTGCAGTATTAACATTATATACTTTTATCGTATTCTTTTATGCAAACTTACCAAACACATGCATTAATATAATATATGTATTAAAATCATTTATCGTTGATATTTTGTATGTCCATAACATACATCGAAAAGACAATGCCAAACTATACGTATGCATTGCTTGTTCTAATTTTTAGTAAATTAAAAATTAGAAAATAATATGTCCTATCTTTGACACTTACTACCAATCTCATGAGATATATACATTTCAATAATACCTTAAGTCCATAAAATTGACATGTCAATAGATATAGAATATTTAAATATTAAAGGTAGTGTGGTAGAATTATGCTGTGAAGTTGATCCTACATTTTTTAATGTTTAATCGAAAGAGTTTAATCAGCTGCATCTATTGATTCAAAACACAATTTGATCACAGTTAAAAAGATCCTAATTATTAGAGTTGGGCAAAATTAGGGTGGTGAAGCATAAATGTTTGTATTTAGTCAGATGTCTTTAATTTTTGCAAAAGCTATTAAGTTACTCTATGCATTAAAATATTTCCAGAAAGCTTGATATGTAAGGTGTTTACTGTGAGAAAATGAACATTATTTACTATACACTTCTAAAAAAATAATTGTTAAACGGAATGCATGCGGCGGCTGTTTCTCTCTTTCGCATGTTTTTTTCGCCATATCGAAACGCTACGGAAGTAATGACGGTGCAGGTTTGCACGTTCAGTAAGCGATATAATTTAATTATGAAAATAATTATTACTTGCAAGTATTAAATTCACATTTTTAATATATATATTTCTATTCATTTCATGGAATTTAACAAATTATATATGACTTGATTAAACTTCAGCCAAACTCTATACTACTATCTTGAGGTTTTTTTTTTTGAAAGCAAAAGTATTCATTACACTCCTTTGATGCAAAATTAATCACTTTTCTTTCACTATTGCCATTTAGATCGGGTAATTCTCAAAAGAAGAGAATAGTATAATCTCAGTTTATCCTACTACATATCCCCCAAAGAGGGTTAAGCTGATTAAGGAAAGAAGAGGAAGAAGAAGATCAGGTCGTTGCTACTAAAAATTATTAAATTTCTTATCAATTGGATAACGGCTATCGATAGATAAAATAATACCGTTTAAAGTTAATTCCTATAAAACACGAATGTTTATCGGGTAAATCATTCTCGCGATGACGGATTTGGATGGATGTCACATGATCATTTGCTTTCACCCATAAAATACTAAATGTCATTTAGATAAGGGCAATATCATAATTCTCTACTCAAGGATATATCCCGGATTACACATCAGATGAAAAGAAATAGAAAAATAAATGTAGAATTAAAAACCATATAGAATTGCATAAAATCTATGAGCTTTTATCCAGTTTTATTTAAAATTGTAACCAATTACACATTAGCTACAAAGTCTGACTATTTTGCAGATGGACTATATAATTCTTCACCAAATAACGCATGTAAAATAACACAAAGTAAGAATAGCCTTGCAATTGAAATACACAAGATCCTCTCTTGGAATGTTGTTTAACAGGAAGAAACGAAGTTATGTAACATTACAGAATATCAACCGATGAATGACTATGTCAGAGGCTCTATTTAATTTATGAATATGGTTCAATATAGTGACTACTCCCAACGAGTTTTATGATCTTTCAGATAGCTGATAAGGATATATGTCGGTGTCTTTAAGGTTCTGTAACAGTACCTAATGAACTAGAGAAGACAAATCATCAGTTTACACTATATCAATTCGAGATCAAAGTTCCAAATTCCAAAGTCTAGTAAGAGCTGTTTCTCTTACTCTTTGCTAATAGTATATCTATATACTTATTGCATATACTGTTGTAAATAGTGATTGCGTTTTCTGATATCACTCTTGTTTATTTGGATTATTTAGGACATCTTTAACGTGCCATATTGTCGAGTGATTTCTACTTTAGTTGTGGAGTAAACGTAGAGTCTGGGTGACTGTGAAAGAGAAGTCCTGAGGAGTGTCAACGGATTAACAAGCGGCAAAGCAGCAACTAGCAACAAGTGCACTATACCCAGTGAGAGAAATTGTTTTGTAACCCTGCGAAAACAGGAGAGGTCAGAAAGTGTAAAAGAGAGGGGAACTAATACTGGAGAAAGAGGATCTGAACTGTAGGAGGTAAAGAGAAACGAAGACAGGAAAGTCTACTCGTCGCCATGTTCGTGTCCCATCGGTTCTTTAGAGCGAATACGAATGTGATCAGAGCAGCGACTCGACTTCAGTTCGACGGTTCCAACGGTGCTGGTTTATTGTCGCTCCTGCGTTCTGGCTTATCGGGCTCCACATCCAACGATTATAATCTAACTCCTCATCTCCACATCAGAAACTTTAGTATCTCTGCTGCAGCTATGGCTAAGATTAAGGTGAATGTACAGAATGGATCTTTGACAGATGTGGATAATGTCACGATATTGTGTATCATATAAATATTTATGGGGTTCTAGTTATTTAATATTCTAGTTTTGAGCATTTTTTGTGGTACTTGGTAAGATCTCTTTTCTTCTCTGGGAAATGGATTGTGAGTACTTATATTGTAATTTTTTTAAATTAATCAGGACTTTGAACCCTATAATATTTTGTTTCGTCATCAACTACTACTTCATATATGCTGCTGTGGAATTTTTATTTTGAAAATTGTAAATGTTATTTACTCCTTAAAGAGGCATCAGCACCATTATAATAATATTATTCTTATTTCAATCTATACCCTCTATATTGTTCATTATAAAAGTATTTCCTATGTAAGGTATTCTTTTTGAGACAAATGGAAGGACAGAGATTAATCAATTTTTAATTTTCACAACACATTTAATTAACATAGTAGAAATTCAATTAAAATATTCCAACATTTTTTATTAAAAAATTATCATTGTCATATTTGATGTAAAAGAAATGTCTTAAAAAATTCATCCACTTTCGCCATTTAAAAGCGGAGATATCTCAGAAAAGAATATAGCTTTTTTAACTTATGAAGTATATTCATATAGCGCAATTTTGACTATTTTAATTCCATATGTCTCTGTAAGTATATCGTACTGAATAACATATTTTCATGGCAAATGTTAATCTTCAATTTTAATTAACACAATAACTACCTTAATTGTTGGTCTGCACTTATGCAAAAATATCTATTAGCAGATTATGTATTTATGTTTAGTTGTAGTTTTGAATAATTGTATAACATGTACTTTTTTTTCTTTAAATAGACAGGACTATCTATTAGCAGATTATGTATCTATGTTTAGTTGTAGTTTTGAATAATTGTATAACATGTACTTTTTTTCTTTAAATAGGCAGGACCTGTTGTTGACATCCTTGGAGATGAAATGACTAGAATCATTTGGGAGTCTATCAAAGAAAAGCTTATTCTTCCATATCTTGACATCGATCTTCATATATATGATTTGGGAATTGAAAACAGAGATGCTACTAACGATAAAGTAACGGTAGATTGCGCTGAAGCTGTGAAGCGTTATAATGTTGGTATTAAATGTGCAACAATCACTCCTGATGAGAAGAGAGTAGAAGAATTCAAATTGAAGCAAATGTGGAAGAGTCCTAATGGAACAATCAGGAATATCTTAGGTGGTACTGTATTCCGTGAAGCTATTATCTGCAAGAACATTCCACGACTAGTAACAGGGTGGAATAAACCAATCATTATAGGCCGTCATGCCCATGGAGATCAGTACAAGGCCACTGATTTCATAGTGCCTGGTGCTGGTAAACTTGAAATATCATGGGTTGGTACAAATGGTGAAAAGATTCAACATACTGTTCATGAATTCAAGGGAGCAGGAATTGCACAAGCTCAGTTCAACACTGATGAAAGTATTCAGGCATTTGCACATAGCTCACTCCAATATGCCCTAGCACGTAACTACCCACTGTATCTGTCCACAAAGAATACTATTCTGAAGAAATATGATGGAAGATTTAAAGACATTTTCCAAGAGATTTACGATACAGAGTACAAGAAACAGTTTGAAGCAAAGAATATCTGGTATGAGCATCGTCTCATAGATGACATGGTCGCTTACGCTATGAAATCTGAAGGTGGATTCGTATGGGCTTGCAAAAATTATGATGGTGATGTTCAGTCTGATTCGGTAGCTCAGGGTTATGGATCCCTTGGTCTTATGACATCTGTTCTCATCTGTCCGGACGGCCGTACTGTTGAAGCTGAGGCTGCTCATGGTACTGTTACACGTCATTATCGCCAGTACCAGCAGGGCAAGGAAACCTCTACTAATCCGATTGCTTCAATATTTGCCTGGACTCAAGGATTACTTCATCGCGCTAAGCTAGATAATAACCCTGAACTAAAGAAGTTTGCAGAAACTCTCGAGAAAGTATGTGTCGACACAATTGAGTCTGGATTTATGACTAAAGATCTAGCTATTTGCATCAAAGGAATGGATAAAGTAACCAGATCTGATTATCTTGAGACTTTCGAGTTTATGGATAAAATTGCTGAAAATTTGAAGAAACAGATGAAAAATTGACTGCCTGTTGAAGGAGAAATCAATATTGATCAAGAAACATTACGTGCTAAATATTAGATACATTATAAATTTCACATCAAATTGGAAAAGAATGTCCTGAGATGTAGTTCTATTTGTTATTCACTTTTATTTATTTTTTATTGAATAACGAAATGACTAGCATAGAACGTGCAAGGAATATCAATAAATACTGTGTAAAACAGCCTATTGAAAATATATTCTGCCTAGGGCAGTCAGTAGAAATGATAATGAGTATGTAAGTCCAGCTAGCAACTGAAGTTATATTTAGAATTATAGAAGTACACATAAAATGGAGGAGTTTTATAAAACTAACAGAACAGTGCATACTATCTTTACAAGTATTGCTAAAAATGTGGTAATTAGTTTCGGATATTAAAATTATTTTTTATTCAGTACAAAATATGTTATTCCTTTCCCTATATTCTCAAGGCTTATGCTGTGTAATTTATCTTGGTAGTAAAGCAATTGATGAATTATGTAACATCTGTAGGAAGTGAAATACCGTGTAATCAATGTGGGGCCATTTTATGTAAAGATAAACATTTTAATTTTGCTGATTTCAATATTATTTACATAATCGTTGCTTTTTAGAACAAAGGTCAAACACAGGTCTCTGCAAGAACAATGATATACGATGAAAGCAGTAATATTAGAGTCAAAGACATTTTCTACATAAACCAACAGTAATTGTAAATGCTTACGAAAATACATTTTCCATTTCTATTATCATCATTTTCTCGTACTTTCCTATCTTAAACAAAATACCTTGGCTGTCCATTGGAAAATTATACAAATCATTTAAAAAAAAATTACTTGCTTCCAGAATCATAATTTATAATTATAAGTTTTTTTTTCAAAATATATTAAACCAAGGCGGATTAAGTAATTTATCTCAATCCGGAATTAAAAAGAAAAGTAAATTATGTAGTTGAAAGTATTATCGGAATAGTAGTCTCTCGCTAAGTCCGTGCTAGGATGGAATTCTCCGTCCTGAAAGCTAGCAGCTTATCTTCATTACAGTGAGGTATATTTTCAAAAAGTGAAATGGCGGTAATTCGTTAGGTGCGCATTTCTTTCCATAGAGCTACTTACACCCCGGTGGCTCGAACTTGATGAGAAACTACTGTAATTTTCTTTAATAAGTTCCAGTTTTAGAGTCTTCGTTATCTGTTTTGCTTGTTTCAATTACTAACTGTTTAGTGATTTCACCAGATAAATGTAAAGATTATATTTTTTTATTTGGTGCATTGTTTTAACAGTTTTCTTATTGGATTTAACCATGTATTTTTAGTTTATAAAAAGTGTGAAAATCATCTAATTTGATTTGATAAACATGCCATTGTTAGAATATTTTATTAAAAAGAACGTAAAATTGATTTTTATAAATTGTTTGAATATCCCGCTACTTTGAGAACCAGCGACTAGTACGACACCTACCATGATCTTTACAGGTCAGGTTCCCTATTGGAGCCAACCGGTATACGCCAAGTATTTGACGTGTACTGTGTGTGTTCAGTGAATGACAAAATATTGTGTTTTATTCACTGGATTATGTTCGAAATGGCTTCAAAAAAGGAACAGAAGGAAAATGAGACACCTGTAAGTTTTTTTTATATTTAAGGATTTAACTTTGAACTGAAATATCATAATTTTTGTGTGTCGGATAACATTGTGTAGGTTACCCCATATGTGTACATATTTTATATTTGTACTTTGCATTTTATCTTAATCATTTTATTTCACTTAGACTATATAAATGATAATAAAAATCGTCTATAGTTTAATGTTATTTAAAAGGCTTTGTAATTCATTTGATTCGTATGTCCACAGGTGATTAAAGTCAATAAATGGGATGGTTCCGCTGTAAAGAATGCTTTGGATGATGCGGTCAGAGATGTTTTAATAAGGAAATACAATTACATAGAGAACTTTGCTTTGTTAGATGGAAGATTGGCTCTCTGTGGAGTTGCAGTCGGCATAGCTACAGTTGCATTGCTTTGGGATTATTTATACCCTTTTCCTACTTCTAAGCCCGTTCTTGTTGGTTGTGTCTCAATTTATTTTATCCTTATGGGTATTCTGACGCTCTACACTACATATAAAGAGAAAGGAATATTTACAGTTGCTATTCAAAGGTAATTAATCTTAGTATAGGATAAAATGTTATCATCATTCTGGATTGATAAACATTCATAAAACATAGCAACTTATGGTATTAATTTTCGTTTATTTACAGAGATCCAGCAGGATTTGATCCTGACTTTGTATGGGAAGCAAGTTCCTATTTAAAAAAGTATGATGACAAATATAATCTTGTATTATCTGTGAAAAGTGAATCTTCTGGAACAATTAATGAAACATCCGTCACGAAATCCGTCGCTAATTTCATAGATGTCAATGGTGTTGTCATTCCAGAGTTGGTAGAAGCTGTGGTAACGAGTATGCATGACAGCTTGACCAGTCATCGTAAAGACAAATAGATTAGAAAGCTACGAGTGTTATCGATCTGTATGCATTTGTTGCACAATATTCACATACTGAAATCCAATTACAAAGCATTTAAATGATTTTGATACCAACTGTATTTCATTTTTAATAGAAGTCATGTATGATTCTTTATGTCTTATTTGTACTTCTTAGGCTTAATAATGTACTTTTAAGCTTTTGGTATAACAGGTGCAATATGTACTCGTGAAAGGATGACGTGCTTATAGTGAAAATAAATTTTACTTCACTTCCGTTAGTTCCATTAAACTCATTGAGAGACTAATGTTACTAAAATAATGTATATTATATTATTATCGTTGAAACAAATTAAATAACTACAATATCCTACGAAGCACGAATGAAAAATGAAAGAGCAACGGGTTTTGTCTATGATTCAAATTTTATTTATAGATAACTTATAAAAAAAAAATACCGAAAGCTTGAGATATTATGACATTTTGAAAAATTTGCATTCCCAATTTCGATTCAAGTCAGAGTGTTATTATGTTTTTTTTCTAGTTTTGCAATGGAAAAAGAAATATATATAATGGATATTTCATTTACATTCAATATATGGACAATAATTTTCATCAATTTACAGCATTGGTACTAACGAAGTCTTCTGAATGTATAAAATAATGAAAACAAAATTTCGTTGATATTCCAAATGACCAAATCACGTTATTCACTTATCAGAGTCATTTGAAGCTCATTCAAAGAATCACTGCACAGTCAATGGTAGTAGGAAAAGGAAAGTCCGCTTGTAAAAAAAAAAAAATCTAAGATATTGAATAAGATGAACTTTTCAAACGCCAATCCCCTTACCCCATGCGTAACGTTAGCAGAGCTTAAAACTACGCTTGAATAAAATTCTGTTCAGTAAGAATATTCTGAAAGAAAATGAAGAACAGATTCTCTTACTATTATAGTAGAAACAGTTCTTTTGCGCTTCGAAAAATGATTAGCGCAACAATTTTTAATCCATATAAAGTTCTAAGACAAATCCATTTTATCCGTGCGTCGTGTCGTCCTCAACAAAATCGGCTGCTTCTTCGCGCGTCACGCATTCTACATGAGACACCTTATTGCGGAATTTGACGCCATAAAATTTATTCGCATGTTGAAGTAATTCAGGTCTAAATAGGAAAAAAAAAAGAAAAAGAATAAGATATAAATAATTGTCAATGGTAAATAAATTTTTACCTGAATGTTGTTGTGATAAATTGTGCATCTGAACTCAATTCGTGAATCATATCAGCCACTGCCTTTCTGTGCTGAGCATCAAGTGCTTGATCAATTTCATCAAAAAGATAAAATGGCGCAGGATCGCACTTCTGTATAGCGAAGATCAAGGCCAGGGCGACCAAAGATTTTTGACCACCGGACAATTGATTCATTTCGCGCATTTCAGCTCTGTGACCAGTGAAAGACACTCGAATGCCAACGCCAATGAAACGATCGGAATCTGCTGCTTCTGAAGATCCATCATCCCCCTCCTCGCCGTCGGCTGTTCTCATAACTAGCTGAGCATGTCCCGATGGCACTAGCTTCTTGAAGACTTCACTGAAGTATTTGCTCACCTGGTACAGTTGAAAAAAGTTAATATCGACTGGGAACAATTTTATTATTTTATAAGGTCATTCAACCTACTTGTTTAAATGTAAATTGAATCGCTTCACATTTTCTTTGTTCCAATACAGACATGAGTTCCTTGATCTTCTCATCGCCACGGTCCAATTCCTCTTTACGTTTTACTAATTTTTCTTTCTGATCACTGAACGACATGAACTGATCCAATGCTTTCTTATTTACGTGGCTAAAAGCACGAGAAAGAAACGAATAGTAATGGACGAGCCCACATGAGTTATTATAATAGTTTATACTTGTATACATTACCTATATTTTTTCAAATGATTATTAGCCTTCTCCATTTCACGGAATAACTGTTTTGTACTCATACCATTGAATTTCGAATATATCTCATGACTCGGCAACGCGCCAAGTTCAGTGATCTTTTGCGTGCACTCCACAATTTTCTGTTCAAGAATGTTAAGTTTACTGGCTAACTTTTCTAAATCTTTAGCATCGGCGTCTATTTTTTCTTGAGCTTCTTTCTCCTTCATTTTCCATTTCTCCACCTCAGCCGATTCTGCTCTTTGCTGAAAGCACAAAGGAACGTTTGTAAATCACCGTCACCGATACATGACTTTTCGATCACTTACTTTCTTTGTAGCTATATTGACCGCCTCGTTCTGCACCTTAAAATCGGCATTCACTTTGACAAGTCGCTTCTCTATATCAGCCAGCTGAGCTTTCGAGGATTCGAGCTGTCTCTGACGATCCTCCACTGATATTTCTTGTAGAGCCTGAATCAATTCGTCTTTACGACGAACTAGATTGTTAGTTAATAAATTTTCTAACTTATTTTTCTCAGCCTCCAGTCGCATTCTTTTGGCAAAGGCTTCCTTGTTCTCTTTAGTCAAGCTCCTGATCTTATCGTTCAGGGTATCGACCTAATCATTATTTTTAATCAATTTATAATACATTCTTTTTCATTGGCATACAGAATTCTTCGAGCCTTCTAATTTTACAAGGTTACCTGGTGCTGATCAGTCACAGACAATTGTTCCATTAGCTCCTGATGCAATTCACTTTCCAAACCTTCCTTCGTAGCTCGCATTGCTTCCAAATTGGATGTACACTGTGCAAGACTTCTTTCTTTAGGCGTACGATATCTTTCTATCGCGCTGAGCTCCTCCTTCATCAAACGTATCTCAGCTTTCATCTTGTCGTATATGTCTCTGAAAGAATATTACAAATTCATTAAGACCGTTTAGGTTTACAAATCATTTAACATAACTTAGTATCATAAAGTTAACGCTTATTGGTGTATATAATTCTATGATAAAACTAACTTTGCCTTGCTGTTCTTAGTCTCGGTACGTTGCATCTCACTAACGTATGAGCTAATACTCTGATCAGCTGTTCTGATCTCTTCTTTCAAGCTGGCTAATTGTGTCTCCAGAGTGTTTATCTGCGCCATTAATTCAGATCTAGTTTTTTGAATCTCTAGACGAGAGCGCAGTGTATTGAAGTATCCACCAGTTAAGGAACCCTTGGAGGAGACTTGATCGCCCTCAAGAGTCACGCAATCCAGACCGGAAGTACGTGCTAAGCTCGTGGCAGCTTCCAAATTACGACATATCAGAGTTTTACCAAATATATACCTGAACGTACGGGAGAAACATGTATTAAAGTGTCTCTTTGCTTTACTTTAAATGTTAATTTATATTATTTTTATTACCTAAGTGCTCTATCGTATTTAGGATCATAGTTCAAGCGTGATATCATGGGAATGGCGTCGCCGGTTTGTGGATAGTCTATGGCTTTTACGTGTAAACGATTCAAAGGCATAAACGTAACTTCTCCTGGCAAACGTTGATTGTTCATCTCTTTAAGTATCTTTGTACCGAACTTGTCTGTCTCTACTATATGGTGGAACAATCGATTTCCTGCTGTCACTTCTACAGCCATGTAGACGCTCTTGTCACAGTCAAAGTTTTCAATCACTGGACCATAGTAGCTGCTCACTTCGTGAGCCATGTCGCGCCGCTCGCTGTTTAATTACAATAATTAATTGTACTGGGTTCATTAGTTAATGTCAATTAGTATAAACTGAACTAATATTTACCGGAAAGTATCTAACACCTTACGCACACTGTCTCTGCCATTGAGAATTGGTTTTCCAGCCATGGACCGCAGACTCTGATCTGCTTTTGCTAAATCTTCCTTTAAGCTTGAGAGATTCAGCTGCAAGACACTCTCCTGTCGGTATCTGCAATGAAAGAAAATTATTGTCTGATTCGTTTAAAAGCTGTAAGATAAAGAGCTCAAAGACTTACTGCTCCTTGCGCGTGGCTTGACACTGATCCTTGGATTTAGTGAGCTCATAGTATTGTTTATTGTGATCATCTATAGATGCTCTTTGACGTTCCATTTCGCGCGTATGTTCTTCTATTTTCTTTTCTAAGGCAATTTGTTTTTCGGCATCTTTCTTCAGATCTTCGCTGATCTTCTTCTGATGCTCTTCCTTGTCTTTTATCTGTTTGGTAAGCTGCCTCAATTCATTTTTTATCCAATTGTCCCTTTCATCCTATGACAAATGATTGTTAGACTTGAAAACTTCGAAAAATATTTTTTTATTTGTTCTTCTTATGTAGTATAGTTAGTATTGACAATTGTGTACCCTGCTAGTAAATTGGCTACCACGTCCTTGCTTGGCATATAGTTCCTTTCGTTTTTGCTCTTTTAATGCAAGCTCTCTCGTGCATTCCTCCTCTACACGTTTCATTTCTTCATACTGAAAAAAAAGACGGAATTTATTTTTAGTACCAGGCTTTCTTGAAGCTGTGGGTTATCTTGTGGGTATTTACTTCAGGCTTTATAGCTTCAAGTTCTTGTTCACGAGCCGCTATGTTCGACTTGAGCTTTTCAAGTTCTTGCTGAGCACGTTTCCTGCTGTCATTGTCACCCTTTACTTCTTCGAGTAAATCATTGATTGTTAGGGTGAGTTTGGTTTTCTCTTTGAGCAACTGCTGTTGTTCGGCTCTGGAATATTTGGTGGGAATTAGTAATTATGTTTAACTAAATGTTTTCTTCATGCATTTTTTACATACGTGAGGGTATCGCGTTCTTCCTTAGCCGTGGATACTTCTTTCTTTGCTTCTTTTAGGCGTTTCGTTGCTGCACGAACCATTTCTTGTGCTGTTTTTGCTTCGGCACCCAGCCTTGCTTGTTCCGCACCGCTGTTCGCCCGGGAAGTTTCTAAATCCTCTAACTTTCTTCGATTTTCTTTTAGCTCGCGTTCGTGTATCGTGTATTCCAAACAACGACGTTGTTTGTCCCATTGTTGATATTCTTTTAATTCTTCTTTCTCCTCTTCCAGGGTCTTTAAACGTTCCTCTGTTTTGGATTCAGGGATTGTAATTCTCTGCTAGAATTTCTTTTACGCTTTCAAAATATTTGAGACTTACCAATAGTGCGTAAAAAATCTTCGATCTTTTCAAGTTTTCCTTCTGTTTCTTTTAATATTGACTTTGATTCTTCTCGTCTGTCGTCATACACTCTAGTACCTGCTACTTCTCGAAGAAGTTTCAATCGTTGGGAATCAGGAGCCGTAGCCATTTGGTTGATCTATTGAATGTGTGTTGTAAAGTTTATCTTGCCAAGATAAAAGAATTTAGCGCTACGAACCTTTCCCTGCTTAACGATGTAGTAAGGATTTGATCTGGAGAATCCAGCGGATTCAAGTAGATTCATAACGTCACTTCTTGTCACAATTTTCTTGTTTAGGAAGTACTGATCTTTTTTTGAACCAATCACTCTCCTTAGGAACACTTCATCTTTATCAATCTAGGAAATATATTGTATATGGGTACGATCAGTGGCTACATAAATGAAATGGCGAGCAATTTTTGTTTGATAAATTAGATCCAATTATGGTTTTAATTTGTCTAGCAAAATTTCTGATTGTTGGCATAGAGTTCTAATATGGATTAATTGATTATAAGAAAATACTAATAAATAGTTACCGGCAACCTTCCATCTGCATTATCAAATATTATTTCTACATGAGCAGAAATAACACGTGGTCCTGTACCCTCATGCAACAAAGCTTGACGTTGTTCTGGTCTCAAGTGAGAAAACTCATCGCTCAAAACGAATTGAATAGCATAGAAGAAGTTACTCTTCCCAGACCCATTTCTGCCAACTAAAATCAAAATGTGAACAATGAAACAAAACAATCCATGTCTTGTCTTGAAATTTATAAATCGGCACTTATTTGAATACATACCTACTACATTATGGCGAGGATCAAAAGGCTCCACGACAGTTTGTTCACGATAGGACTTAAAGCCCTGAATAATGACCTAGCAATAAAGAATTATGATATAAATAAAACTTGGAATCATGCTCATGTACATAAAAAATCAACAAAACAATTGTTACATGTACATATGAATAAACATGTACAAGAAAGTATTATTATTTATAATTATCTATCATTATTCTCGCACAAAATGTTAATTTGGCAAAAAGTAAAATCCAAATGTACTGTCTCTGTGTAAAGCTTGGTATTGCAACTTTTCATAACCTAACCTAACACCCATTTATAGATAAAGAAATGAGGCGAAGAACAGAAAGATATTTGATTGAATTAGGTAATTCTGATTAAAGTAAATTGCATAAAGATGAACAAAAATGTAAAATTTCAAGAAAAAAATACCTGTTTAATGTACATTGTTAGTTGTCAGATATTTGTTCAGAGACTGTATGTCCGTCCCATCACTACACTATCATCCTCATGTGGTTCGGAGTTTCACAAAATGCAGTTGGATCATCCGAAGAATCCACAAAATGTTGATTACAAATTCATTATTTATGAATTCTATAATACAAATATTTGACCGATCCGAAGAATAAATGTTTACTAGATAATACCAAAGAGGCAACTGATCTAAAAAAGTCTCTAGATTTGGGCGGGAGAAGGATTTCATGGCCAATGTGCAAGACTAAAGTTACTAACTGTACTCCAAAATAAGATAAAAACTGTTTAAATTCCGACTTTTCACATATCACTTTTATTATTTGTACACTGACATTTAATACAAGGTACAGACAAATATTCATAATATATATAATTTTATTGTGGAGTATGTATTGGTGTGGTGTCATTAAACATTTAAGAGTTCAGGTCCTAATGATGAATGCTCAATGCGTCACTTTGAACTTCATGACTCAATTGTGTTTGCAAGTTGGAGAGCTTATTCTTCAACGATGCAATTCCCATCATTACTATATTTTCAGGTTTCAGCGCACCACTGCTTTCAACATTGAAAAAATATTTGTTTGGCTTAGCTTCCCAGTTGAAAGGTGCTTCATCTGAGGAGGAATTACATATGAATGTATTTATTAATGATCAATGAGTAGACCTCTATAACTTACATTGGTCTTCTTCTAATTCACTGTATTCAGATTTAGGCCATTCATCCGGTTTTGGAAAAAGTGTATGACGCATTGCATTGTCTGGATCGTATTCAAAGCTCACACCTGCAGTAGGGTTCCATTTTGCATGTTCTTTACCAAACCCCTTCTTAGCATATGCTCTTAATTTTAATTCTTGTCCTTTGCGTAGCTTCACTATTAGTATTTCTAGGCGGATAATATTTAATTTTTATTATCTGTCATATATGACAGCATGCATTTTCTAAATTAAGGGTTATATTTACCATCAGTTTCTCCATATTCACTAGCATCATCCTCTCGATGTCTGGATGTAACAGGAAGAACTCTAGGATCACTAGACTTGAAGTCTGCAGTTGTTACATGTCTAGTTTGATCCTCTGCACATTTGACATCTAACGTAAACTCTACACTGCATTCGGGACAGAAATCCATACACTGACAATCTCTCGTGTATTGAATTCTATCTACAACCTAAAACATATATGCACAAGTAGATTAAGCATATGAAGTACAATAATAAACCATAAAACAAATTTTTTAAATTATTTAAACATACGTCGTCGCTAATCAAAGGTATCATGCCAATTCGATGAGCCAAGAACTCATCACTCAAAACAGTAGAATTTGCTTCAAGCTGAATCCAATCGATAGCCATAGTTGGAGTTTCAGCAATGAAAACACGTCTCATGCTATTTGCTACGCTGTAAGAAATTAGTTTAATATCATGTTATACTAATAAAAACGTACTATTCATGAAATACAAATATAGGTTAAAATACCTTAATTCAGTATCTTCGACCTGGAACTTAACGTTTTCCTCGGTTAAATCCGAGATATGAACAGAAGGCTGATTTGCATAAGGCATGATTAATAATAGTTTAAAAACAGTTCAATTCGTTACAAAATTATATTTTCAAATATGCTCAACCATAAACATAACGCTACCAACTGTACAGTTCAGTCTGAACTGCACACTACTTCAAATTTATCGATTTTATACTCGAAAGTCGATATATCGATACATAATACAGATCGGACATTTGAAATAAAAAAGAAATTCATTAATTAGAACTTTTGTATCTGATAACTGTTAACGATAGATAATTATACTGCGCAGTATATTAAAACACTTTACAGAATCGGAAATTACATATTCATTACTTGGAAAGCATACGATGTAATAGTTTATTACTTTGTCATTTATTCAACACATTCTTACGGTATACTGTAGATGTAATCTCTTCCCAATTAAATATTAATCGCTTGAATCTGCCCATTACTTTTTCACACAGTAATAGGATCATCCTGTTAAACTTTCAGAGCTGCTATTGTGCCATTAAAGTACTTCAAACAGTAATAGAAATAAATCATTGAGCATACAACAAAAGATGCCAAAATTAGTAAAAACTTGCATAGAGTATGATCATTTACTATGTAACTTTTCTATGCAGACACTAAGTTGTTGAAGACGATGAAGTAAGTGGCGCATATTGGCACTGGACTGTCGTAAACCAGATTGTTCGTTGCCAACATTAATTCCAGCTTCTTGTCTTTGGCCTAGTTCAAAATGAAGACGAGCGAGACGTTCTTGCTGCTCTCTTATTTCTGTCATTTGTTCCATACTGCAGTCTTTGCCTAAGTTTTTGTCATTAGTTCATTGTGTTGCAAGTACATTATATAATTAAAAAAGTTTAAATACGTACCAAAGGCTCGCAAATTACCACTGTGAAAATCTTCCAATAACTGTAATAATGCCTGCTCCATTCGCCGAACATCAGGTACCTCTGACAAAAAGCAATGGTGTTTGCATGGCGCCACGACTTTATATAGCAACGCCGATGCAAAACAAAAAAAATTCCACTTAACAAAAGAAAATTTAGGGAAAGAAAAACGTACGTATAAGGAAAATACTAAGATACTAATAGACAGTATATGATCCATTGTCAAATAATTGGTTAAATAGTAACTAAATAATATCAACTAAATAATGCAAGTGCAACTCATATTTTGACTAGAGCATACAATGTGTATAGTATAATGAGCATATAGGAGGCAAAGTGCTGCAAACTACCTCTGTGCTGTCTGTTTGATCTTGGAGGATCTATTCTGGATGACCTTTGCTTATCCTTATCTTTTTCATTTAGGTAAATAAGCCGTGATTGGTTGACACCATGACCAGATGAATTTACAGCTTTTCCAGACACCATGGAACCTTGACTTGTGGTTACATGTCCAGAACTTCCTTTACTAATTATTGGAGAAGTTGGTACATTGGTTTCCCACAGTGATTGACTCTGTTGCTAAAGAATGTAAGAGTTAGTAATTAATATATTATAAAAGATACAACAACGATAAAAGGGAATATTCTTACAGGCGCATGGAAATTGCGGGCTTCATTTTTACCAGATCGACTACCAGATCGGGCAGGTGTAGATGGAGGTGTAGCTTCTCCTCCATGATTAGGAAGCTCTTCGCTTTCTTCCTCTTGCACTAATTGCTGAAGTTCACCCGAACCAGACCCTTCGATCATTCTGAATGTCTAATTAGTAATCAACAAATTAATCAGATTATTGTTATAGGTACACTCGATAAGGTGGGGTCTGCTTGTTTATCAATAATGTCAAATTCTTTACCTTGCCTTATATGCTCCTTATAAAAATATAGAAAAATGCCTAAGCTTAATGTAACGTTATAATCATTATACTACGTAACATACTATCACAGACACAAATAGATCATCTCAATATATTCTAGAATTATCTAATTGTCCCATTCTTCTGCCACTGCCTGTCACTACCAGTTATTACGTCCATATATTTACCAGAGATGAGTAGGGAGATGCACAATACTACGGTTTTAGGCACTGGAATATAGGTATACTGTTTCACTCACTTCATGTAGTAAGTTGTCCTTTTCGAATTGAACTGCGCATGTGGTTTACAAGTCCTATAAATAATATTGTAATGCCGCATATCAGTGCCAGCCACGCCACACTAAAATACAAATACATATAAGTATAGTGTGCCAGCTAAATATTTGGAAATAGCACTAATAATTATTTATGATAATTAAATTGTTAACATTATATGTATACTGAAGCGTATGGTGCGACTAGTATCCTTAATAGGTAATTTATCGATATTACGTAGTAACCTATCAGGAACTACAGAACTCCTCTAGAAGTATTTAAGAAGCTTATTGATGAAACATTGTTCAAAAATTAAGATTCTAAACGGGTGTCAGCTGCAGCACCGCACTTTTTTAAAATCTCTTAAAAATGATTCAACAATAGGCTTTTTCAATAGTTCTTGAGGAGTTCTATAGTTCCTGATAGATTTTAACAATCGTTCTGCTACGTAACATCGGTAAAATACTTATTAATGATACTAGTCGCACCATACGTTTCAGTGCAGGTATGCATAAGGAGCTGGCTTTCAGTGTTGGTTTCAGATTGTGTTTTAAACAGTTCCGGCATAGTTCTCTCTAGTACTCAATGTTGGGACCATAGTTCCGTTTGGAACTATTGTTAAATAATGCTGGAAGCTAGCACCGCATCGCTGCACTCCTTGACGCAGGCAGGCATGAGGTGCTGGCTTTTGTCTTAGTAAATCTGATTGAGCTTAGACTGTGCACTCGAATTTAAGATTACAAAAAAATATTTAGGCAATATCTGATGAGCGGCCTCGTTCTAAGGATTGCTCTGGGAACCAGCGGTAAGTTGCGGAGAACCTCTGCCGGCCAGGCTATACGTTCGTGATCGCGTTCAGCTCGGCTACGACGGAATATGAATTATTGACGGAGGCGATGATCATGAAATCCTACTCCCGAACTCGCCGCTACGATTTAGCGCCATGTTTTTGGTATCGCCTGAAACCGTAGCGGTGTGCATCTCCTTACCCATTTCTGTCACTAATTTCAAAATGCGTGTTCTTCATTAGATTTTACGTGTATGTAAGTATAATTGCTGATAGATTTATGTTTAGTTTTCAAATAAAAAATTAGCCAAATTATTCCTGTATAAAGTAAATATTCCTGTGTGTGTATAAAGTGCATTGAGACTCCATTATCGAAAATACGAGTGATGCATAAAATGTTATGGGTATATGATACAATAGTTTCGTAATTTTATAACATATTTGTAAAACTGCATAAGGTTTTCTATTAATATTTAGCTCTTTCCTCTGAATATTTATAAGGAATCGTCTTAATGCAATGCTGTTTATTAACATTGCAGGTTCTTTGGATATTATTGTGTATACTGTGATGAGTTTTGGAGAATATTGAAAAATATCAAGAATATCAAAACAGAAGGTTCAAATAGTTTCATGAATTTGAAAAATTATAAAGACATGATGCTTGGCATATCATCTGCAATTTTTGAAAGTTTTCCTATCAGTATCATCAGGTTGTCAACGAATTTTTGTATTCATCTAATTTCTATATATTAGATTTATTATAATACTGACATTAATGTGTGAATTTTTAGTTTGGATGGAAATTTGTTGAGTATTAATATTAGACCTGGTTTTACGATTGACAAGATCAAGCAAATGGCTTTAAAGCACTTTTATAGCCAAGATACTTCAAAAAATGCATCACAATTCCGATTGATTCATGGAATCAGGTTTGTGCAACTCATTGATGACCAAACAGCCAGCGATCAGAATATTAAAGAATCTGGTCAGTCTTATAATAAAATAGTTCAATTTCTATTTGACTTGTTCTCGCAGAAAGGAAACATATTTTCAAATAACAAATATTACCTGAAACGAACGATTGCAGATGAGTTAATATTGATGGAGATTCGTCCAGTATTGACAAAAGACAATTTCTCTGAGGAAGCCCTAAAGGGGCCAGATCAACAAATAATATTACAAATGACTAGAGATATGCCACTGTCAAATCCTGCACGTCCAATGCCAACAATTGAATGTACTGCTGATGTAACTATTCTAACAAATTCATATAAAATTGATCAATGTAATATTACTATTGTAAAATAATGTTGCAGTTTCAGAATGAAATTCGTAAAATATTAATAACTCTTGTACAAGCATCAGCTAGAATTCTATCAAATAGTCCAGATGCAGGAAAATATTATGAAATTATTAAGGAAAAGTTAAAAGCCAGATGTAAACCACCATCCGATCCCAAAGCGGTTAAACATCTTATGGACATGGGTTTTTCAGAGAAGAAAGTTCTTAAAGCACTCTGTCTAAGAAAGTGAGTAAACATCTTTAAAGAAAATTAGCGTTTGATATATATCCAATGAAATGGATACCAGAGAATATACAATATCTTAAATATTTTCCAACCGAAACATCCTGGATCTTATCCATAGAATGAATACATCAGATGCATTAGAATGGCTGATAGAACATCAGGATGATTCAGATGAGGATGATTTCGAATTTCCATCTATCGATAATGAGCTTGATACTCATGCACCTGGGCCTAGTACAGGTCAAGCTTCTGGTAGTTCATCAAGTACATTTGGGAAGAAAAAATCTCTTAAAAGTTATCTAGACTTTTTCAAAGGAGGTAACAGCGAGAGAAATCTGAAAAGTTATTAACACTATTAATTTCTATTTTAGTATTTAAATGTGTATTATAATTACACTAATCTTTATAATTAGGCAATCAAACTGCGAAGAAAGAACCGAATCTAATGCATGCTGTGTCACTTCTTTTGGATAATTTACATCAATACAAAAAGCTTGAATTCAAACCAAATCCCAGATTAGCGCAATATTTCAAGGATATGGGATTTGAGGAAAGAAAGGTTACCGAAGCTTTAAAGATTACTGGGAATCACGAATACCATGCTGTAAATATATTAATCTTAAGTTTTCTTTAGATGATTTGATCCTGTTCTAAATAAATAAGTAAATATCTCATCGAATACCTATGCAAACAATCCAAATATTTCAGTGCGAATGGCTGCTTGGAGAACGAAGGCCTAGCTTACAAGATTTGGATGATGGTCTGGATACGGATAATCCAATTTATAAAGCTATTATCAGTAATCCTCATATACAGCTCAGTCTTACTAATCCTAAAATGTTACTTGGTAAGCTTAAGCTGTATAAAAATACAGCAATTAAGACAACGAATAACTAATTTTTCAAAACTATTATTTCAGCCTACTTGTCAATTTTGGAATCACCATCAGCAACCAATATGTGGATTAATGATCCAGAAGCTTCGCCCATTCTGAGTCAAATTTTCAAAACGTATCATACCGAAAAACATGCTATACAAATGAATCGTTACGAAGGGAACTAAAAAAAAATAACGAAATATATTAATTAACAAGAGATTTAAAAATCCGTTTGAGATTGTTTATCATTAAAAAATATCCAGTTAATACATAAAAGTTTAACAGCATCCAAAGTGCACTCATTTACTGCATGTATTTACCGGATATTTCGTATATAATGTTAAAAAATGATACTAGTCCAAAGATTCTAGTAATCTTTAATTAATTATTACAAGACAAAAAAGAACGAAAGATACTGAAATTGTGTGTAAATGCAATGTGATTAAACGTCTGATAAATCGCTGGTGTAACCAATACATTATAATTATATAGCTGTAATCCACGTATAAGCCATGAGGCAGCTATGCACAAATTTATACAAATAATCCGTCGTGCGAAAATTGTAATCCTACGTTTATTTTTCATTGACGTGTAATACTCAACTAGATTTACATAACTGACTATATGCGAGGGTTACACATACAAGTTATGCATAAAGTGAGCATCGCGCATCTATAACTTGTGCCTTCTGCCAGATCGTTATGTAGCTCAAGGGTAACCAAGCGATTTCTGACGAGGAGCCAAAGTATTCCGAATTTCTCTCTTTAATTCTCTTCCAGTCTCATCCCTTCCACCCCCTTAAAAACCGGGTCACAATTGCAATGGAGTCACATGAGCAATATTATAATCATTATATTTATATTTATATATTACCTTATATTTATATTGAATTTAAAAAAACTCAATTTTCATACTAAATCATGCATACTGAACTTGCTCTTAATTGCAAGTTAGAATCAAACGTTAAATTATTTAAGAAAAATATAAGGACGGTACATAATTTATTTTAAAGAATGGTTTGAAGCACATATGGAGACTTAGCTGTCTTATCCCAATTAAATATTTCCATCTTGCGCGATTGTCAGAATTCCTATAGTTCAACATCTGTATGATTGGAAAGATACGCGATTACAGCTGCAACTTTATGGCGGATCTAGCTGACATTGAGACTTGTTGGAATCATTATACTCTCGATGGAAAGAGGTAGCATCTTTTCGAACCAGTTCCCCGCATCTGGCATTGAATCTTGCTTCAAATGTCAAGGAGTTAAGGAATTATACATAAGAATTGATACTCATCTCATTCCACCTGTGTTGATGGATAAATTAATTAAAAGATTTCTTCGATTACAGCGAAACGTACTGACGGCTGTTGCATACCGCAATTTTCATTATTCACTTTGACCAATTACTTTTACAATCTTACGTGATCGTTGTCATAGAATCAGGATAAAAAATATCATTGGATATCAATACAGCAGAATCCATGAGCCTCATAATAATTACATCTTATATTTTTGTTCAGTTTCAAAATATACCTATATGTAATTATAATTTTTTTAAGAAATGTTCAAAGAATATTTTTTGAACAAATAACTATAAAATTACCTAAAAATTTAAGATAATGACGTCATAGGCATCTCAAATATTTTCAAGGAAGAAGGAAACCTATTAAACAATATTTTTGTAACAGGTTTATAGTGCCATCTTTCGTAAAAAAGGCCAGATGGCCTTTTCTTTGAGCATTTTTTTTACAAAAACTGTTGTTTCTAGCTAGTACGAATGAGTATAAGACACGAACGTGCAGCACTCGCCTAGCGACTCGTGTAGTCACACGAGTCTTCTCATATTAGAAAAATAAAATACTATATTTGTATAATATATTACTGCAGTGATCAATATTCATGATGTATATAAAAAAATGTACGGTTACATATGTTATTAAAATATTATTTTTGTTATAACAATTATATGGGTTTTTTCGTACTAATACAGATTTATAAAAATATATTTGATGTTTATAATATTTTTTGATCGAATACTCCTCCAGTCTTCAGTTTCATCAATCATGATGTGCCTTGCACCGTAAGATGCAAATTTATTTGTTGATTATTTAAGTAAGTTCTTATGACAGAAAATTATTGAAAGTGATTAATATATAAATATACGATATTTCACTGAATACACTACAGTTTATCCAAAAATAATAAAGCACGATAAGATAAAATGAATTTAATTTGTTGGGATTAAGGATTATTATTAAAGGATTGAATTCTTGTTTATCTGGATACGATATTTCACAAGAATTTCTGGTAAAAAGATGCACGAGCAATGAAAATGTCAGGCCAACGTTTACAGAATATTTTGCAATAGGAT
Organism: Trachelus tabidus; assembly: GCA_030142655.1. Lineage (NCBI taxonomy): Eukaryota > Metazoa > Arthropoda > Insecta > Hymenoptera > Cephidae > Trachelus > Trachelus tabidus. Next base: position 1,216,499 of record JARQTI010000500.1, read on the forward strand.
CGACACGTTGCCTCTTTAATTTCCAAGAGTTAATCCAATAACCCCTTAAATCTCGTATCGCCTTATTTTTATTCTAATCAAATAAAAGCGTTACAGAATCCACCTCCTCGCAAACTTTATTTACGATAATCTAAATGTCACCGGAATTTCATAAGGTTTGTCAAAAATGTACCAAAAAGGACATCCTTGATTATCTGGTTAACGACTATATTATGTTAACTGCTAAAAGATTCAATAACTTCGGAACAAACTCGCGATCCTGTTTCAAAATTCTATTTAACCTTAGTTATCAAAGTGAAAAGCTGATTTCAACGAAGTATTACCATATATTCATTGTGGTCAGTGATCACACTGCGAGCGTAGTGAATGTCTGAGGTCAAGGATCTCAATTTGCTAAACGATCAGATTCAAATTAACCAATGCGCTAATTTGGCGCATTCCAAAAGAATTCAGATCAGCCTTGAGATGGCATTCACATCAGTTGAGACAAAGTCTTTCCTCGTCGTCATAAGGTGAGAGGGAAGCTCATCAGTACTCATCAGCGATTAGCACATCTTGCAATTTGTATTCGCAGCCAAGGTGAGATTCGGCTTCACTCGGATTTCTTCGGCTTCTTTCGGTTCGATTCCTCTGCGTGTTCATCCTGACGATTATTTCTAGAAGATTAATCATTGATCATGGACATAGCACTGCAGTATATCGACAAATTGGTAGATATATTATGTATTAATTTTATCAGACTCACTACGTTATGAACTCATTATGAAGATAGGAACTGAACGGGTCCTTCGCCTATTTTCGCACGCATATACGAAACGGATGTTTCGTAGTTCGTGGGTAATGGCGGTTGTCATTTTCTTACGTTCTTAGCGAATCACGACGCTTCGCACCATTGTATTCGTAAGACAATTGTTTATTGTTCGAGTTTACAGCCCTTCAGTTAAATTATTGTTGGTTAGGTTTTCTCTTTCGATGATTGAGCGGGCTTCTTACCTATTCTCTATTCGGACTTATCAGGCCCTTGTCAATGTATAAGATTGTCTTCGGAAAGTGGCTTTACCCTGTTGATGATTATAATTTGTGTTTTGACGTGATCACCCGACCTCCTGAGGTATCCATATGTATAACGCAATGCTTACGAAAGGCTGCAGTTATATTCAATCCTGAAAGTCGTAGCTCAGGCGTTACAACATAAAATTCCACTGGCTGACACTTGACTTAAAAAGAAATATTGTTCGTCTTTTCTCTTTCTTTTCGCCTGGCGCCATCGAGTGTGCATGAAGTGGACCGAAAATCAAGTGGCGTACCAAGAAAAATGTGCCGAGTTATTTCGATGCAAATGGCGGTAATTGTTAAACCTTAAAAAAATAATAATTGACAAAAGACGGTCATTAGAATCAGTTAATTTTTAAAGAGATTTTATAATGAGTAATTATATTGTATACAAATACAATCAACCGCTTAGGACTTATCTTAATTTCTTTTAAATTTTCTTCTTTTCAACAGAAGTCTCTCTTTACACTTCTCATTGTATCAAATTTATAAACACCCTTTGTACTGTTGTTATTCATAACGTATGTAACCGATATTAATAAATAACCTTAAAAATTCTTTTCAAATTTATACATTTTATTTTCCATGTGCTGTCGCAGTCTTTACACAATGAAAGCCTAAGATTTCTTTCTGGAGTACGTTATAACTTTATAATTAGCAGTGATCGTATCAAGGTGGGAACGGCTTAGTTTTCATTATTCGAAAGTCACCCAGTTTTCCGATCTTTGTTCTGAGACAGCGGAATCCTTTGAATTATTCATTATACCGACTGACAGTTATTAAAATATTTTTATTTTACGTTTTCCAAGATCACTCCAATGACATCTCGTCTGATCGGTATGAGAAAACAACTTGTATGAAGAATTTTAATTTGGTATGGATGTTCACGGTTCACATTATAAAACAGAAACAATAGCACCCGAGTAATAAAATTCTTCAACACAATGATAGTGGGATACAATAGAAAACATATTTTCGATCGGACACGTTTTAAGTTAGAATCCGTATATTTTGCTCATACAAGATATTACCAAGATCGCGGAGAAAATTACTTAGATAATTAGCCTTGAAAACTGAGTATATTGGGCAATAAGTATTAGCGTGCAACCGGTTCGTTTATGTTTGATTTACCGTTCGCGTGCTGTACATGTTACATGAAAAGTGAAAGGGTCATGTAAGCTTAAAAATTCATTTTGTTTCATAGAACCAGATACAACGTGAGGTTATAATACCTTAAACAAGGACAACAACAATGCACATTGAGCCAGCAAAAGCACACAGCCTATTTAAACCCACTGAATGGATTCTTACATTCAATTTGGATCCATTGGTCACTTGAAAATGTACCTAAAGAAAATTTTGAAATAAACCTCTTTGAACCTTCTATTCGAGATGAGTAAATAGACTTTTAACAAACTTTTGTCATCTTTTCTTGATCGTGCCAGTCTTCACGTTAGTACATTGTAATAAGTATGAATATTCAAGGTTGTTCACAGGTGGGAGTGCTTGGAGATATGACTTGGAGTGAACTTCAAGAAATTGGTCCTATCAGACGAAGAAAATAGAAATAGTAAAGCTAATAAGAAAATAAACTTAAATTTTTTACTTGAAAGTCGTATACGGTTAGTATCAAGAGACTAATCTTCTCCTCGAGGATCTCCTTCGACCTTTCTCAATAGTTTGTCGTCAAAGTCAAATCTAATATAAGAACTCGAGGCCTACCATGATGGAACCATGGTCGCTCATTAGCGTAGTTACAAGTCCTCGCTCTCCACTTGTGACCATATACATAATTCAGTGGCAGAAGAATCTTTGGATTTTTTCTAGAAAAATTCCACGTGGAACATATATTTACATATAGCGATCGTAGCAGCCAGTTCAATGAAATAGGAAAGATGGCAGTCACAGCATTTGTATACATATATACACTTAGTGTCATTAAAGCCTAGACTTCTAAACCTATTTTTGTCTCTGTCCCACTTATGTCATTTAAATGAACAAACTCAATCGGTAAGTCCAGGCATTAATGACGCTGACTGTACATAGTACTTAAAAATGATGTTTCATTGAACATAATTTTCTCCATAGATAAACTGCTTATATAGTAGTTATAAATATAGTACAACATACTTTGCTCATCAAGAATATCATTGTGCGTGGTAAGACTGAAATTATTCATACTTATATTGTATCCAAATCCGGATTCCATTATACCAGGATCACGGACTGCAGGTTGTAATTTTATCCCATTGCTGTATTTAGGTGCGCAGCTATTACACTTATTATAAAATAATTTTACTTGCAGTGGAAACGAACATTTTTAGAGTATATACTTTGTTTCTATAGAGAGCGATCATCCAAATACTCCTGTCATTCGCAGACCACGGAGTAGCTGATCTAACCTAGAAACAAAATGTGCATAGATGTTTCAGAATCAGTATCCAATCAAATGGGATTACCAATCAGAGAGTTTTCTTAATGTTATACCATTTTAGGAGGACATAATAAACAAAAAGTTATTAGTATATCGTATCGTTATCAGGCAGATGTGGGTAGTAGATTCTTATAAAATAGCATAAACGAAATAGATTATTTATTTACATGAGCCGCTGATAATCGTGTTAATTCCAGAACGTCACGTCTTATCTTGGTGAAAGTTAAGCAACTCGTCTTCAAGGTCAGGTATTTAATTGTGAGAAACTGTTATAGCGATACCAACAGATCGTTCAGGTAACGTAACATGACATTCCTTTGACATTTTGTATATTTGGTCATGAGCTTTGATAGTTTTATTCTTTACACCATACCTTTTTTTTAATCCACACCAGCAACGATTGAAGCTAATATTTATAAAAGGATCACAATAGCCGGCAGTAAATATAACCTGCCGTAAATCAAGAACAGCATTCAAAGAAGCATTAAGCCAAAGAAGATATATCGTCTTTGATTAAACCAATTGGGACGGCGGGAAATTCAAAGTGGTCCTGAGACATAAAAGCCTTGTTTAAAGTACCAAGATAATTTCGGTAAACAGGTCCTGTTTATTTTTTGTTTTAATCAAAATATATGGCATTTCAATCCTTCCAGAACTTCCAGCATATTTTCTGGATGCTAAAAAATAAGAACAGTCTTAATGATTAAAGGCCTGTGTGCACGATGCTAGAACTTTGATCGAGAACTTGGACAGAGTTTTACTCATTACATTTATATATTTGGATAAATCTGAGTAGCGTCAAAGTCACCTATAAGAAGTCAGACTTGAAGTATTTAGTATGCTGCCAATAGAAGTAGTGTAAGAATAATGTTAATTTGAGGTTAGCCTTCGCAAATGACCAAAATTGATGTGGTTAAAATTGACTGCCTGGAATAACTATGACATGAATATAGCAACTAATACGAGAAAATGGGACTCGAGGTGTTTTTTTGACAGAGTTTTTCTTCAAATTTTTTCACTCAAGTAGCCTGTGTCCACGATACTAGTTCCAGTTATTTTTCTTCGGTCAGAGTTCTCGAGTCGTGGACACAGGACTTAACGGTACGTTTAATGACAATTGATTAAGCACGAAGAATATTCAATTATAGATAACTTAGTAAACTCTGAAACGATGACTAAAAAATTATATCCTTTACAGAGTAAAGTGTTCGCAATTCTACAATTTACTCGTTTACTCCATGACAACCGGATGTTGACCGAGTTAACTAGGCAAACATCGATCTGAATGGTTGATTTCGAAATTCCATCGACTCCTCGACATAACACGAGATCGGGAGCGAAATAGAAAAAGGATTTGGATCGTGTGAGTCACGTAATCGCTGAGGTATTATTTTAATCAAAACATCTCAAGAATCAGATGCTGTTCGTGAAATTTATGCGACGGTCGCATTGGAATAATAATGACAACTACAAGAGGAGATATAAATAACAGTACCACGTTGAGATAGGTCCGTGTGTATTAACTGTTCCAGTAGTCGATTGGAAAACATACATAGGATATGTTACGCGTAACGTGCTGATTATCTCTTATCAATGAGAGATTACGGGAAAGAATTTCTCTAAAAGAAAGTTGTAGCTCTTAGAAAAAAAGCAGATACTGTTTTCTATTTATCTGTTCCAAGTATCATTAGTCTCTTCAATTGAAATTGAACAGAATATAAATTTTTTATGTGATACAGGTATAATGTATGTACGTGCTTAATTTTTCCTCTCAGAGTTACAATTTTTTACAATCCCAGAAATAATGAATTTGAAATTTGATCATACATAAAAGGATGCAATTCGATCGATATATCGATATGGTATTCGCGTAGTCGATTACGTCTTTCTCTGGTGGGAGAAAGCCAACGTGCTTGACTGTTAGGTCAGTATTACATGGAACGCGTAATCCTGTGAATAAACTGTGGATACGTAATCCTGAGAATGAATACGAGTAAATAAACATGCGGAGAGGGATAGATCGTTAAGTTGAATAGGAGCATTAAATAAAATTTATGTTTAAAAAAAAGGAAAATGAAATAAGATTCATAATATCTATACCTATAGATATTTCTTAATGTGTTTTTCTTTACTTTGTCATAAATCTTTAGTAAGTAGATGCTGACTGATATCTTGAATTTGGTTTTTCAGTTAAACGTTTAGACAAGACTTTCTGCGGATTACTTAATTCTTTGAAGAACAGTGGCTAATTCCCAGGCCTTCGGTCCATGATGAATTGCTGTCCTTCAATGGGAAATACCAGTTTTATCCGTTTGAACTGGCAGATTATTCACTGTGAGAAAAGAGTTATTCTTGGTGAGTTGTTAGTTAAGAGTTAAGATAAAAATACAATGCTGGCACTTTTGACAATTGGTTTTATTACACAGCATAAGGTTGTTTCTTGCAGATTTAATGTAAGGTTAGGGAGACAAAGGGGGGACTGTTTGTATACATTTTTTGAGATTATAAATTTATTTAACGACTATGGGGTAGCAAATCTTTCAGTCCTGCGAGGTCATCGACTCCCTTCTGACGTCATTATAGGAAGAAAAATAATATGATCATAGACAGACTGTACGAATAATCGAAACAGGTTTTCTGATCAGCGAATCACGAAATTTATAGCTTTAATAACCACACGTTAAAAATTCTGAGATCTAGGTTAAGTTGAAAAATTTTATTTTTAATTGCGCAATACAAACGAGTTACACGTATGCTGCCAAAAAAAACAAAAACACAGTTGGATGGTGGGTGTTCATGGGACTCTTGAAGTATACTAGTCCACATAGAAGATGGCCCCTGGATCTAACGTCTAAAAAAGGTCGTGCGACCTCACAAAGGAACAGGAATTAGGTATTAGAATTTATTCGATGTGGTATTAAAAAGCGAAAGCTGTCACGAGGATGGATATACCATAACTGCACATTTACGTAATGACAAAAACGCGTCAAGCCTAGCATGCGAATTTAACAAAGATGGAATTGCTGTTTGAAATTAAGATAACAGTTTAATGTCAGAACCATTATTATCGAATACCACGTGACCTAGAATCAATTTAATATTTATGTTTCTCCAGTGGAATAAAAAGAAACAGCAAAATCATAATTTTGAAGTAATTTTTTTTTTATTTCAGGAGAAAATAGGTTTCATTGCTCTTGTACCTGAGAATGAATTTGCAGAAGAACAAAAATACAAGCAAAAATGTACCAAGCAATAGTTCCACATAGAGAAACTCATGAATGCTCAGAAAAAAACGTACGGAAACTGCTTTGCCAGGCTGCCCGAGTTTTCACTAACATGCAGACGTTAATCACGGGTACCAATGGGCCTGTAAACAACTATATATACATATATATATATATAATGACACTCAAGAAAACTAGTATAAATAGATAATGATAACAAACAAAATACTGTCAATGACATCGGTTACGATTTTCTAGGCTGGCCAGTAATTATGGTTCCTATGCTAATTTTCTTGCTTGATACCAGTCGCATTCTTTCACTTTCATCTGCCCCACAATTGCATAGATAAGCGTCAGTGTACTAAAAATTATAAAATACATTTTTCAGGAAATGGGAGCATCAGGACAATTTTTTGACAACGTCAAAGAAAAAGCATGTAAGGAAGAACAGAGTTAAGTTTTCTTAAGGAGGGATACCGAATACGGATTATGGAGTGATGCTGTAATAGGATAGGTGATGGACCAGTCGAGGAGGAATGAGATTTTGAAGCAGAGGCTCATCAAGGAATAGACCTGGAAGAGGATCGAATGGAGTAGTTGGTACTAAATTCTAATAACCTAGAGGAATGATGAGTATAAGGTCGAGGGATTGGGAGGAGGTTGGTGGTCATTGGATCCGCTGGCACGTGATCCTGAAGATCTTTGGGTCTGTAGGCCCCCAGGGTGGGATCGCACCTCCTGGTTAATAAGTGGTGGGGATTATTTCTATATAACCGCTGGTATAGCTGCCCGTCTCTCCATATTCTATCTGTCACTACAATTCTTTAAGCATCGAACTCTCCGTTTACGTCTTTTGTGGAACCAAGGTAAGTTTTCAATCGATCTGTAAAGTAATAATGATCATTATCATCGTATTCCTAGCACCCGCTAATATTTGCTTATCTAGTGACTGCGATTATTGATTGTGACGTCTAATGAATTTTTATTGAATTTTAAATTGATTTTTCTCTTTATTATTTCGCTTTCATTTTCCAATTTTCATTTTCAACTTTGTTAATGTAACTATCACGTGGTCGCAAGACACGTACGTGCGTTTAGTTGCAGTTTCCTGAAATTTAGTAAATTGTAAAAAAATTTGTGCGTTGATGATATTAAGAAAAAATGTGAGTTACTTATAATTATTCAAGCTTAATTACTGGCGGCAATTTATCTATACATGTCACATAATTTGACAAGTTGATTGATATGTTTAGCAATATTTTTTTTAATTTACCTGCTTATTTTGGACTTTACGGGCATTGGCAATTCACAGAAGAACAGTTGATATTGTGACATCGTATTTGAGGACCTCATAATTTTTGTCCATCTTCTCTTTTGGATGCTGTGAAATTTTTAATTTACATTGATATTTGCATCTTCATCCGATACACCTGTATGTGTTCATTTGCATTGAAATTGCCGGCGGGTTGAGAAGGTGACGATAATGGCGACAATATTAGGACTATTCAAGTGGAATGAGAAACTAGGACTAAGAATTAAAAAAACTTAGAGCACAGGCACCATTACGATCAATAAAAATAAATTAGACAATTTTATAATTTGATAAAAAATTATTATATCACAACGCTAAGTATTTATTTTAATTATAAAGTCAGTACCTTTTCATAAGTAAAAATGGTCTACCTTTAATTCGACAAATGTCAGCAAGCATTATTTTCACTTTCATTGCTTGCAAGAAAAGTCGATGTGACATTAATGAAAGAACCATTAAATTTTCAGATGAGCCTGCTGTCATTGGCCGTGGTGGTGACGGTGCTCGCAGTGGCGACTGCCGAACCCGCCATTAACGAAGCTCGGCCAAACAGTAACCGACCTGGAAGATTTCTCACGTTGCCGATAGCCCAAAAATGTGCAAACCGTACGTAATTACATTATAGATAAAATTTTATCAAATTTAGTAAACACGAGCCACGAATACTATCGTTAAAATGTATCTGATACGGGTCTGTGTTATTGTCAAAGGATCAAGTCACTATAAAACCCCTTCCCGACCAATAGAGGTGTCTAATATGAAGAAAAAGAATTTATCTAATTTTTTAAAAAACGTTTGACAAGGTTATAAAATTATTTGATTTACGTTTTTCAAATAGCAAAAATGTTTTATTGATGAGAATCGAGCCGAAGTTTTCGCGCTCGTGCGACATCATTATTATTCGGTAGAGTTCTCGAAGCGTTTGGTAAGTCCCCATATATTTGACGATAGCAGTGCCATTGACATACGTGGTGCGTAACGCCGAAAAACTTTCATCGCCGGACGCGTTTTGTATTTGTGCGTCGAATACTTCGACGAGACGTTGCACTTTCACGCCCGTAATTCCTCCGGGAAAAAGACACAAGAAACGAGGTCAAAGAGATGAACGAGAAGAGTATCGTATTACCAGTAAGGAATTACCTTCCGCAGTCTTTAGTGCTCTGCATTTCATTAACCTCCTAACCTTTTTTTACCCAGCTATGAAAACGAGTCCATTGAACACTAACCTAAAGTACGATTACGACGAAGTATTCGGATAAGATAAGATTCGGATAACAGTAAAAAAAAAGATTACTAAAAGCAATGATGGCTTATCAATCCTTAATTAGTGTCATTGATAACAAAAGAGCTCGTACAAAATGCGACTTGACAATCACGGCAATAGTATTGCTGTAATTAATTTCAGATAGAATAATAATAACAGTAAGGATCGCATCTCATAAGAGTACAGGTACAATTGCACTGCGTTGTTCAACGATGGCAAAGTAAATGTGGATGCACACTTTCTAATGCGTCAGCCACATGTGCCCCTTCCGCCTGACCTATTCACTGTATGTCCCTTCGTTATAACTTACCACGATTCTCACTTAGTGGCTCCATTATTCAATTATCCGAATCAGCATCTTCGATTAGCACTTTTGAGTCCCAAGAACAAAGGTATAGAATATACCTTCGTGAAAAAAAAACACGACCCGAATAAACGCGTCTTGGGAAATAGCCTTAATCTCGGGTATGGTGCAACTGCAACCAAAAAAATTGTACAATTACCTACAAGCTATATAAAAAAAGAAACGACGTATCTCATTGGAATATTCAGTCTTGTACAACATAGAATATAACGCAGGACAATCGTAACGTATATGCAATTGCGTAATACTTACTAGAATAAAAAAAGAATTTGACTTTTTCTGTTGTCATATTCAAAACACGACACTCCAATAGGCAATGGGATACGTACTGACGTAATAGCAATTTCACGACTGGTAAATCGTAAACCGAATAATTGAAAAGCGTTCGTCGACTTCGTAGACTTGGTAAACTTCGTAGACGAGGTCGAGCATCAGGTCGAAGTGAAAGACGAGATTCCTCCTGTAGGAGGCTCGTCATAATCGTGGTCGTGGTCGTGCAGTTTAATCGGGATTGCGAAAGCAAAAGTGCAAGTGGCGAGTAACACGTTCTGGCGCTAATAAGACTCCCTCTTGTCTGTAACATGTCGCTGACCAGATGGCTGTTGCAATGAGATAAGTTTACAAAAGGCTGTTGCTGTTGCTATTGCTGCTGGGTGCTGTCTACGTTGCCTTGTTGCTATGAAAATGTCAGGAACGATTGCGCCACTGCGATCCTCCTCGGTACTACTATCTTCTTTAGACATGCTACTCGAGTTGGGATTGGTTACGGAGCAGTTTCAAGCCGTGAGAATTTACATAGTGGAGAAAAACACTCTTGTTGGTATTTATAGTATATATAATATGTATACTGTGGCGTGCACGTACTAGTAAATACACTGAGTATATTACGGTTTCAAGAGGGTAGAAAACGTCTAATAATATTTTAGGTTATGGCGAATGTAAACCTCGTAAAGAAGCATCTTGTACGTAAATTCTTTTTGCAAATTTGTTGTATATATCTGAGATATAAATATATAAGTAACGTAATACTAGTTTATAGATAGATGACTGGAAATCGTGACAAAATCTGTTGAACTTTTATATAACTGTGTCGTTACATAACCTCACGTATCCCGAAGCCCTTTTGTTTTATTTCTGGGATACTAAGTACCTTGTGATTAGTGCTCGAAACACTATTTTAATATCTGTCGATCAAACTTGAGTGCTGGATGAATGTAATTTGTCTTGAAAAAGAATTTTTTGGCCTTCGTGAGATACGCTGGCAAATGCAGTGAACCCGTTGACCTCTCGAAAGAAAGAAAAAGAAATTTCACCTTTGGATTATAGCTGAAGTTTAACTTTGGTGTTTAAGCGTTGGCAAGGAGATGTCCTTTTCTCTGGAATTCTCTGTGATTTGAAAAATGTTAAACCCGTCAATTGCAATTTCCTGATTATATAATTGAATATATACAAAGCAGAAATATAAAAATTGAAACGTGTATAATGAAACTATTTTATACACTATTGCCAATAAATTCTGTAGTTGCTAGTAATATTTTCTAATGACTGTCTAACGCTCTGTGTTTAAAGTGTAATAAGGCATCATCGACTCTTCCTATGTTTAGCGAACCGTGTAGATTCGTGCATGGAAAACGTGCTTGTAATCGAGCGTGACAAAGATTTTAATGCATAGATAGTATATAAGTGCATATATACAGTATAGGATGATGAATTTCATAAGGATTAAAGGATGTGTATCGCAATGGATTTCGTAATTCCAAGTTCTATCGCTACCATTAGACATAGATCGAAGCCAGACAAGGATAAAGACGTAGGTAGGGATCGTAATGCACGAAGCTTGGCCTCCTTTGGCCTCTAAGTAAACTGTACATTATCACATTATAACAACGTTAATGCCGTTTGCAGCCGACTTCAGATGTCGATAGAATTCCATGCTTCAGCTTAGGACGCGACGAAAACAACAGAAAAGCTGGACAATTCGTCCGGTGTAAACCGACCTAGATTCAAACGCACAGCGGAAACCAGAGACAGCGTAGCTGGTCTGACAGAACCGGAAGTTACTGTTGCCCGTAGAAACAGTCGGCTTTGAATGGTATAGGACTAATAGTCGTACGATACTACTAGTAGTATCCGCATTATGCTACTAGTCGCTTATACTAACCACTAGACTATATCGTGAGTAAAAAGAAAGAGGAGAGAGAAATGCAATATGCGGATGAAAAATCTCGTAAAGAGATAATGGATCCTAGATGCACGAAGATGCATCTCGCGGAAATTTAACTCATTATTACTTCAATCTTAAGACATAATTCTCCTAAGAGTAATTGTCATAAATTCTCGACTCTCGTGTTCGTCTCTTTGAAAGTCAGGACAAAGTCAGGATATAATTACTCACTTTCGTTTTCTCTTGAGAAATTACATCAATATTCAATTTATATAGGACAATTATATTTGCCGTGTCGGACAGAGAAGTATAAACAGAAAGAAGAAACAAACCAGAAAGAAAAATATAACCGCAAGGGCCACGGACGTCCTTTCATCCATTCATTTAAATTTCAATTCTTATTCCCGCTGAGATCAATGAGTTAAAGCGGACCTCACGATCTGTTCGACATAGCTGTTACATAACAGTTTTAATCGTGAATCTTTACCATTCGATCTATGATCTACGATCGGCAGATTTACAGATCACGTGCGAGTAGTTTATTGTTTCGTATAACGGACATTCTAAATATACACGTAACGCGTGATGGATATAGAGTCTCTGATTTGAGTAAAGTAGTACTTTTTACGGTTACGTCAGACGAGGGAATTTGAATGATGCGTGAAACGATGAAAATTTGTTCAAATAATCTTGTAAAATATTTGAATCGATCTCGAGCAATAATTTATACGAATAAATAACGTAATAATTTACAAGATTTTGTTAAAAATTCAGACAGCCAAAATAATATTGCTTAACGTCGTTGCTTAATTTTGAATGAGTCGATGCATCCTCGGCCATCAAGATTCCGATTCGATCGCTCGATAGAAATTATTGATTCGTCATTCGATACGTGGAAAAAAGATTCGAACAATGTTGTCTTTTTATTAGCCGTTTGGCAAGTTACCATATTTGGGTTGATTTTTTTCCACTTAGACTTGTCCAAATCGATGTTCAGATGTACAAGATTTTTTTTGTAGAGTCTATGTATTACGTGTAGACAAAAGTAAATCGTCATCCCACGAGGAATTAATGAATTTTTATGAAACTTGTTACAGGACCAAAGGAATTTAACTTCAAGGGTCATAACTATTTCTACAGTGGACACGTGCCAGCCCACGCGAACCAAAAGGTCGACTGGTTGGACGCCAGGAACATCTGCAGGGAATACTGCATGGACCTTGTCTCTCTTGAGACTCAAGAAGAAAACAATCTTATATTCAGATTGATCCAACAGAGTAAGTTTGGCGATAGCTATATAGGCTATCTTTGATTTTCTCTCAGATTTTGCAATGATAATTATTCTTATGCGCATAATCATAATAATACATGCTGCTTTCTCCAGCTTGATGTAGCTCTGTATACACAAGTGATAGTTCAACGTGTAATCGTTACTATGAAAATTTTGTTCCCCGCTGATAATGCTGTCTGCACATAGTTATCTGCTTGTCGAAGTCCTTCCTTCAGAGAATATGAAACGCTCTGTACATAAAGGAAAGAGTGCGAAAATATTATGCAGACATCTGAGTATTACAGGAAGCGTAAAGTGATACAATGTTTGTTTATGCGAACACTTATGGAAGCAAAAGAGCAGCAGAGAATATTGATTAACCACAGCTTGTTTAAATATTGATACAAGCCACGTGTTGACCGTCCAATGATTTTGATGATTTAACAATTGCCCAAAAATCGCCATGAAGATCGAAGCAGTGCTCAATAATGAAGAAACCAAAATTAGAATCAAACAAGTCTTATGAGAGGAAGTAAGATAATCGAGGATATCTGAAAGCAAAAAACCAACAAGAATAAAAAAGATGTATACTGCCTCTTAATTATCTTCAGTCAGTCTCGTTGTTTTATCTATTCCTGATTAGCACAAAGAGTCAATGTACACAAGATAATGGTTTTAGAAAGTTTTTCATTTTGAGAAAGAAAAAGATGAGGTCGGCAGTCAATTGTCAACATCAAAATTGTTGACTCGTAAACGAACCATGCAAGATGCAACTTTCGTCCCTCGTGTGGTCACGAGGACCTAGAAGTTGCGAAAGGATTGACCTGGCACAAATACTTTTATGCTTGTTGATTAATCATCCTGATACTATAAATTCGCTATCTTAACTGCCGTATTCATAATCATTATCTACGTGAAAAAAAAAAGAAGCGAAACACATGTAAAAGTAACTTGTGACGTGTAAAGGTAGAATGAAATTCTACGAATCCTCAAGGATAATTATTTATCTTGAATCAAATTGAAAGATTCGACGTCGCACAGTCTGACAGTCTTGAGAGGAGGAAAAGTAAGATTTCACAAGTATATAAGACAAATGTGACAAGCTACGTAGAAGATGCGTTACAGGTGTAACGCCGGTGGGTGTAACGGCGTAGCTCCAAGGCGACGGAGTCTTTAAAGTGGGTTGAGGTTAGAGAGTTGCTTTGTGTATAATGGAGAAGTTTAAAGTGTGCGTACTTCTTCGCGCATACCGACGGATTCAACGACCAAGGTGAAAACAATTTTATGCGCGAATCATTTTGCCGCATAACTTTCCTGGTGAAATTTTATGGAGATGTACAGTGACTCTTCAGAGTTATAGGTTAGACCGGCGCCTTGTGTACGGACTATATATTGTATGTTTGTTTCTTGCTAGCCATTTGTATTCGAGTATTGTCAAAACAAAGTGAATTTGATGGATTGACGGTTGATGACAATTTTTTTTAAATATTTTGTTATGCTTCGCAGATGATGTACCCTACATCTGGACATCGGGACGTCTCTGTGACTTCAAAGGCTGCGAGAACCGTCGTGATCTTGAACCCAAATCTCTTTACGGTTGGTTCTGGTCAGCAAACCGCGAGAAGATGGCGCCTACCAATCAGGTTCCTAATGGCTGGGGTTACAATCCCTGGTCCCAGACCGGTCACAAGAAGATACGTCAACCTGATAATGCTGAGTTTGATATCAATGGCACCAACGAGTCTTGTCTTTCTGTCTTGAACAACGTTTATAACGATGGCATCGCCTGGCACGACGTTGCTTGTTATCACGAAAAGCCTTTTGTCTGTGAGGATTCTGAAGAGCTTCTGAATTACGTTGCCAGTACTAATCGCGGAATTCGTCTTTGAATAAATCAATAATTATTTTTTTAATCCTTAATCTTCTTTTATATCACGATTCAACCCGACATGTCAAACTTATAATCTTTCTTAGAGAAAAAATTCCTACCCCTTCTTCTACCCTTATTCTTATAAGCTTATTCACCAGTTCTTAATGTTTCTGGAAAGTAGGATAATAGGGCACGTCCAATTACAATGGAAGACGTATTATAATCTTCTTGAGTTTCATGTCTTGGATTACTAGTTTTTCTGAGGAACTTTTGTTATATTCTAAGTGATGAAGGGATTCTAACAGACTGATTTGACTTGTCACTATAAAGCCTCCTCTAGTGATTGAAGTTTATGTATTGTGTTCATATAAAGGTCTCTTGGATTTTTTGAATGGCCCTTTTGAATTGTTAGTGATAAATATGAGTGACAAGAAAATGGTATTGAGATGTAAGTGAATATTCACGAATGTCAGGGTTCTTGGTTGGATGATGACAATGACTATCTTATACAATATCGAGCACGTTTATGATAAGAAAGTTTTCAGTAGCAACGCATGTGCCCTAATCGTTCTACGGAAATTCAATGGTCTTTTTTGTATGTCATTTAAATTTTAATCATCATAATTGATAACGATTAGCATTATATACGTATATTTATAGATACCAATTTTCTTATTCGTCTATGTACACCTGCGAATAAATTGTGTCGTAGAGGTTTATCTCAGATCGAAAATAATTGTAATTCGAGTTTCTTCTTTCTTTAATAACAAATTTCTGTAGTTAAGAATGCTCAATTGTTTCTTGCATTAAACCGTATACAAAGAATGAAGGTCATTTTAATTCAGATACTAAGATTACATGAGGATCACAAGAGTTAAATGTCCTTTGAACTTGTACTTGGTTCATCCAAGTTCGTACAATTTTCCCATTCTTCGTCAGATCCCTGAGGAACGACTTCCATGTGAATGGAGGAGGAACTGGGATTTAATAATTTACTTTTCTTCGATTTTCTAGTTAGCGGTTTATTCATCTTGACTTTACCACCGTACCTTCGCTTCCTGGGTAATGACGTTGGATCTATAAAATAAAAATTTGTTGCTATATAATAGAATCTGTCAGGGCATAAATAGACGGTGATATTGTTATTAAAAAATATTATCTAAATTTAAAAAAACGTGTTAATATATTACTAACGATCTTCAGGAATGTTCATTTTCTTTCTAAGTACGACGCGAACTTGTTTATTGATGATTTCCCTGCATTGATCATCGAAACCATTTGGTAGCCATCCCATTTTTTCATGACACTTTGTACCTGGTGATGGATC
Source organism: Trachelus tabidus (assembly GCA_030142655.1). NCBI lineage: Eukaryota > Metazoa > Arthropoda > Insecta > Hymenoptera > Cephidae > Trachelus > Trachelus tabidus. Next base: position 1,232,781 of record JARQTI010000500.1, read on the forward strand.
CGGTAACTTGGCCAGCATTTCCTGTACCTCGTCGACGAGGACATCGCAATACTAAATGATAAAAAATAATAATAGCCATCATTGTTTAAAGTTTGAAAAAAAGTCGTTAGGCAGTCGTTAAGAAATCTTAAAAAAGATAATACCTGATAAAACATTTGTCGCGATGGTGGTACAGTACCTTCTCGATAAATATACATGTTCTCATTAGACAATCGTTCCTGTTTTCGATTTTGGTCCTGGGACAAATTTGCAGTGAGTACTGTAGTTTTTGGTTTTGATATAGGAGCAGATTTGTATGGTAAAATATAATTTGAGTAACTCCGTTTGCACTTGATCGTCGCTTGCAAACCGTCTGTGAAATTTATAACAAGAATGACAAAATAAAACTAGTTTTCAATATAAACATGGAAATGATTTTTTTAATTTTTCAAAATCAACTCACGCATAGCTTTCAGTCTGTAGTCAAGAGTTTGGTATTTTCTAGAGGTAGGATCAGTCCTGGGATCGTAACCCAATTTGACCCACATGATCCGCCATGGTCCATTCATAAAATAATAAGCCACAGAAGGCAGCAATATTTTCAATTGATCACCAGTAAATTTTGTTTCATATATTAATGCATTTTTTGACCATATTGGGCGTTGCTCAAACATTTTTCGTACCCTCTCTAAGTGGAAGCTCTGCAGGAATTTGACTTTCATGGCGGATTCGATACCTTTTGGCGGGGTTTCCGGTACGTTCGGCGTGTTAAAGTAGACGAAGTTTGAAAAACCGGCACGCCGTTTTCTAGTTTTACCGATAATATTTTGTGGAAGTGTATCAGTTTCTGTTTTCGGTACGTATTGCTGTACGTTATCCATTCTACTGAATGCAGCGGGTGGTAAAAAGTATGGCACTTTGTTTTTTAGCCATTGATACGGTGGGATGGTTGTTGGATAAATGGAACTGTATATGCATTCATTTTCCTTTGGATTCTTCGGCGAACGTGTGATCGGTAAGTATTGGAAATCGCACAGATCTAAAAGCATATCAGGATGCATTATTTTTCGGTTACTTTCATTCTTAGAATTTTTATCCTATGCATAAAATGTCTGCAAACGTACTCATGAACTTGAATTCTGTATCAATTCGTCCTAAGACTTTCCATTTTGGTAGTTCATAGTCCTCATCTTGTGATAAATCTTCATATTTATTTCTGTCGAATGATGGTAAGGCGTTTTCTTTTAATTTTGTCTCTGGTGTATTATTACTATCGTTGCTCACATTATCGGCATTTGGTTTAGATTCGGGACATACAGGGTTCTTGACAAAAGATTGATACTCTTCTTCTTTAGGGTCGGATTTTGCAATATTTTTATTTGTATTGGATTGTTCTGTTTCGTCATGCATTTCACATACAGTTGAAATAACTTTGCAACTGTTTAATTGATTTGCTAATTGTTCTATGGACTTTCCTATGCTTTTATCTTCACTTTGTTCATTGATACATTCTTTATTCGATTCTTCGATAGAAATCTTCATATTTTGTTGCATACTTTGATCTGAACCTAGATTCTTTACATTGTTATCAGTTATTTCTTTATCCACATGTATTACTTCCATTACCTCTATGTTTTTGGTGCTCTCTTTTGTATTATTCTCATTATTTTTTATTTGTTTCTTTTTTACTCTAACCCGCAACAAAAATCCCGCAACAGCATGTCTATCCCCACAAGCTGGTTTACAATACCCATCATCTGGTCTAAACCGAAGTTCTAATCTCCTGTTGCGAGTATTAACAGCCTATTACAAAAAATTGAGAGTATGATTTTAGTGATGCAAATTTCATCGGCATTAGTTAAGAACCATCTAATCCTTAATTATATAAAATAATGATGTACCGTAGAAATTGCAGAAATGCCTCCTAAAGTTTCAATTGCCTTTTCTGGATTAACAACATTTCCAGGATATTTAATACATACAAATTTGCGATCAAATCTATGTCCTCCAGGTAATATTGGCCCGACATATTCTTTTTCATCATCATCCTTATTGTCGTCTACTTTGGCTGTTCTGGTACGCTGTATCCGGATACAAAATTAAAAATAAATAGAATGTGATCATAGAATATTATAAGAAAGGTTTACTTCATCACTTATTATACGAAGTACAATTATTTTTCATTTTTTGAATGAACAAGTATTCTTACACTATTTCTTCATATTCTTGTATCAAAATGTAGTCATTAATTTTTTTTCATTATTAATAAATATATTTTTAGACACTTGTACTCCATTAAAATATTCACAACAAAAAACTAGTATCCGGTAGTGAATTAATCATGACATTATATTATGACATTACAATGAGAAATATTAACAACTCCTCACTATAAAAATATAATAAGACAATAATCATACTATTGAAACAAAAAAGTCCTTACGTTTTCATCAGTTTTAGTTTTCAGCAAACCTTCATATGATGATTCCTCACTGTCAACAGCATCTTCATAGTCTTCAATATTAAAATCACTGTCTTTGTTGTCATCATTATCAGAACCTTCAATGTCAGTCAAATCACTCTTATCACTCATAATTATATATATTTCTCTTAGAAACAATGTATCAATTTTTCACAATTCTTTACCGCATTGAATTTCCAGGTTAAGATCCCGGTATTATTTCGGGTATTATGTTCGCGTGTGTCATTTGTACATCTGGTTGCAGCCGTACAGGCGCACTATTACCTCTCGAATATCACCTCCATAACTTTTCAACAACATTAATTATTGATCCTAATAAAATAAAACAAATTAATTAAACCAAGTGTGATAAAGAAATATAGTCTAAACATCGTCGATTAACTGCTTTCAACTTTATTTTTGTAGTTAAAGGCATTCAAGTACAAACAACAAAACAATAAAGTTAATCAAAAACTCTGAAAACACCACTTCAAGTCAGATACCGATAAATCCTGATGTATTTACTTTATTGTCGTATAAACATTCACTAAGTGTCTGACATTTCTCCAATATTTCAAAAAAAAGTAACAATAGCAATAACGATCCTATAAACACAAGGAATTCAAAGTGTGAACAGAAGTACAAACAGCGCCAATTAACGACGAGGTAGATGCTGGTTTAGCCCAAAAGAAATCATAAGTTATCAGTCATCGAATTGTGAACATTCTTTACAGTAAATTTACAAGGACTCACGGTTGATTGGTTATCGTTCTCGAACGAGATAAGCGAGTTTAATCAGAATCACGACAATTTGGTGATAATTCATTCCGTTAAACGTGTAGAGAGGAGAAGTGAAGTGCGTATGGAATCCCCAGAGTGTAGCAGTGTTTGAACAGAACTCCGGACAACAGTCCCGTCTTCGTTCTGTCGACGTAATACGATGACGCCGGACAAGCAGAGCTCCGCTTCTTTGTATTGTCGAATCTGTCACGAAGGTACATCAGGGAGAATTCTGTCCTATATATGCACTTTTATCCACCAGTGATCCGTCATGGATACTTATAAGCCCTAAGAATCCCCAGAGGTCATACGAATGTGATCCTCGTCAAAATTAAACGTCTTTCTCGTGAAACTTATCGACTGTGAACTCGTAGCTGTTGATAATTATAAAAAATATATTAATTAAAAAATTTCAATGAATAATAAATTATCATCGTTTATCAATCCCTGAGAAAGTCACGATAACTCATAACCGTCGTCATGAAGTTTTCGTAAATTTGCGATTCACTTTAGAACAGTTTTGATTCTAATATTTAGTTTCCAACTGTTACGAAATATCTTAAGTATCACTTGAGATATGTTTCGACATCTATATGAGCAATTAGGCGCGCTTGTATATTTTATTTGCTCTTTAGCAAGATTAGACTATGTAAGAGTTCACTGGACGATAAATCAAACGTGCCATGTATAAAGTCTTTGGAATGTAACAGTAGAATAATTTAATCGCAGCTTGTTCGGAGACGTGATAGCTACGTACGTCAGTGGCGACACTTTTTTTCTTGTGAATAATTATTTTTGTTAAGTTGATTGACTCGTGAAGTGTCTGCTGTTATGTAGTTTTTTAAGAATTTTTATTATAATTAATATTCTATTGAGTTTATGATACTGCGTACTCCTGTCTGTTTGCCACAAACGATATGATAAAATAGATCACTGTATGCCGAATGGTACATCTTGGATCTGCAGATGGATCTTTAGAAGAATTAGTGGATCCTTGTAAGTGTTCCGGTACCTTGGCACTGGTCCACACTGGATGCTTAGAAAAATGGCTGTCTACCTCGAATAAGAATCGCTGTGAGATCTGCAAGTATCCATACGTAATACAAAGGACGAATAAATCCTTTTCAGAGGTAATTAAAATGAATATTGTTAATTTATAAAGTTGAGATAACACTCTATTTGAATGTTTCAATGTGCTTTACTTTATCAGTGGTGGAGTAGTAGGAACGTTTATGGACCTCAGGGTATTGCTGGAGATCTTATTTGTCTTCTGGTACTGACGCCGCTGTGCATCGCGGCAACATATCTTTGTGGCATTGGTGCGAATGCCTACTCACGTCTTGGATTCTGGGAGGGCACTGGGTTGGCCATACTGTGTTTTATGCTGGTTGCTACTTATTCCCTATGGTTGATTGTTACTATAAGGTAATCATTATAGTTGTTGAATAATTTATATCTCTTTTATTAGGTAAATAATTCATAATCTTTTGCAAAGCATACCTGTATTTACTTTGGACACAGGTTTCATTTTAAATCCTGGCGACAGTGGCGCCAATGTAATCAGGATGTGAAGCTTCTCGTAAAGCACAAAATGGCCGACGGACCCGAGTCAAAGTGTGTTGGTAATAATCTAAAAGAAGAAGAAGAAGTGAGAATTAGTACACTCGATCGACTCAGTACCATTTTTCGATTAATTTCTTGGTTAGGTTTACCACTTGGATATACAAATGATCCTTCCTTTGATGTTCAGCAGCATGCGTCTTTGGTTTAATCGAAAGAACAGGAAGCTTTCGTCACTTGAAACTCCTTATGCATGTTACTGGAGTGGATTAAGACTTTTTTATTGATAGTGAACATTGATTTTACAAAGTTTATAAAGCACGAAGTGTCTTTTAAATGTATTCTGTACCGTGACAATATTTTATAGAATGTTATAAGTTCAAATTATTAATTCAATATTCACAATTAATTGAACTTTCAAGTATCCGTAATTTCTTATACTTCTGAATTAAAAATACTGGAAGAATAGAGGACGATTGTGATACGTATTAATGAAATGTGGAATGGTCAGTAAATAAATTATATTTTTTATAACAAGATTAAATATCCGCATTAATTTTTCTTCGCTTTTTTTTTCAATTTATCACGTGATAACCATAATGGTACTGTAATTAATGTCTTGGATCAATTGAAGTAACGTGATTTACATATATAATAATGCAATTTCATATTCTACAGCTTTCTTCGAGCAAACTCAAAGTAACATATTGGCAACCTTACAATTTCCTACTTCTTGATATAATATTTGCATACATTAGGCACTCTATAAACTGTTACATCCTTAAGCAGGAGTTTTCAGCATAACCATAATCGTTACTTTGCGTCTGATGGGTTAGTTCATGTAATATTTATTTGTCCATTTCCTAAAATTTCTTTCAATTCAATTTAATTGATCCTAACCTCATCTAAATCGCAGACCCTTTAGAATCTTCTATATCCTAGAAATATGAAGTAAATACAAGTCTAGTTATATCCCTTATACTTATTCCCTAACTGTGTAGTAAGCTAAGTTTAATTTTTTCATGTCTTCTTCCCTAAAGACCTTGTCCCAAATTATTCGCGTTATTTCCAAACAAGGCCGTACCGTTGACGCTATAGCTATTTTACTCAGCCCGGTGGTACGTATATCTAACAACAGTAAAGTATACACAGCCGGTATAAAATTGCAATTACAGTGCCAAGAAAAATACACCATAGAAATTACGACTAATTCTTGTACCATAATAACTCATTGGTACATTGTAATTCAGAAAGATTACATACACGTCAGGTTAGAAGTCTTTGAAATTAATTAAGCCAAATATAGTTCGCAAAGGTCGTCCAAATTGTAATGCAATTTTCATATAATTTACTTGTAAAAAAGGAAAACAAGTTAACAATATTATGTCATTAATTATTCATAATAAAAAAAATTTTACAAATATTCAAAGGATATCCGTATCTATATTTTTAATAATAAATGAAACAAAATGGTGTGGTAAAGTTTCTGACTATGTTAACAAGCGACAATCAAGTGTGTGGCTCAACTTGACCAATATCCAACTGTTACAAGTCACGTGTCTCTACGACCGTTTCATATGTCTATTCAGCAAACTTGTGTGACACTAATAAGTTATTCTATAACAGATCAATTCGCAAGTTACCTATAAATCTTCGTCGCCATTTCAAAAGCATTTCTTCAGAATATATTAAACCTTTCATGCATTCTTACACGTAACTGACTTTTTATAAAAATACAATCTACCTCTAAAACTATACTGATTGGAATAAAACAATTTTTTAAATACACATTAAAACAATTAATGAGGAAATAGTCACATACTCAAAACCCCTATGCGATTAAGAATCGACTAGAATGTAAGATAATCGTCTTAAGACAATGTATGATGGGTTTCCTAGAATGGCATATATATGTTATTTCAGGACGTATTTAAAAGTGCGCATATGACACATATATATAGGTATATAGAATCCTGACATATATATATACACGTATACACCAGGCCAGTATAACATATATGTATACCATCGATATACCTTACCTTGCCACCCTAGAATTATGCATAGATATGTACCTGAGACACTAGCAGCTGTCTCTGGGTTAGTTTTCAATTATTTAATCTCATGTCGATATCCACAGCACATACCGTCTTGTACATAATTTGTGATTGTGGTCGTCATCGTGTAATGAACTGTTTACGATTCTTAAAATCATTATTCTTTAAAACACCAATCAGTCATATGACAACACAAGTTATTTTTCAATTTTTTTTGGCCGCTCCACCTTTGAAAACGCTCTTTTCCTTGCATCTCTAGCCGGTGTGAAGCGGCTAATTGAAATCCGGTGACGACTGCGCATGCACACTTCGCAACCGGGCGTATACAAATTTTTCTGCCACCCTGTAGCGGACGCAAAAATTCTGTTTACTTCGAAACTCGTAAAATAAATAGATTTTCAAGTCTAATCTATCTAGACGTCGCTTTTTCAAACGAAGGCGGACAAAAAATATCGTGTGCATCAAGGGCGAAAGGATATAAATTGACTCGTTTAAAAGCCGCACTCAAGTCATCCGCCAGTCATTCTCGAGCATTATATTGTCTGTGTACATTTTTTATGGTATATAGTATATTTAAATCTAGTATTTCTACAGTAGGCAAATGCAGCAAGTCTGGATATTCAGTTCGACGTCATATGTATATTTGTCGATCATCATTGATAAATATATACACTTGACATTGTCAGAGCAACATGTTCAAACTAAACCTAATGAGCCTAAAGTAAAATTCGGATAAGGCCATATATATAAGTGTACAAATAATCGTCAGTCTGATAATAAGTAGAAAAAAATCCACTTCTAGAAGATATTTAGAAAATTGTACGAATATTCCTTAAGGATTATTTAAATGAAGTAAAAAATAATATTACGGCAATGTTACACGAAGCTTTTATTATTAATACAAACGATCAATTTGGAAAAGGATTATCCACTCGGATGAAGAACATACAAAATGAGCCACTGCCTACCATGTATACATACGTAAATAAATACTTAAGGAGTATTTCCATTTATTAAAGTATATAAAAAACTTTTAATAAAAATGTTCCTTTTCCAAAATTCACCTCGAACCCAAAGAACCCGAAAAATGACCTAAGGAACTGCATGCGTCGTTCTAAGCACACGTCACCCTGTCGGTAAAGTAGGTACACGCTCAGTGTTTACCGTCGATAACGTTTTCCTTAATTTTTCCAAGAAAGAAAAAAAAAGCTTTATATATTTTCCATACCACATAGCACAGAAGAGACGAAGGATATTTCGCAATGACACGTAACAGGGTTAGTCCAACCGAATCGTGGGCGTTTAGGGAGAGGGTGGCTTTAACAAAGGTTGTAATTTACCCACAGGATTACTGTACAACGTCTGGTGAATTATTCGTGGGATTTAGTCGGGCACGCGGTACCTACTTATTGTTGCTCAAAGTATCCAAGGAAGGCGGCCTACCATTTTAGACGTGTTCGTGACTCTAGTGCGTATAATACAAATGTACACAATTATTAATCGAATAGCCTTGACTTTCGATAAATTAGCAGAACTCTCATCCACCGTATAAGCTCTTAGTTTGAAGGTCAAGAAATACAGCTCCTTTAGGTCTTTCAAGAATTTTTAACCAGATCAATAATAAAAACAGCTTGGAATCCTTAAATAACAAAAAAATTAATATTCACCTGCTCGTTTTCAATTTTTTAAAGTTTTCAATCAATTTTACTGTAGACGTTAAGATTGACGAGCGATTCGCTTCTTTTATATGTCGTTATGCATTAATTACAATAGGGCTGACTGTTCAGCTGTCCAAAGTTCAAAGGATCTACGTCGTTCTAGTTGGTACCATTCACAGTCGACACCTACTCAGGTATGTCGTTAACCTTGGAGCGTGTGGTACACCTGGTGCACCGAACCCTAAATCGACGCAGACAATGCTAAAGTCGATACTACAACGTTGCAAATTAATATAGAGCAGCCGTGTTGGAATAACGTAGGCCGTATAAAAATTCAAGCCACACTACCAGAACATGAATGAATGACAAACATTTTTTTTACCATTGACAATTATTATCTTGACCTTGATGACTCTTGAAATAATAATAATGATGAAAGATAAAATATTATACTTGACCGCTGTCCAGTGCCGAAAGATAATGCACGATAAGACGAAGACTTCGTCTATATCTTAACCTTAGACAGGGGTAGGTTATCGATAATCGGAATATCTGGTTGGTACCCATTGGTACCGTAACGTATTACTATGTATGTACATACAAGTCACTACTCTAATATCAGCCCATATAACGGACCTTGCTTCCCCATTCCGCATGTATATACCTTAATAAACACTTTGAAAGCCCTGTTCTACTTTTCAAAGCGGGTAAAGGAGAGAGTTTGTATCGGTTAGAGGTCGGTTGGAATATGTAGGGGTTAGAGGGCGCACAGAAGTTACTCTGTGGGTATTAGGGCTGGATGGTAGTATAGGTTGGGTTCAGTGCGCATGCGCGTAACCATGGCTACAAGTGGTTCCTGCGACCACTGGTCATTCCGTCAAATATTTCCACCCGCAAGCTAAGCCGTATAAAAGCGTCGTTTCTCGTGAATGATTTTTCATTAATTTTATTAACCTTACGAGCCGATCATTAACCTTATTCAACAATGTCGACAGTTCTCGACGTTAATAAACATCGTCCTGACGTATCGTGATTTTACTCGTGACACGGGGTATTGCACCATTTTACGGACAGGAGGAAAAAGTGTGACGCATCGACAATAAGGGACTTGTCATCAACATCATCAGCTTTATCAACGTCGGTGATAGTTCAGTGTACCTCGCAGTGTGTTTTTTGCTACCGAGTGATAAATATATAATAGGAATGAAGATTTGGGATTGTTGAATCTGACGTTGATGAGTTTGTCAACTTGTGATCGAGCGACATTTAATATTTTCGATACACGTTACTCTTTGATGGTGCAGTTTAAAGTGACTCAAAATTCTATTGCGTAACACGTTGTAGGATACGATATATGTGAATTTGACTTTCAACTGTTGACGAATATTGACAGTTGTTACTTTTGTTGTGACTCGAATTTTCATTTGATTTCTACGTGACGTGTTATTGCGTCATTGTAGTAAAGCCGAAGTACATCAACAGTGAAGCTCAAGAAGTTCATTCCTGAAAGCACAGTCTTTGTTACGTGCTGTTATTTTTACTTTATTTTTATGTCGCGCCGGGTCACGCGAATCCAGTGAATTATTACGTTGAAAATTGTCCATTTGGAGTTACAGGTTCGTTCACACTGTCGAATGCGAGGCAGGGACTTGAGTGTCTTTTTTTTCTGTCAACGTAACAACTCTGTACAAGTTAATAAGTGTTGCTGTAAGGTGCGCGAAAGGGTGCTAGAAGCATGTGAGTAAATGGCTGTGGGACGACCGATCCACCCTCCAAAAAACCTACTATGGGCATCTGCCTGGACACTGGTTAGTATCATTAATATATTTATTGCTGGACTTAGAAGTGTTTCGTTAGGTCACTTTATGTTAGAACTCAGGCAATTTCCTGACAAGACTTCGAACTGCACTCAAATCCTTTTGCACGCTTTTTTCTCGGGCAACATTCAACTAAATCGTTCTTAAGATTTGCCTACAAAACAACGTACAGTCCTGCTCCTCTGCGCTCTGTACGGCCCAAAACATACTTTAAACTTTTATACGTTTTGCTTCGAATTTTCCGAATTTATAGCCTTGCTCGGAAATTTCCTAAGGACAGTATATATATACACACACATACATATAAGTATAGTGACGACTTCGAGGAACAATTAGAGCTTGCGTGACTAACATCCCTTCTAAGAATTGTTAGATATAGAGTGGATCGGTAATGGATCATTATACATGATCCATATAAGATCCAACTCAAATACGTCTAACGAGACTGTGCCGTACTACATTTTTATTAGAAGAATTACTGCAGTCTGCAGATAGATCCAAATATTGATCTGACAAGGATTTTTCCCTCGCAATAAATACAGCTTGGATCGAAAATTGATGTAGGTATGATTTTTTGTGTATAAGAAAATACAGCACGAAAGCTTCGATCAATTTATAGATCATGGATTGAAGTGACATATCGAAATAGATCAAGCTATATGTATTTTCATCTAAAATTTTTAACACGAGACCGACCGTGCTCATGTCTAAAGGGTCCATTGAAAACGAGAAAGAAAAGATGAATGAAAGAAACGAGCGAGAGAGTGCATAAATGAAGATACCATTGTAAGATCAGCCGTCGAAATAAGTAAAAACCAAAAAAAATACAAACTGAAAAATAAATGTAAAAATAAATTATTCCGTTTATCCCAATAAAATGGTCATTGACCTACCTACGATTAATTATTATCCTAGAATAATATTAATTAAATATTTATATTAATAATAAAATTAATAATAATTAAAAAATATTTAAAAATAATTATCTAAAGAACATTAATAAAATCTTAATCACCCCAACTATTCCATACGAACAAATTGTTTATCTTAATCAATTCCCATGTCATTACAATCGCGTGCATCACTGACCGATCCCTGATAACACTATCAGCAGTACTTCCCATCGATTAAAACAAAATTGAAAATCATCTGCGCGAATCATACATTCCTCAACACGAAATTTTATTTGAGATTAAATTTCAAAGATGAACAATATCAAATGTCAAGGGTCAGACCACACAACTATATGATAAACTACAAAAAGATTTAATAACTATAATGAAAAGTTGAGAAAGAACCCTGAAAGCAAATTGTCGACGTAAAACAATCCAAGGACTACATGGATAGATTTGCATATGGACGCATTATCATAAGCATATGCATCTATAATAATATCAATTTAAAAAAAAAGTGTCCCTATCCAAGTGTTTCGATTGGCCAATTACGTTTGCGCCTGCATATATATATCTATACGCATGTAAATCCGCAAGTCTCCGTTGTCCATTGCGACACACGAGCCGCACAGTAGTAAAGTGACGTACAGGTCAGACATAGAGCAGTGACGTAATATTTGAAAAATTGACCAATCAAAATGCACCGTAATTGAAATCAGTATCGTTACGTGACGTAATTCTAGCTTATATTAATTAAACCATCACCTGATTAATTATAGTTAAAAATAACATAAATGGCGTACCAACTGTTATTCACGTCGAATGCAGTTTGGATGCAGCTGAATGCAGGTGCAACAAATATGACAGTCAATGTCCACGTGGTTGAATCAACGTGTTTTCTAATGCGTTTGATCACGCGAGTGTCTATATCGTTCACCATGCTCTCGTATCGTATATGTATAGTACACTCGTGTGCACTAGTGACGACGTATGAGCACGCGACGTATGGCGACACGTAAGGACGCATGCAACACGTGTGCATAGGGATTAATAGAACCGTTCGATAAAAACGTTTAATGATGACTCAGCTAATAAAAAGGATATTTCGTAGAGATGTTTTTGAGAAATTTTTATTAAATTAATCAAAAATTATTTTTATGCCGGAATTTATGATTAATTGGTGTTTTAATGATTTGGGGTTGTATGTTTCTGATGAGGGTGCAAAGGGGGGGGGTTTAATTAGGTTTCATTGCGGGTCTGCAGTTTTTTGCTGTTGAACTTCATTATTAGGTTGGGTCGTATGCGTAGGGTCATTTTTTTTATCAATGTTTATTTCCTATACACGTATTCTCTGTTGGATATCGGGATAGACATGTTGATCTTAATGTAGTATACAGTTGGTACAGCGTTGATGAAGGATGCTGATAAACATTTAGTACTACAGTGATATCGATGTTGTATCGTTGGTCTGATCTTAAGAAGCTGAGTGTAACGATTATTTTAATTACGGAGAGAAGCTAATTATGATTGGACAATTAAGTTTTATTTGATTAACGAAATCTCGAGCTATAATTAATTATCAGATTTATTATCACTGTCATTGTTTACGTGAGAGGACCTTGGGAAATTTGTTAAATCGAGGTTCTTGGGTAACTCGCAATGGTTTACGAAAAAGTCAAGAAACGTTATGAGTTATATGATAAAAAAAATGTTAATCACTTTTTTTATATATATTTTTCCTGAAATTGGCAAACTGTCTTGCTTATATATTATTTTACATTTTATTTGCCTTTTTTTCACGATAATTAGACTGCCTATCGATTGTTTCCAATCGAACGTATCTCGTATGCGTCGTTATCGGAAAACAATAATATTGTCGCTGTCATTACATTCATAAATTCTATTCAATCTTTGATAACATACAATGACGAAAATGTCTGTAGTAGGTAGAGCGACGGAAGTTCGAAACGATGTCTTCCTTCTGATTACCAGACGTCATATACTTTCTTATGATTGTTACGTTACCTATTAATTAATCAGGAAATATTAATGAGAGGTATATAATATATATACGTGTTTATATGATCTTTAAAGCATGCATCTAGATGAATTTACGTGACTCATCGCACTGGAGGAAGATTGATGGAAATTAAGCGGGAAATTCAAAGCTAATATATATATATATATATATATACATACACAAGCGGCACATGAGCCTAACACAATAAATGTGCTAATTAGGCGATCGACGTGTTAAAACTATTTTCAGCAGTTTTGACGCGTAAAAACAAGACAGAGCAAAGCACGAAATGTTTACGCTTTGAAAATCAGACAGTCAGAGTCAATCATACTGTGAGATAGATATGTATATATATATATCTACGTGTTATCGTTAGTCACGCGAATAAAACAGGCACTCCATATCCACAGTCCTCAGACCGAATGATTTCCGACAATAAATTTTCTGCAAGAAGTATACGGTATATACGTTCGTGTCTATGCACTTTATCATGAAATCATCGTTTGTTCGATGGCTCGATAAATTCTGAGGAATTCGATAATTCGATAAGTAATGCTCTACTATTCGATTTGTACTCGTTCAATGGCGCAGCTAATCAATCGTATAATAGATATCGAAAAAATCAACGTATATGCTGTAATACTTACATCGTGTAACGTGTACTTTGCGAGTCGCAATTTACACGTTGCGGTACGTTGGGTGTCGCAGATGCACATCTTCTTGGTCCTTTTGGTTTTGTAGCTTCATAGAGGGCCAAGTGCCATAGACTTAGCATTCGATGTACGTTTATGGTCAATTTCTTCAGCTTCCGATAAAATTTAACCTGTGGATGAACTCCTAGAACATTAAAGTGATTGGTCAGCTGGATATTTATCCGCAGGTTAAATTTGAACCGAAAGCGAAGAAATTGACTATTAGTGACCGGATGCGGAAATGCACCGTTCTAGAGTTAATACGATGCGTATCTTTTTCTTTCCGTGGAATATGACGTAACCAATAATTATACTTGTTTCAAGGTCTGCCGAATACTTTGAATTCGTCGATGATCCAAAAGTTGGATTTATGGTTTTTAGATTTATTTTTTCTTTCTCATTCGAATTAAATTTCTTCTCGTGTTATCGTTTCACGTCAGCAATGACCTATTAACAGTCATGGTACGTGGAAACGAGGGCAAGTCTACGAGACAAGTAAGAAAGGTGACAATAGAGCATAGTTGATAGGAGTGATAACAATTTAGTTTGAAAATAACGTTAGACATAAAAATACTTGAATTTTCTTGCTCGTTATAGAAAAACGCCTGGTTTTCATCAGTGAATGAATTTTTTATCTTATTTTTTAATCATTACTGCCGTGATCGATATAAAATTAAAAAAAATTTTTAATCGAATTGCGACATCATTCAAAAGGTTATTATGTGGGTCGTTATCATCGTCGGTCTTTAAATTGTATTTTGATCGGGAAATTTTTGGCGTCTTGGAATTTTACAGGGGGATGATAAAAAGTGAGATCAGTTATTAAATTGTAGATTGTCTTCGTTACTAGACTTGGGAATTACCTGTAGATCGATTACAAAGCCATATTGAATTTTCATTTTAATTCTTCGTCGTTCATGCTAGTCAGTGTTTTCTGTCATTTATCAATCTATGAAGATTCAATGACTTTCATGAAAGTGTGCAATTGCCGTATACGCGATAATCGATAATATCAAAGACAATTTTATTGGATACTGGCGCATTAGAGACGACGTAAATTTACCTCAATGTAGCGATAAAATCTGTCAAAAGGATTTGTACGGAAGTATAAGTTTATTAATAATTCTGGTTATTCTATGAATAAAAAGTAAAAAAATTTATATCAGATAATCATTGATTCTAAAATACAGTGAAACACTCGCACGCGAATATATGCATTATTTACAAGTAAATAGTCGATAAATTTTCGCATGAAAAAGATACATGAAAATATAGAAAATAAAACAAATATATATTCCAAACATACACGGCATTCGTATAATTCGAATTTTTATTAGCAAACAGTGTTACGCGACATTGGTAAATGTTCTGCAAACATCTCATCAAGAACAATATCGTCTTTTTCTTCTCTGTCTTTTACGAAGTTACACATAGTCGGGTATATAATTGTTATTGCGTTATTACGTTTAAATATCTCGGTAACTGAAACGACGACCAAAAAAACAAAGTTGTCAAGTCAAACGTAAAACGGGCTTTGGGTATTCTAATTACTTAATTAATTATTCCACAGTGTTAAAGTTCTTATATTACGATTAATGAACACTCGTGTTTCACGTTTCAAAATTATACGGTTTCATCTGTGTTTGGCTACGAACGAGAGTTATGAGTGTATGTACATAGTATCGATAATTACTCGTTCATGACAAATCGAAAGCACAAATTACCAAAGCTTAATAACGGTTAATAAGCATGTACACACATGGGCTAGAACCTTCCAGTAGGATTAAATATTTCTACTGCAAATTATAGTCCAACCAGCAAAAGAGTAGTTTCTTCGATCATGGCGATATGAAGCCTCGTATAACTGAAATATACTTCTTTGATAGTTTCGGTATAAGTGTAAGATTAGCCAAAGAAGTACTTGCATTTTGAAGATAAGTCCAATTCACATAGTGACTCGCGTTGAAAGAGTCACTTCAGGTTATGTACTCATATGTCACTTGCACGTAGATTTATATTTTAATTCCATTGTCAGGCTTTGTTAAAATATTATTTAATGTGAATTAGTAGATAATTAATTAGTCGAGGAATCATCTATGTTTAATGTGTAGTGTTATTCACGCCAAAAATATATATTGGGTTGGCATGAAAGTAACGAAACACTAGAAAACTTGACACATGTCCTTTCTTAAATTACGACGCCCAATAACCCAATAACTCTGTTTACAGAGCAACAGAATGGATCCCAGGTGTTCGACGAGAGCAATGTCCGTGGTACGGGTAGATGGCGTGGTGAAGCAGGACTCCTGGCGACGCCACCAGATGGACGTTTTCCTATGCAGAATGTCGGACCGGTTAATTTTGAGACACCCAAAGTGCCAGTCATTTTTGTTCTCGGTTAGTACAAATTAATTATTTACCTAATTAGCAACGAGATTGAAAGCTCGTCAGTTGTGTCATACAGTTTGAGATACTTGGTGACTATTAGCATTTTGACACAAATGCTACGATGCACAGTACACTGTACAAGGTGATATAATTTTAGTAGTAACACAAAGAACTTCAACGCTCTCTGGCGCGAATCCTTTTGGAAGGTGATTGTTGTCCTTAAAAATGATTTCTTGTTTCAGGTGGTCCAGGAAGTGGCAAGGTGACGCATTGCGATAATTTGATGCAGGAGAAAAAAGGCATAGTACATATTAATATGACAGATCTACTACAGCAATATGCGTTAGGAAATGGTGAGAGAAATTTTTCTTCAGATGGTTTTTTACATTATTTTTAATAATCAATGGATTTAATAATAATAGTTACCAGCGTAGTACGATAATAGGTCATCGAAAGTTGTCATTGTACGTACGCTACACTAACCCTTAGTCCAAAAGGTATTACGTCGTTTGATACCATCCGACGACTAGTACTATTGACGATACACGGATAACATGGTAATGTGTTCGAAAAGACGCTATATTTTGACTTCTAGAATGCCGGCGGTCTAAGGGTTAAAATAATGACAGGGACTGTCCTCGTATCGCAAATAGTAGTCTGTATCGTTACTAGGAATAATCGATATCTCGCAATTTCATATAAATATATTTCCATCATTTGAATGCTTTTTAACAATATGCGTACCATAAATTATACATTGAATGGATTAATCGCTCATCATCTTGAACCATTGATCATACCGATTTGTGATCTCCGAACGAAAAACTGATGTTTTATCATACGCTATCGTTCTTCCGTGAATGATAGGAGCATCATTCGTTCTTAGTTAATTCTCAAGTGAAAATTAAAGTACGTAAAAGATCAAGAAAGTGTAATAATTTTTAATCACGAGTACGTAATCACATTCGTAAAGTTATAATTAATCAATATATTCATTAAATTGTAATGACAGTATCTGAGTCAACATCTGTTTACCTGCTTATCAGTAACTCAGATGCCAGTCCAACCGTTCAATTTTGGACTTCCTTCAAATAAATAATTACACCTTCGTTTCACTTAATTTTATGTAAGTAAACAAAAAACATTTTTTAATTACACAACAGATATGCAAGACTTCGGTCTTCTGAGTAGTAAAACCGTGGCTGAGGTGCTTATGCTCGAGATGAAGATGTCACCAGGTGCTAAGACGTTCCTGGTCAGCGGCTATCCAAGAAATATGCGGGACGTGGTCGAATATTCCGAGAGGGTGAGTAGCACATATAAATAAAAAAATGGATTGCCCATTTCATCAATTTGAAGGCAGCATAAGGTACTAAGGTGACCATCAGTGGTACATTTACTCTATACCATTATCAAAATTTTCAATCAAAATGTAGTTGCTGGATATTGTATTGATTAAATAGTAAGCGTACCCCAGTGATATTAGTCGAAGAAGGAATCGTTTCATATGTGATGGCCAAATGAATTCTCTAAAAAAAAGCAAATTCGTGTAAAAAATTTTGCTTATTTTACGATCAACATCTTTCTCGAGCTGCGATTAGTCCTCGGTATGGCAAAATCAAATTTCGTAAACCTGCATGTCAAGCGTCGATTGGCGACAGCGACGACCAATTGGCATCTTGGAAAAATGACAAGAGTAATTTAGAGATTTTTTCGACATGAAGTAACTTAACTCTTACATGGTTTTATACTACGGGAACTAGCCTTACATTAAAGAGATACATTTATTGATCTGACTGTGTAATGTTGTCTTAGGAAAAAAAATGCTTTTCTTTTCAAGTTCAGTCGCAAATATTCATATGATAAGTATCCATGGCAAATGAAACAAAAGAATTAATTAATTGATTTGAGGAAGAACCGATTAATTAAATATTTAGTTGGTTCTGAGAAAACGCTGTAAATTGATTTTGGTAAAACGATCTACCTTGAAGAACAGATATGCCGTATTAAACTGTATTTATTCAGAGCGTCACAGCCCTGCTGTCGTTTACCGCGCGCGCGTTACTCTAGTCAGATGTTTAATGCAGGAAATGGGATATCCTATCCTATCCGTTGTCACGTGTACTAGAATAAAGAATAACGTGACGAGGAAACGAGAAGAAGAGCGTTATTGAATAATTGAAAATTGAGTTGACGCAGAGTCAAAAGTACGTAGAACTATGTTTGCATCGAGAATATCTAAGAAGGAAACTAAAACGATAAATGAATCATTCGGAAAAGAGTTTAACGACGGTCAAACAAAAGGCTTAAGAACTTAGCGTAGATATACATACTTAGCGTAGCGGACAGGCGACGATCGTAATACATGACGCGTCTGATTCTGCGCATGCGCACTAATTTCGATAAGCTAATCGAGAATCGACATTGTCCCATTCAGCTAAAACAGTGTACAGTCGATCTTTTTTCGTAAGCCAAATGGAAATAGCGAAAAATATTTAACATAAACCACTGTGCCATTGACCTCAATTGCCAACGTAAAAGCGAATTTGATGTTCTGTATATGTAATACGAATCGAGTACGGCCACCATACACGTGAAATACTTTCCACGAAATCCAATCGTTATTACGAATTATTCCAAATTTATGTGAATTCAGATTTGAATGTTACGTCATACTGCACTTTGTATGTAGCGACTATGCTACAATTTTTAACAAAATTTCATTAATTCGTAACCTTTGACTGCTGGCTCAGATAATTTTCGTATACATTCTTCAATTACTTAATGCCTTTGAACAGTACTTTGCGATCAGAAGATCTTCTTACGCTGTTATGTAGAGTGATATGTCATTAGAATATTCTTTTTATATGTTACTTTGTTAATTTCATAAATTTTCATATTACATTTGGTTTTTATCGGCATCGAAATTGGGGCGACATCAAAATAAGCCATGACGCGCTCGTGTTTCCTAATAAATAAATAATGTACAGTAAGAACAGCCATGGAATCGATTCGCGAATATTAGGTCGCTTCGCACTCTGATACAAAGATATAGATATATGATATATGAGCCGTTTATTTTGAAAGTGACCTAAGTCCATTTGTCAATTATTTTCGATTGCCCGTAATTTCATGTACAACTTAAAGTTATTTATCAATAAAGCATTTAAGGTTAATTATATTCCGAGTAAATACGATGATTTTGGACACATAAGTTTTCAGAGTTAGTTCAATAATTAAAACCATCATTTTGAAAGTGCCCTAAGTCCAATCAATCGAGCTGTTTATTTTGAAAGAGCCCTAAGTCTTATACTTAAATTGAGATATTTATTATTGATTTTGGACAATTGCTTTAGTTGAATAATTGGTACGTTTCGAGCGCAGAACTGTGAAATGCAGACGTCAAAAAATGGAAAAGGTTCGCCAAGAAATTGGGGTTTTAGGTATTTGTTATATTCTAAAAATGGAAAAGTTTTATCTCAACTTAAGTATAAATGGACTTAGGCCACTATAAAAATAAACGGCTCATATATCGCATGTGACACATTTTACTCATTGACATTGCATGGAAATAAGAATTTGTTTTTTTTATAATTAAAAATATATTTTTAACGTCAAATTGATAATTTGAATTTTACAGTAATTTGATATAGTGTATTGCTAACTTTTTAATATACTAAAATTTCTTCTCAGATACAAATAGTAAACGGAGTAGTTCTTGTATCCTGGAGGCAAGAAGTCTTGGAGCGACAGATCGATTACGGGGCACAGCTTGGTCATGTGATTTTGGGACTTGCCAGAATGGAGCTTCACAACTTTTATAGAAACGTCATGCCCGTTGCTGAGTATTTCGATCAGAGTGGACTGCTGCTTGCTGTGAGTCGAATATTTATTTTTTAAGTTTCTTTGAATAATCTTTTATCATCTTCTTCAGTCGAAAAAGGTGTTTTGATAAATTAAAAAAATGTATATTAAGACAGCGACTGTATCGCTGGTTGCTGCTTTCTTCATGCTGGACAAGCAGATTGTGCAGAAATCCGGGATAACAAATTGGCGCTTTTGAAGTTTATTGTTAAACCATTGAAAAATCGATAAACAGATATTACCAGAAGACATTATTCACGTTTTTGCGTGACTGATATGTCCGATAAAGGCGAATTATCAGTAACAGCCGCAATCTCGAAGCAATAAACTAGTCATGCGATGCCGACATATGCAGTCGGAATAGCATTTAACTGTAGTATCAAAGCAATACTGTTATCGGCCTTTTCGATATTCATAAATTGTCGTACATTACGAAGAAATAGACTTTAGAATCTGATAACTTCGATAATCGAACAACTATGATTTATTTTGAAATTTATTCTAGGTTAACGGCGAACGAAATCCTAGTGAAGTTTACATCGACTTCCGGGAAGCCGTTATGAAGATTCTTGGAATGTCAGAGGACGAAAATTTACCAAGGGACGCACCACGTTCCCTGGAGGCTGAGGTTTGCCAGAGTATTTTCAAACTGTCGAAGATTATTTGCAAAATTTAAGATTAATTCCAATCGCGGTTAATCAGGTGGCCGTGGAAAGGAACGAAGGGATGAAAGCTTCGCCAGCCATGAAGCACATAGTTGTGGCGGAAATGTCGCCTCCGCCACCGTCATCGCCCGATGCTCGCATGAAACCTTCGAAAACTGCCGACAAACCCCGCAAGGGGATTCCCTCGTTTATCTGGGTGATTGGTAAGTTTGGAATGATATAATAAAAAAAAGCAGAAGCAACCAACCTGACTCTGTAATTAATTAAAGGTGGTCCTGGAAGCAATAAAGGTAGCTTGTGCAGCCAGGCAGTAAGAAATTTACCAGGATGGGTTCATGTTAGCATCGGTGGCCTTTTGAGAAATATGGCGTCCTCGAATTCAGTAGTGAACAATGCCATTGTTTCCGGTGAAATGGTGCCACAAGACATTGTGATGCAGGTAGTGGAGCAACAGGTACTTCTTAACCGGGATACAGATGGGATTGTCATCGACGGCTTCCCCAGGGACCTCAATCAGGTTCAAGAATTTAAGAACAAGGTACCCTTTTACTTTTAATTATACATTTAGTTTTTACCTAGACTAGATTTCATTATGACATGGCGTTACTTCCAGTTCGGTCAGGAACCTCCATTACTCTTGTTGGACTGCTCGAAACTTCAACTAGGTCGTGGAAGATTGGATGACAGCGTGTCAGCCTTCAGGAAGAGGCTGGAGCTCTTTCGTGAGATGTCCCTTCCCATGCTGAAGACATTAGACAATGATAATCGTCTTACAATAGTATGTATTTTTGATACACCGTATAGGTTTCACACCCTAGCTGACGGAAGACACGTCCTAGGTAAGGGAGTCGTCCCTAAATGAATTTCGGTCTGTCAGTCTAGGGGTTAAGAAAGTAAGAGTCAATTTTGAGCTACACGAATTGCACGTAACATTTGTCTTAATGTATCAAAGGTCGATGGTGACACTGACATTCCAAATGTCCAAGAGGAATTCACAGCAGCTCTGTACCAGCATGCGCAGCAAGCTCGTCGCAAGGAAGAACTTTATCCTCAGGGTCCAAGATTCGACGGAAGTGATGATGTGGAGGACGGGAGAGCCAACGTTACGAATAAAAGCCACCCAAACTTGCTGGCCCCCGGTGACATCAACGGGGGCCAAAGAATTGATAACAGTGATGACAACCTACAGCGAACTGAGAATGGGTACGCTAAGCAAATTGGAAACGGCCTTAATGTTCTGGCTAATCACATTGAGAAGCGCAATGACATTAAGAACAATGTCACAAATAATACAAATGAATTAATTAGAAACGTTAATGGTAATGGTAACGTCAATGGCGGTATCAATGGTAGAGTATACGGGAGAGGCAATGGTGTCCATCGTGGAAATAATAATGAAGATAATTTGGCAAATGGCCAAATTGGCAAAACGATGGCCAACGGGATAGATTCGATTTCGAAGAAAGTTCAAGAAGCAACGATTAACGGAGCAAAAAAAGCAATTGCGAATGGAAGCATTAGGATAGCTAATGGAATTGTAAATGGTGCTCCAGTTTTACAAAATGGTGCAGCCAATGGCGCCAACCATCTTTTACAAAATGGTGTTGCTCATCTTGCTAATGGAATAGCAGCCAACAAGGTTGCTCCTACTGTCAGGAATTTTGTTGGCAACGGGATCCGGAATCCGGTAAGAAATATGTACAACGAGGTGGAAGGTTATCAGGAAAATTTGCATATTTAAAAATAATGTCACGAGGTACGAGAATATTAGGCATAATGGACATTAGTGTTGACGCGAGGTTGTCCAGGAAAGAAAGATTTTCGAAAGACATGCCGTACGACTAATTCCACCTCGTAAGTGCTAGTAACTGAAGAATGCTCACAAGTAATATTGTACGTTTGGATTATTAGGCATTCAGTTGATTACTGTTTACTGCCGAATTGGCTAAATCATTTTCCTCAAAAAAAATTAGTCCATTTCCTGTCGAATATTCCGAATATCTATCGCGCGAATTGGTATGAGTGATCGGTGCTGTTTATTTGTACACTGTTAATGTTTCTTTTGAAAAATCTCTATTTTCGATTCTCATATTTATAATACTCAATACTATTTGCCCATAAAGGATATTCGAATTTCAAAATAAATTGCACCGGTGACTCAGCTAATTCGTCTGGTACAATAACAACAACGATACGTACACTATGTCTGTTACTTCAGATATTTGTAACAAGATTGAAAATTGCTCACAGGTGAATACTAGATGTAGAGTATTTAGTATCAGACGTTAATTGAGCCGTTTATTTTGAAAGTGACCTTAGTCCATTTGTCAATTATTTTCGATTGCCCGTAATTTCATGTACAACTTAAAGTTATCTATCAATGAAACATTTAAGATTAATTATATTCCGAGTAAATACGATGATTTTGGACACAAGTTTTCAGAGTTAGTTCAATAATTAAAACCATCATTTTAAAAGTGGCCTAAGTCCAATCAATCGAGCTGTTTATTTTGAGAGGTCTAAGTCTATTTATGCTTAAATTGAGATATTTATTATTGATTTTTGGATTGGATTTGAGCTCTTTCAAATTTTATAACGAATCTGGTTCGTAATTTTGAAAGTGGCTTAACTCCATTCTTGGTAAGAAAACGCATATTATTCACTTTATAATTGCCATTATTTTAATAGGAACTGTAAATTTAACTCTTTTAGATACACTTAAGCAGTATGACTCTTTGGTATCCTGTACGTATATTTTTAATTGCATTGAAACACAAATCCTTAAATATCTCAACTTAAGTATAAATGGACTTAGGCCACTTTCAAAATAAACGGCTCAATTATACGTGCTTTAAGTTTAAGGATAAGTAGGTATGTGTCTTATGATACTACACGCGCGGCAATAACGTGTAAAGTCAATCAAGTGCGAAGCATAGTTATATAAATAGTACCTAGAAGACATTCTATTTTCAAATGGCAGTTATATACACATATCTGGTTTCAACATAGCATTCATACAAGTCATACGATTTGCAGATCGACTTCCCGTTAATATAGTAAAGTTAAAATTTCTTTTTAATGTTCGTTAAGTCTCTTAATAATTAAGCTATGATTAACAAGCACTGATATGTACCTGGCACTATTAAATTACAGTATTAGATTTGATCTGTGTATGTCTGTGCACGTTATAATAAGTTTCAATTTAAACTTCAAATACTTTTATATACAAATATGAATGTCGATCATCAAATCGGTTGATTCGTGCTTACTATGCAGTCCGCAGGCGGATTAAAGATACAATAAAACTATTATACAAAGTACCAAAACAAAAGTATTAAGCATATTTCAGCATAAATATAGTACATACTAGTATTCGAAGAAACGCGACGTCGGATTGCAATAAAACTAAAAAAAAATATCTGTGCAGAGAAAAAAAAGCCAGAAGAAAACGTGATTCTTGGCAAAGTGCCCTAGAAGTAAAACTCATAAACGGTTATTAGAATTCTGTTGTCGATAATTAGAAGTGCATCAATCGGCATCGATACATCTAAAATGGCAATCCTTACTAATATCTTTTTCAAAGGAAGATCTGCGCTGAGGATATATATTCCATAGTTCAAGAATTGGTGAAAAAATCGCCTCAGGAAAATATCGTGACTTTCGCAACTGAATTCTCGTTATCGTTACGGATTAATAAAAAGGAAAAGATTCTAGAGCCAAAAAGAAATGAAACGAACCTAGTGCCTTTTCACATTTCGTATCCCTTTTCTACACTTGACATTTTTGAAGACGGATCTGCGAAAACGCATATATATGTACATAGATTAACGCCAAGTAAATTAAATGGGGTTGCTGGTAAACACCAACGTTTCCGTAAAAGTTACGTCGGGCGAATCACTCGTGAAACGGGTTATACTTAATAAACGTTGTTAGAGGGACATATTAAAGTTATTCATATTAGTTGAACGTTCTTGAAATGAAAAGACAAAAGAAGCGAAGAAAAATAAATGAGAAAATGGATTTTGGTGAACAAGTGTTATACTTGGGATTATGTATTAGATCTCTAATAATAATAATAATATTAATCGAAGGATATTTTGTAATAGATTTAAAGGAGACAAGGAACTTAAACGATTAGTTTAATGTTGGATGTACTTATCGATTAGTATGCAATAAATATACACGAACACGAATTCGAACGTTTACAGTTATTTATTGCTTTTCATTCTTTAAGATTATTATTCATTTTAATTACGATAATAATAAGTTTAATAATAGTAGCAATTTAATATTAATGAACATTAAAGAGGTTTTCATAATTTATTCTAATAAGTTTTATTCCCGTAACCGTAACTGAAACGGAAGAGAATAACTGATAATAACTGGAAAAATAAGGAATAGAAAACGTAAACATTAACCGAAGTTTCATATATGTTGTACTTAAAACCGTAATGGAAATCTGAAATTGCTACAGTGGAAAACCAAAGCCGAAACTTTTAACTAGAATGTATTTTATTCATAATAACGGAGATGAGTAGGACAGATTGCCAGTGAGCCTCATTCATTCAAATTATGTAGGGCCATCTATGAGACACCTTGTACCACAGACTACTTCCTTGTACGATAAATTGATTCCGAATGTCATTTGAAAATTGCATCATCGAAATTTGAATACGTCAATTCATACAGAGATGAGTAGGGAGATGCACGCTACGGTTTTAGGCGATACCAAAAACATGACGCTAAATCGTAGAGGCGAGTTCGGGAGTAGGATTTCATAATCATCGCCTCCGTCGATAATGCATATCCGTCGTAGCCGAGCTGAACGTGATCACGAACGTGTAGCCTGGCCGGCAGAGGTTCTCCGCAACTTACCGCTGGTTCCCAGAGCAACCCTTAGAACGAGGCCGCTCATCAGATATTGCCTAAATATTTTTTTGTAATCTTAGTATCATTAATAAGTATTTTACCGATGTTACGTACAACCGTAGCGTTGTGCATCTTCCTACTCATCTCTGATTCATATTAAATGAGATTGTATTAGTTTGAATTTTCGCGATAAGGTAGCAGGACCTCCTGGGTCTAGAAACACTTGGATTAGCGCGAACACAATTTATATAATGTTAAGAATATCACAAGGTAAGTATTTAATTAGTAGGTAGCATTACAAGTCCTTTCTTTTAATTTAGCTTAAATTTTACATTTTGAATGAATTTTGAAAGTAAATATACGTAAAACTATCTCTGTTTAAAGCCGAAACCGAAATCTATTAGATTCGTAAACCGAAACTGAAAACCTCAAACCAGAAACGATGAATGAAAAACCCAAAATCGAAAATTAAAACCGAAATTCAAGCTTTTACAATTGTGTACATCGTAACCGAACCAATATTTTTTTCGGTTGCAGTTCCTGCTTTTAAGTCACAGCGTTCACTAAAGAGATAAGTAGCTTTATATCTTAGGGGATATCGTGTCACGCAAGTGAGGCGCCGCGTAGGTAGATATATAAGCGGACTTTATGCATTGAAATGCTATATATATACATTCTGCATATGAAATTTGCGAGACACAGAATATACGGGCATGTTTGGTCTAATTGCATTCTGTCAATGGTGATAACTGGTGATAACATTCGAGATGATCCTTTAGCACGTGTCCGTCAGCATAGGTCAGTATGTCAGAATCGCGCAATATCATATGAAACACGGCATTTCTTAGTCTACTTATCTTCCGAAAACATTCGCGCGACATGGTCAGTCAACGGTAACTCGATTGTGACCGACAAGCTCGACCGATTAAACAGTGTATGGAAAATTGAATGTTATATCTGCGCCATACTTATTCCTCGTCAGCTGAGAACTTCTGTCATAATTTCGGTGTTGACATTGTCGAACACTCGGATGGTAGTCCTAATTTTGCTGGCGATGAAGACAATGATATCATTGTCGGAGATGCGATGACCAATGTTTTCGAACGTATTGAAGGTGAGTAATATCTGAAGAAGATAATTTTTCCAGTAAACAGGCTGATTTAGAGAGCTCCTATACTCTTTGCTGTGTAACCTCAATCATTTTAGTCATTTACGAGTTTTTTTAATTACGTTTCTGCGTAATTTTCAGTCTTTAGGAATTAAGCTCAGTCGGATAACTTTATAACCTAAATGTTTTGATAGTTATTTAAGCGAATTCCCTATTCTATCCATACTTCTAAACTATTTAATTCGTGATGTATTGATCTTCTGGGATAAATCTTTTGTACCTTTACTGACTTATTTTTTTGAGAATATATCTAATAAATTTATTAGATCACTTCTTTATCTTACAGATCGTTTGATTCTAGCATTTGCTTCGTAGATTGCTCTGGTACAGTGTTCTATTTGTTTCTTAAATTTCTCTCTTACAGTGTTCTAGTGTGCTCGTCTCTAATGACACATTGATCAATTTGACACCAGAGTTCTTATATACCAAGGTTGTTAAAATGGACAGTCTTTTCACACAAAATATGTCTGATGAGCCGGATGATATACCACAAACACAAGAACCAGTATGGATTCTTGGCAAGAAGTACAACGCTATAAAAGGTTTCCAATTAACAATGTGTTAACCGTAGTATTCTAGATTGGATAAGAGCTATTTCCTATTTCAGAACTTGATGCCATTCGTAGGGACATACAGTCTAAACTGTGGTTTACATATCGCAAAGGTTTTGTTCCGATAGGTGGTTTCGGTTCTACATTTACCTCGGACAAAGGATGGGGCTGCATGTTAAGATGTGGCCAAATGGTCCTTGGCCAGGCATTGGTCTCCTTGCACTTAGGTATAAATAATACAAATAGAAATTTACCGCATACAGAAACCTACTATGGGAATTATTTCAAACAGGCAGAGACTGGCAATGGACACCAGAAACAAAAGACAGTACGTATCTGAAAATTTTAAGCAGGTTCGAGGATCGAAGGGCAGCACCATTTTCAATTCATCAGATTGCTCTAATGGGAGCATCCGAAGGGAAGGAAGTTGGCCAGTGGTTTGGTCCCAATACTGTTGCACAAGTTTTAAAGTACGTAACAATATGTTGTCTTAATCAAGAATATAAGAGTATCGTACTTTGAGGCTAGCCTCAAACAAATGACTGGTCCTTTCAGAAAATTAGTTGCCTATGATGAATGGAGTTCAATAACGATACACGTCGCTCTCGATAATACGTTAATCGTCAACGATATTTGTGAGTAACATTGGGCTTGCCGATGCGTCCTTTATCCATAAATACCTGCCAGTAAGGAGGAATGATTACAGTGAGACAATGTAAGGTGGAAGGCGGAATGACTGTCGAGGTTGATGGTGAAGAACCTTTAAAGGCATCCAGCCAATGGAAACCATTACTACTTCTCATACCTCTACGACTTGGTTTAAGCGAGATCAATCCTGTCTACATAAATGGCCTTAAAGTAACAATCGATAAAAAATCAATTAAACCTAATGAAAATTCAATGAAAGAATTAGTTACGTATAAAATTTTATATTTCAGACGTCTTTTCAAATAGCCCAATCACTTGGAGTCATAGGAGGAAAACCGAATCTTGCACTGTACTTTATTGGTTCTGTTGGTATGTCCCATACTTTGCATTCTACAGACATAATGAATATAGTAAACTGAGAGTTCGTTGTTCAGGGGATGAAGTAATATTCTTGGATCCACACACAACACAACGATCTGGTACTGTCGAACAGAAAATTGAAGAAAATGAAATAGAAATGGATGCCACGTACCATTGTAAAACTGCTAGTCGTATTCCTATAACTGGCATGGATCCATCTGTTGCTCTAGTTAGTAATATTTGAATATAAACAGATAAAAAATTTGGCTTTCTTACGAATACAGAAGACAATAATTCTCTGATGTGTGTGTAGTGTTTTTTCTGTGCTACGGAGAAAGACTTTAGGTCTCTGTGCAGATCGATGCAAGAAGAATTAATAGATCCTGAGAAACAGCCACTTTTTGAATTATGTACTGAAAGACAAACCTGGTCTCCGGTAGAGGATATTGCAACAGAAGCTTTAGGAGCTGCTGCATCTACTCGTAAGCTCTTATTCCATATATCTATACCTTTATGATCCCCCATGAAAATATTTATCGATTGATCTGTACAGTTTTGGAATTTGAACATCTCGATCGTCAATATGATACATCCGACGAAGATTTTGAGCTGCTTGGTTGACAGTTGGCCCCTGATAAATACGATGCCGACGCCTGATCATGATGCTAACGCATTACCAATTGAAGAAAAATGGAGAATTTAATGAAGATATCCTCACAAATAATATGTGATCTTTGCGACAACAATTTTACTCAACGTAAGTAGTAATAGCTAGATAATGAATAAAAATTATTAATACAGATGAGAAAATGTCAGCGCGATATTTGTCAGTGGTGCTTTGTGAAATTTTTCAATGATCATACATCTACTCGATTTTATGACTTTAATGACATTAAAGATCACAGAGTCCATTCGTTGAAATCACATAGTACAGATAATTTCTTGGGATCCTTACAGAATATAATTTATCCAGTCCAAAGGACATACTTCGTTTTTCTTTTCCGATCTGAAAATTCTCGTGAGACGCCTTAACACAGTTACGTACCCCATTCAAAGAACTTTGTAAATATTTTATTATAAATACATGTAACTGATACAATACCGCTTATCCGTAAATGCAGGGAGTGTACTACATTAAAATGTAACAAAAAATTGTAAGAAGCAAATTTCTATATGAAGTTATACAGAGATTAGAGGCTACAGTATTTTTCTTGTGTTCTTAATAACATAAGATATATACTTACATGCTTTTACTTTGTTATTTGGATAAGCTGAGTTATTTTTCGATTTTTCCTATTCGTAGGAAACTAATATTTCAGGTAAAACGATAAGAAAAGCAAAATATACTGTGTATCTCTGATACAAAGAAATCATTATATATATCAATGAGAACAAGCGATAATAGCAGTATATGACATATTTTACTTTTCTTTTCAAATTTAAAGAAGAATATTGTTCACCGGTATTCCTATTAATTGTTTTTAGGTTACCTGCAAACTTCCTTTGTACTTTATTGTTACGCTTACGATCGATTCTGCGTTAAAGTGTATTTTATATTGTTATATAACAAAAGTGTCACAAGCATCTCCGCGCGTTGGACTACTTTTAAAGTGACAGAGTGAACTGCCAATTTTTTTTATTGTGCAATTTTATTTTGCAAACTGTTTGCTTTGGCAACTTTCAATAATGTGACTGAATTTAACCGACAGTCTGACATGCAGCAGCTGTTGAATTTCTGGATGAATGTTTTGCATAATATAAATTTCTATACATGATAAATATTTTGTAAAATCGAACCCAGGAAAACCATTAAAAGTAATGCGCATTTGAATTTAGCTGTCACTGTTCCTTCCGATAAATCAAATTAATATCACATTGGGAACATAAATATTAATTAATGCATGATACACTCGGTCCACTCCTGCATTCCTATTAAAACTTTGTCACAGCCACATTTGCTGCGCATTCAAATAGAAAAATCTGATTGTCCAATGAAACTTTCTGTATTGTCATTTTGTAAAATAAATCCAAATACACTATAATTCAAACCTTCTACTCAATTACTAGTTGATCTTGGGTACTTTCCAAAGCTTACTGGCAATGCTGCGAACATCATTCTGTATTTTAGTCTGTCATGTATCGAACAATGAAGCAAAGATGCTCGCAGCAGTTTGCAAGTAATTTTTGGGACACGCTCCTAGTTTGTTATTAGAATAAATATAATGGGAAACAATTTTTTTGGACCATTTAAAAATAAATATATTTATTGATCTGGCACACAATGCTACAGCCAGTAGACACTCTCTGGATTCCAAAAATTGCATTTACAACATCGATGGTATTTTTTTCTTTTCTTATAATTTTACAACAGTATACATACACTGAATACACATAAGTGAGCAATGCATTTCAAACAGATTAGTGAGCCTTTTCATCCTTTCCATGATCATCAGCCATAGGACTGCAAAATTTTTATTTTATTGAAAAACACAACTGAACCTCGTTCTCTTGTTCTTTGCTTCTTCTTTTCTCAATCTATCTTAGCAAACTGTAGTTGTCAGTAATTACATTGATGTTTCATATTATGTATTACAAAAAATGCAATGCACTCAATGCATAGTATATATAAACAAAGATATTCAGCAATTTTGTTTTCGTTGCGCAACAATACTTTTCGAAGGACGTTCTACTTGGAAATTTTTCACTCATTTTCATTTTCCCATCCGATTGTATCAGATGTCTGACTTAATTGATATAATTATTTTTCAGTGATCATTCTTATCGAATTAAATGTTTGGCACAGGCAATACCATGTGTCTCGTTTTCAATTTTTTTCTTGCAGCAATTAGTATCATTATCCTTTTTTCTTTATTGTTGGATAACAAACATTTTTTTAGATGTAACTAATCGCAGGTAAATTCGTTTGAACAATCGTGCTCACGACGATAAATTAATTTATATGAAAATATAGTTGATTGAGCCTCCATTTAATGGGACGGCGACAAAAAGCGTCGTAATTGATAAGGCAATTAGAATTAATAGTGAAAGCTTCTTCGTTTTATCATCCTTTGATATGTTCTACGAATTGTATGGGTGGTCAAATTTTTAATGTTCCTCTTCATACGATTCTCTTTGCTCTCTTATCATCATAAATATTCCTCGATGGTCACCACGAGTTACACGCTTCTAGCACAATCAATGCATTTAACCATATTTTTTAAATCTCAGCCTGTTACATTGCTAGTCACAATATATCTGATAATTAGAGACAGTCATTGATAGTCATGGAAATTAATTGTTACAAGTAGGATTATTAGATTGAATAAGATATCGAGTTACTACACTGGTTAATCATAAAGGTAAAATATGAAAATTTAATATCTCCTTCTTGATCTTTTATCATGAAAATTCAGTAACTTCAATGAGATATTTAAAGGATCACCAATGTCCATAGTAACAATCAAAATATTTAATATCACATAAATATGTAATATTTTAACAGAAAAAAATCTTTGCTCATCTTTTTCTTTTCCTGCCTCTCAATAACTAAACGAATAAATGTCAGATAGCTACACCGAAGGAAATAACAAAAGAATAAAATAACAGAAACCAATCAAAAGCAATACTTTTGTACTACCATATAGAAACATTACCGATCAACAATGCTCGTAACAAAATATTTATAATAACATTTGACAAGGATTTCCTCCCTCTTTCTTCCTCTCTACATAATTAACGTACTCTCCTCTCTCTTTCTTCACATCTCCTCTAACTTTCTGTAGGAACTTAAAGGGTGCATCTAATATTCTAAACTTATAAATCTACGATAACTTAACAGACAACAACAAGCGAATATATCTTGCTTCCAGAAAATTTAAGGACGAATGGGTGACGAATAATTTGTTATAAAGGAAAATAGAAGACAAGAAAAAGTATCGGAGGACAATAGAAAATTTAACGTTAAAGCATTGTCTTTTAAGAAATTCTGTTAATTAATTTCAAGCTGTCTTATCTCTTTTTCATCAATGAATTATCTTGTATCGTACGCGAAAGAGAAAACTTGGAACACTCGTAATGCTGATACCAAAAGATATTCTGTATAAGAAGAATCGTAAAGGAAAAAGAAGATACTTGTAGAGACATTTAGACACTGAATTTTCCATAGTGTATATGGACGACGTATACAAACGTACATAAACGCATGGTGCTATTGTCATCACGCGTTTTTATACTTAAGAGCAGAGAGATAAACTTTTTCTATACAAGATGAATCGTTCGTATATTCAAAGAGAAACAAACAGATATATATGTATAAATATACTGATCGTATTAATTAGACGGATTCATTTAATAATCTTTTCCCATAATGGGATATTTTGTTACTCGAGGCAATTCTTAAGGATGCCAAATAGCTGCTAGCTCGTCTATCGTAACGCGTTTCTATTAATGTGATCGTATTTGATGAATAATAGGAACCATTTAGAATGGCTTCGTTAGACAGGCCATTGTCAGCTGAAGCTTTCGCACAGAGGAATAGTAAAACACGAAATAGCGACGGCAATGCGAATTGCAAAATTACATATAAATATTGTCGAAATATTAACAAGTGAGTCCTTCTCGCTTAAAAGTCATTTATCCATTTTTTGCAAATTTTTTCGAATTTTTTATAAAGATTTTTAACGCTTCCAGTCGCAATACTGGTAAAAAGTTTTCATCGAACTGCACTGCACGAACGTCACGAATTATTAACGTTTCTGGCGTTGCGTTACCTTATTTTGAAAAAATGCCATCTGTCGACATTGAATCGCGTGGCGAATTCTAAAAATAATTTTTTCTTTTTGATTTGGACATTGGAGAAGTTTTTTAATTTATAAATTTTCGTCAGTCAGCCTAATTGAGCATTAATTATATTAAATAGGAAATTGGACTAGCTCAGAAGCGAGTTTTCGTTTGCTTTTCCTTTTCTTGTGTACGAAGTTACTTTGATTCGGAAATAGATTTCAACTGTGCCGGTCTTAAGACCAAATTCGCGCATGAGTATTACGGTCGACGATAATATATATATAGAAAGAGAACTGTTCTCATTCTCTTCCTATGCTATTCCCGAAATAGATAACTTCTCGAGAAAAAATAAAACAAAAATTCCCATAGGATTTCCAATGTCCCATGTTAATGCGAAGCGTATACTTAAGATCCGACGGCAATGAACAAGATGAAAAAAAAAAGTTATTAATCAAAATCCTCACGTGACTAGAACATCTCTGCAAGGGAATACAAAGATGATCGTACAACAGTTACAGTACGACAATGAAACACGGAAATTGGCTTAAACGCTTTTCTTGTTTTCTGATATGTTATACTTGCGGTCTTTAAGGTTGATCACAACGACTGTAATGTTATCCAGAGATCCTCTGCAACAGAATTTACATGCAGGTCAAACAATATTCATTGAAATCCGCAATTAAAATCTCAGTCAGAAAACAAAAGGTACCTGTAATAACTTTGCAGGGTAATACTCTTAGCTCCGTAATGCGGTTCGTTGATACGTTCCTTAATAAAAGTAATAGCTTCCTCGTTGGAGAAGGTGTCCCACAGTCCATCAGAAGCCAGCACCAGGAACATGGGATTGTGATCGTCCAAGTCAAACGTCAGAATATCCGGATCAGCTATGACTAGTTTTTTATCCTTTAAAGGATAATCTCCAAGAGCTCGAGAAGTGGCAAGGATACCGGCAACTCTCCATACTCCGTTGAAAGTGACGTGTCCACCGGCTTCCCTTATTCGTTTTTTTTCCCTTTGCTGGATATAGAATATGATTATTTATTTAATGATATTTCTAACAATTTACTGTAAACATTATTTACTATGTATCTACCTGCTGAGGTTTATGATCGAAAGACAGCGGTATTGCAGTGCCCTTGCCATCGCACATAACTCCACGCGAATCGCCGACATTGGCCACAATTAATTTATTGCCCTCCAGGAGTGCTATCAGTGCAGTTGTACCTGAAATTCATTTATAAATTTATTTAACAACAGTTATGAGATCTAGATCAAGAGTCACAATGTCCTTCAAAAATTAGGAACATCAAATTTGACAGTAGGATATTTATATCTTGATCGGTAGCGAGAAAAGTGTTTAACAATTACCAGCAACGTCCATATTTTTTTTAGCAGCTTCCACGAGGAGTCTATCGACTGCCAAGACTTCATCGGTTAGTAATCTAGCATAGTTAATCTTATCCCCATCCAGATAACTGGCAGTGTCTACCTTTGGTGGTGGTTTTTCTCCAGGTTTGCTAGGTCTTACCTAATACGAGAAGAGTTACGAAATTCTGCCTTTGTACGAGTATATTCATTTAAGTTGATTAACCCATTAAGGAAACGCACCTCTCTAGTAATTGGTAATAATTGATCTAATTTTCGCAGCAATTCCGGATCTGTAACACCGACGATCTTCTTTGAACACTCATCGGTCTGCGACGTGCTCATGGTTTTGCGAAATGATTTTTTACGCTCGACAGAAGTTCCATCTGTCTTTTCATCCTTTTTGGTATCCTTAACATTTGTTTCTTCCTCGTCTTGTTTAGTACTTGTCGGTCTCCCGGCTATCATAGCTTTCAATTCGATGACCCTTTTATTAATATTCGGGATAAGCTTATCGCGCGCATAGTTAGCTGCAAACTGTAGACAAAGATTAATATTGGACTAATAAATATAGATATTGCATTTCTTTTCGTTATATAATAATGTTTAACACGCATGAAGTTGTGCACTGAGAATTATTAATGGAAGGAATCAATATAACTTAGTAAATGGTGATCGTTAGTCATTGTACGTGATTCCGATCTGTTTTCTGCATATCCATATTTTTCGTTACATCTTTGTAATTATATAAATAATTATTTCTAATGCTCTGATTGGAACTTTAACGTCATCAGCTAAACTGCGTTTGCTCCAATGCGATTCAGTTATTTACGATTTCGAAATTTGTTTAACAAACATTCCTGAACTTAGTCCAAATATATTGAGACTCGTATCGAATCCCTTACCTCGCCACCATGACCGTCGAATACGGCAAACAAAGAAACTCCTGTGTTGTTAATATCATCATTTACTACAAAACGGTCTTCCATGCGCGCCCTATGGCCCTGGACAGCGTAAGCGGCTACATATCCCTCTTTCAATTCCCAGCTCAGCTTCTCACCGTGACTTAGGAGTTGCAGTTTGGATACCTGTGACAAGGCCAGGATAACATTACTAGTTTCTTCTATTTCTTCTTCGTCAAAAGCATCTAGGTCAATTATGCCTGACTCGCAACAAGTATTTTTTAAGCGTTTTCATGACTTACGATAGCTGCCAAGAGCAGTCTCGGTTTTAAAAGATATGCAAGCACTATGCCGGCGTATCGTAAAGTGGATGAACGTTTAGAAATGATACTGTCCATCAAGATGAAGTAGCTGTGATGTCTTTTATACCTTAGAAGTGGATCGGCCAAGAGTATACTGAATTCTTCCAAGAAGTGTCCTACTCCAAACGTCAACAGCTTGAAGGTAGACTAGCATTACAACCAAAACTGCGCCGCACACCAATACCTCAGGCTTTAGCGCATACGCTCGCATCAATCGCCAAAAATAACCCAGCGGCGTGTTCACCCCAGCATTCAGGCCGGTGGGTATCCCCACAGCAAACTTTGACATCAGCTTCATGTGTGATACGTATGTCTGTTAATAACAGAGCAAATAAAGATGTAAATATAGGGCAAATTATGTGTCTCCTAATATATTTTCTTTTTTCAAGTTCTAACTCAATAATATACATTACATAGAATAAGATATTAAACCTTTCAGAAAACTATAATTGTTACGGTATAATAATACATTAGTTCTGAACTGTCTGTTCTTACATTGCAGTAGAAATAAGCAATTATATTTTTGGTAACGTATGCAGGTAAATTAAGTATACTCAAATAATATAATTCATCTAAACATGAAATATTAGTACTCTTATTTATACAAATGAATCATAAGCATGCTATTGTTGGCCAAATGCTGTTACTGCAGGTATTCTTTTTGGATATTCTATTACTCCGTTTTGGAGCCAACCGGAAATGTACCTACAGTCCAATATCTATTTCGTTTCAGCTTTATAGTGATAATTGATACTGATACAATGATGAAAAATACATTTATCCTATATATTCACCTGATAGAGGACTCTATCTTCAAGTTCGTCGTCCATAATATCCTGGGAATATTCGCCCGGTCAGGATCCCCCAAAAGCCAGTTTCGCGGCGGACAAAAATAAGTAAAAAATCCTCTGATATCTTGGAAACTTGAACTACGCAACGAGTCCCGCAACAACGTCACATTAAATACCAATAACGATTTCGTCTTATTCCACACAGCAACTTGTAAGCCTATTAGCAATAATTACACTGATAAAAATCCCTGTTTTTCGATTCCAAAAAGCTAAATCAAAACATTTTTCGCGTCCCCGAGTACCGCGACCATACACTGCTATACACAGGTAATCTTCGCTGTTCCTATAGTCCAATTGTCTAAACTCACGCCTTCATCTCCCTACAGAACGCGTAAAATTGTATAACCCCTTCGTAATAACTCAAGTCACGTTCTTCTGATTGGTTAGCCGAAAAGGTTAGTCATATTTAAATACATTGGCGGCTCTTGGAATTTTTTACGACACTCAAAAGTAATATAAAAAAAAAATCCTAATTGGTGGCATTCTAGAATCATACCTAGTCTTTCTTCAACAGTATTTTTACCTTTTTACGGAGAGCACCTGTACTTTTTGTTTCCTATGGTACATATATTTAATTTCTATTAAAAATATTGTGTCAGGTGAAATATTTATGTTCTATATTCGGAATGAGAGAGCAAAAATGCAATGATCCGTTTAGCGGAAATTTGGAAACTCCCCCATGGAAAACTGTCAAGTGTTACGACGTGGTAGGAGACGTCAGGGAAACATGGCAGCCAAACAGCTATTGGAGTGCCGTGGGTGCGCGTGATGATTCCATTTGGTTTTATGTCCTAAACGGTGATGAGACTACGGTGTCATCGTGAAAGATGAGCGAAAGAAAGTTCACCCGGGGCCTGGGTAAACCGGGCATGGCTGCACAACTCCGGGAAACCGTGTCTCAGGTGGTTCGTGAAAGCACGGTCCAGGTAGGAACCACTGACACACGCTCTTATTATATTCTATATGATCGTATATGTATATATTCACACATGTCCCGGGTTATTTTCGGTACTGCTATGAATGGTAATTACGCAATAATTACTGGAACGTACTACGCAATGTACTGACCGGCATTTGATTCTATACCATAGGATACTGCCTTATCGTTACTGTAGAATTCTTTCTTAACAATATCTTAAATTTGCTTATCAATCATAAACTTTTATAAAAAATTTGTTTCTCTTTGTGATATTGTTTTTATACCTTATATTCCAATAAATTTTTACCTGTTGCTGAATAGTTTATGTAATGATTGAGGATTATCGAGCAGAACCTGGATCAGTGGGATTTGGATTTCAATATTTTGAAGAATATATATTATTTTTGTAATCTCCCGTTACAAATATTTTGTTTTTTAAAGAACAAATAAGTAGCTATTTATGTATCTATTTCATATTGCTGTAGTTTGCTGTTTGATATATTGTTTACTTTTTTGACTAAAGATCAATACAGTGGTCCTATCTGTATGCTATAGTGTTCTACTTTTTGTTATTTATCAAGAATAATTTTTATTATGTAATCAGTCTGGACATGCTAATTAGGTTTAATTTTGTCTAATTTTAATTTATATTTAAGAGTACCATTTTTATCTATGTCATCATAGAAGTACTATTAATTTATTTCAGAGTAAACCACACCTAGTGGATCCAATAGATTTTGAGAGTTTTGTTTTGAAGAATAAAACTCTCTTACAAAATGATCCACAGAGGGAACTCTTGCTATATCCACAGGATGATGTTTCGGTAAGTCACCACATTGATTGTTCTTATCTTATGGAGCATGTGAAACATCGTTACTGACTTAGATAAGATTTCCTGGTAAAATGCAATATATATTTCAATGAGATCATCCAGTAAAGACTGATATAAAAATTACAGAAGTCTCCTTGGTAGGACTGGACAGAACCCATAGAGATTCTATTTATATCAAAGAGTAGATTTAGAAAGAAGGTTTATGTCATCAGAATGCTACTATCGCGTATATACTTTTCTTGACCTCATTCCGTTAAATTTCTACCGTTGTAGCATAATACATACAACATGAGTTGTTTTTGAAAATGATAAGCCCTACTAGTAGTACTCCCACGCAGTCTACTGATATGATTCTTGTATAAATCACTGACATAACATTCAAAGCTACACATTTCATTAAAACAACTTCCATTAAAGAGTGTAAAAATACACGAGATATCCATTAACTATGCAAAATCAAAATTGCTACAAACTGAAGAAATGTTTCTCTGGCATTTAGCAAGTGGTCCTGCCCAGACGATATCGTACGGTCGTACCTACGGTTCAAAATGTTTCGGAAATGACTGATGGTGGTGAGAGTCTCCTCACAAAGGAGTGCCTACGCAGTTACGCATCTAATTGGAATCTGGTACACTACAAATATACAGCCTACAGTGGGACCTACCTTGACCTGCCTAAGTACGTTTGGCAATGCATTAAATTAGAGATACCATAAACGGTTTTTAAAATGGCATTTCTCAGTGCCAGTTCGTTGGTAAACTGGTCATAAATTTTCCTTTATGGTTCACGCAAGAAGGATGGATCTATTAAGGAAATTGTTCTTACTCTTTACAATCCAATAATAAAAGAGGGTACGATTATTTCTAGGTACCCTAATTAAATAACAATGGATACAATTTTACAATCTTAAGATTATTTGAATGCCGAATGAGGCGACAATCACCAACTGATGTGCATTGCGATACGCGTTTCTAATGTATGCATTGTCGTTTCTCAGATCTTTTTTTTGTTTTTCCTATAAGCTTCGCATACCAGGTGTATTTACAAGTGGCCTGACGACTTTACTGAATTCCACGTAACCAGTTTTACTTATACTTATCCATAAAAAGTCACCTTTACTCTTTCACTGTATATCTGTCTGGTAGATACAAGAATACCTGAAATTGATAATTTATGCTATTTTTTCAATCCTGTTCTTAGGACTTCGGAACAAAAATGTGTATAAGGCGCTAAGAGTCATCTCGTTGCACAGAAACTTTTCAAATTAATTTTATAACGAGAAACTGCAAGCATTACACATTATCCGTTTGAGTCCCAAACGGCACGATCGCGCTGTTTAGATTTCATGTAGAAGAATT
This sequence comes from Trachelus tabidus, assembly GCA_030142655.1. Classification (NCBI taxonomy): domain Eukaryota; kingdom Metazoa; phylum Arthropoda; class Insecta; order Hymenoptera; family Cephidae; genus Trachelus; species Trachelus tabidus. The sequence goes on from JARQTI010000500.1 coordinate 1,272,582, forward strand.
CCAATATATTTGAACGCTATGGGTTAAGACAAGTGCTATTGTGTCTCTCGGCATTTTTCGACAATGTATTTCCAATGGTCCCTCGGATTCAAACGGCTAATGAATATCGCATATTTACCTGTTACTCTCATTATAGTTGGGCAATGATTTTTCATTTCGTTGACGTCACTTTATAGGATACCAAAAGCAGATGAACTGAAGGATGAGGTTTACGAGATCGATACGGAAGTCGATCAGGTTGATGAGGTAACTAAAGTAAATGATATCGTATTATTAATGAATGACATATAATTTAAATTACTAATTATACACGTTCATCTTTTTAGTTGTGGCATTATTTAGCAGGCCGCATTTACAAACCAGTGAGAATGGTTAGCCGTTAGAAAACATCGTTTGTGTTTTTCTATAATGACAAAATCATATCTTGCACGTGACTTACATTAGTGATTCTATTCAATTAGGCAATGTTCAGTATCCTGTCATCATCGTGTATCATTCTAGTTTATTCGACGTAGTTCGCTAATCATTAATTCCCATGTCCATGCACTACTTAGTTCCTCGATCATAGAGGCACTCGAATTTTTTAGGTTTTGTATAGTGAAGTACTCTGAGAAATATCTTTACCAAAATAACTTTAATTGTTATCTTTTATTTTCCCAGGATCTCACAAAGAGCGATGGGATAACTAAGCAAGGATACCTAATGAAGGGTCCGGAAATTGGGAGCAGTGACCGAATGTTTGTCCATATTGGTTCAAAATCCTTTAAAAGACGCTTCTGTTATCTTCGACAAGAAGTCGATGGCACTTACATTCTGGAACTTTTTAAAGATGAGAAAAAAGGCGAGGCCAAGTTAACAATAGTAATGGATTTCTGTACTGAAGTCATAAGAAATCCAAAGCGCGGTCGTTACTGCTTTGAATTACGTATGAGCGGCACTCACAAGTCGTATACATTAGCAGCGGACAATGAGACAGATTTGCAGGACTGGTTATTGAAATTAAGCTCAGTATTACAACATTATAAACAGCAAGAAGAAAAGCGGGCAGCGTCCTTGGAAAGAACTTGCAATACTCCACCTCCGTCGCCACAGCCCATGCAGGTGTGTAACACAGTGTATTAATAATTATTTTACATTATAACTTTATTTATAGTAATCATTTTTCTAATAGGTTTATGGAACTTTGAAAGGACTGGAGCAGAGTATGAATCCTCAATTGATAAAGTACTCTAGAGAGACGGACACCAGTATAGCTCTATCTAGGAGAGAGAATAGAAAACGTTTGTTTAGCATGTATCCTCAAATACCTCCTGTTAAAACACCTATAGGAAACTCCAGCGAATCCAGTGTAGATCCATACAAAGAACAATTTGGTCACAGGATTTTTGTGAAGTGCGAAAGCCTTAAATTTAGACTCCAAGCTCCTATAGACGAGAAAGAAGCACTTTGTCAAGTCGAGCCGTATTATACAAGTCTCTGTTTATTCGATGCTAGACACGGGAGAAAACTTACTGAAAATTTTCATTTTGATATTAATCATGAGATTGTGCGCAATATCGTACAGGAGTTAAGTCCCATAGGTGTTATGAGTGAAAATCAGGAGAGTATTAAGTTACCAGATGATTTAAAGAATATAGCGCAAGAATGGATTATGTATCCCAAGCAGGTATGATTTTTATTTTTCATTTTAATTCAGTTGTATTACTGTTATCTCAATCTTATATTCCAGGCTATACTCAGTATCAGTAATCCTCATCCTGACATATTTCTTGTTGTGAGGATAGACAAAATTTTACAAGGTAGTATTTGTCAGACTTCGGAGCCTTATTTAAGAGCTACGAAGGATCCACGTCTTGGTCTAAAGGTACATAAGCAAGTCAGAGCCTGCTGTCAAAGGTAAGAATAAGTAAGAATAAGAATGATGTATGCAATCTTATTGATTTGACATAATTCATATTTACTTGTACAATTTTAGACTGGGAAATTATAGAATGCCTTTTGCTTGGGCCGCAAGGCCTCTTTTTCGATTATACAGTAACGAGCTAGACACGTCCTCTGATTTCCCTGCTATATACAGACAAGAAGGGAACAAAATAAGGGATGATGAATTACTTAAACTTCTCAGCGAGTACAGAAAGTATGTCTGAGCAGTAACAAAGCATCGTTACAATACACAGAAATAACACTTTCACCATTTATCCTTACAGGCCAGAGAAATTAAGTAAATTAACTGTGATACCAGGATGGTTGAAATTGAAAATTGATTCAGTGACGGACATTCCTGAAAGTAAATATAAAAACTTTACATAAACCTCAAATATTACATTGTTATTTACAGCGAAAGAAATTAATAACACTTCTCTAATTCCAGATACCTTAACAACAGCTCTGGCACCACTGAAGCCATTTCCGATACCACCTACATCCGAACCAACCTTAGAAATAGCAGAATTCGAGGGTTCATCCGAGAGAGAGGTTCATCCTTATACAACCTACGTGAATCATCTTTACGTCTATCCTCAAACGCTGTGCTTCGATACCCAGAAGATATTCACAAGAGCCAGGAACATCGCCTGTATCGTAGAGCTTCGCGACGACGATGACGAGAATGCTGAGCCATTGAGGGTTGGTTGAACATCATCTCCAGGTATCATAATGCTCAAAAGATCTGTCTAGAGTGTGTCCTTTTTTTTCACAGTGCATATATGGAAAACCCGGCTCACTGGTTCTGTGTCTAAGAGCATCCTGTGCGGTTTTGCATCATAACGCAGTGCCCTCTTGGTACGAGGAGATAAAAATGAGATTACCGACAAAACTGCACTCTAAGCACCATCTGTTATTTTCGTTTTACCACATAAGTTGTGACATGAACAAGAAGAAAGAAAATGGCGTGGAAAATTGCGTCGGTTACGCATGGGCACCGCTCCTACACAAAGGCCGGTGAGTTATTTTAATTAAATTCAACGACTCCGCCAGTCCCTTGGTTGACGTTCCAGCAGCAAAAAATTCTAGCAGCAACAAAGTAAACTCTCCCAATTGCACAAAGGTACAAAGTGTCATAAATATTAAGAAGCTTAATTGATCTGCCTACGTGATTCGTCTTATGTCTGAACGTCTATCTCATTTACACATTAGCCAGTCTATTATCAAGCTTTAGTATAACGTACGATTGTTGTCTGTGATGTCGAGCAATATGATAGGTTACTATTCAGCAAGTACATATATACAGTTGTCCAGTATATTCCGTTAGCATATAATGTGCTTAATTGATCAGGCTAAACGTGGATGTGGATACGAACGTTCAAGTCTTGCCTGTGGCAACACACTTGCCAGCAGGATACCTTGCCATTCAACCCCTTGGCCTGGGAAAAGGGGTAAGAGTAAGATCATGCTATTCAGTCACTCATTAATACACTTTGTTTTTGGGGCATTTGCTTTATGCCTTGTAACCCGTTAGAATTGCATCGATTCACCATTTTTCATTTTGGCACTATATGTATAATAATGAAACATTGGAAGGTTCACAGAATGACAGTGTCATGGGAACGATACTGCGTACACTTCAGTAATTTTTGCATACTCCATCCTTTCTTTTTTAATCAGCTTCAATTCTAATCGATGCTATTTGACGGATTGTGTGGAATAAAGCGTAGGCCTTATAGCTGCGGCCACTTAGCGTGTGCGCGCAAACGGTTTTTTGGATGCAGGCATGGAGCGTGTGTATTTTTGAATTTATTCATCGACTTTAATCGATCATCCGATACGTGAGTTAATTGTTTACTGTGAAGGTGCTTTGGTGCGCATTTTTAAAATGTTTTTTCACGTGCGGTTTGCGGTTTCTGGGTGACATTAACGCTTTTTAATAACACATGCATGCCAAGAATTTTTGTCTATATACGTTTATCTGGACCATGTTTCAATATCCAATGCTGCAGACTTTTTAAGAATTTTAAAAGTAATAATTGTCTGAAGGTAGTTTCTAGGGTAGCCTTTTATTTGTCGGTATTAAGTCGAAATTGGTAATTTACTATTAGTAAGTTGATTTTATATTTCACGTTAAATTTTTTGGGCTTATGTTTTTTTTTACATTTAAATTTCATTAATTGCTCTTCAGTAAGCTTATTTCAATTTTTGGAAGGATATTGAAAATGGGATCTGAGCTTCTGATCATGGATTAATTGGATTTTCATTTCTTAGAACGCTGGACCAGACATCACCTGGATAGATTCCCAGCGACCGATATTCACAGTCGGCTTCCAATTAATATCTACTGTCTTCACGCGTGATCCTCATCTGCATAATCTGTTCGCACATGCCGAGAGAATCCTGGGGACGAAACCCTCTGCGATGCCGTCTGATTCTGAAACCTGCAAGATCCTCAAGGCTGCTCATGCTATACAACTAGTGACGGCCATTACATTCTTGCCAACGATTTTAAATCAATTATTCACGTTACTTATAGTCACGAGTAGCGAGGAAGTTGGTCTTTACATTATTCGAGTGCTGATTCACATTATAAATATGGTACATGAGGCTGGACGTAAGGAAATACTTCAGGCGTATGCGAAGGTAAAAGAAGATGCGAAGAAAAATTAATTATTCTTTGAATAATACTAAGTATTTATTTTAAAAAATGTTTATCAATCCTTTTGACAGTTTGTCTTCGTCTCACCGTCCAAAGGAAACGGACACGCTACAGTACACGAGCAACTGGGAAGACATTTGCCAACTTTACTTCAGCCAAGTAACACAGACTTCTTGGTAGTGAACAAATTCATGCATCATTCCAGCTTCTTCTTTGATATCATGGTAAAAAGTATGGCACAGCATCTACTGACTACCGGTAGAATAAAGGTAAGTTCAAATTTCACCCATAATTTATATTGACCCTTCGATTTGCGGTCATTTTGGCTCAACAATTGGCATGGGCTCATTACGGCTTGCCAGAAAGATGTGCACTCGAAGGATTAAACGTAATTTTTCTCATAATTCAATTGATTCTGTATCACAGATGCACAGGAACGAACGATTCTCTAAGGAGTATCACAGTAAAATAGAAAATCTCTTAGAAGTAATAACACCATACCTCATGAACAAGTACAAGGAGATGCCAGTGGAGACGCACGAGCTAAACAAGAGTCTTGCTCATTTTTTGAAAAGATGCCTGACCTTTATGGACCGTGGCTTTGTCTTTAGATTGATAAACTCATACATGGATAACTTTTCACCTGGCGATCAACGAACTCTTCATGACTTCAAATTTACGTTTCTGCAAATAATCTGTTCTCACGAGCATTACGTTTCTTTCAATCTACCAATGATGCAGTCGCGTATCACTACACGTGGTAAGTTTGTCTACTGTTATCAGATTGCACATATTATCTGTACATTTGTAATATAATCATTTTATGCCTGGCTTCGAAGATACAGAGCGAGAGACCGATTGTGATGGTACGTGCCATGTTCATACACTCCCGTCTTTATTGTGGTTTTTTCATGTAGCCATAGTGAGTGGGAGTAAGAGCACAATCCTCTTTAAAGTATTGATATTAGATAAAGAATACCTGAGAATATATAGTACAATTAGAAATTAGAATTCACTCATACTACCTCATTCCTCGCAATTCGTTATCGCACCATTTGTGGTCAACACCGATTCTTCTATGTTCACACGTCCATTTTTACTACAGCACCTTCGAGCAATGTTAGACAGGATGTTGCGTATATACGTTTATATCTATTCCCTATCCATTGCAGATCTAATGAACGAGTACTGCCTGTCAGAAGAATTTTGCAAGCATCACTTTCTGGTGGGACTGTTACTTCAAGAAGTGAAAATGTCTTTGAATGAGATTGTACAAATTCGCAAAGTTGCTGTGGCTACTTTAAGAGATTTAATGGCAAAACACGAGCTGGATGACAGATATCAAAATAAGGTATTGTTTCTGTCATTTGTTGAGTATCGACCTTTAAGTTGTACTAGTATAAATATCTGGAACATTTAGGGTCAGTTGAGTAGAATAGCCTCCATCTACATACCTTGGCTAGGAATTGTCTTGGAAAATCTGCATCGTTTACAATCAGTCAACGATGGCGTCAAGGCAGATTCTAAACAGAATGCTTCGAATAGAATGTCTACCAGCAGCTCCTTCCTGGCAAGTAAAGACACACCTACAAATAGTACAACCAGTGCAGGAACACCAAAGTCACTACACAGGTAATTTAAGTGAAAATGACTGCTTAGCAGGACTTCTTTTTAATTGCTAATCGTTATATCAGATTTACGCTTCATCTGGATACGCAATCTCCTATTAGGGCTTCAATGCACCTTAGAGATTCTACGTACTTCGCAGCAATTGCTGGTCAGGGTCTAGTTAATGGATACTCGTGTACCAGTATCGAGTCGGATACCTCAACGATGTCCAGTGCTTCTCAGTCAAATATATCTCAGGAAACAACTATTGTACGCGAGGCTCTCGAAAATGGGAACGCCGAACGAAAAAGTCATTCCAGATCATTGAGCGTGACGCAAACCTCATCGAGATGTGACAAGCTCCAACCATCGGAAGTCAAGGATCTTTTACTTTGCTTCCTGTTTGTCATGAAGCATCTGGGTGACCATCAGATCATTGCGTGGTGGCAACAGTGCAGTGACACTGAACTTCTTAGATTCTTCACTGTCATTGAGTGAGTGTTACGGATTAATTCTTGCATGGCAAATCCAAAGATTCCGTTCTATTGCAATTCTCACAGTCATTCATGTCTCTTTCTTTTTCTCTTACTGTAGAATGAGTATTTATCACTTCAAATATATTGGTAAGAGACAAATAGCAGCTAACGCTGCTACTAATTCTGGCAAGCCTAGAACTGTCAAAGCTATGACACTGCCTGCCAGAATGGCACCACCAGATTTCTCGACTGATAGTCCTGCCACTGGCACTTTACAGCCACACAATACTGCAGCCCGAGAGAACTTGGTGGATAACGACAGTGGAAAAGTTTATCAGGCTGTTTTAGATGCTAATATGACAACCGAAGTGGGTCTCATAGCATTGGATTGCTTGGGATTATTTTGCATTCACTTTAAGGTATACCTCGTTCTAATTCAGGTACCTTATACGTTTTCGTATAATAAATTTACTGACAGCTCTCCTGCATTTCTTAGGATGCACTTCTGGCTGGCGATGGAGATAATCCAGTTATGCAGAAGCTCTTTGACATTTATTTGTCGTTCCTTCAACTTGGACAATCTGAAACGTTGTTCCGCCATGTCTTTGCCGGTCTTCGAGCTTTCTTGAACAATTACTCTATCGCCTTATTTCAAGGTAGATATCGTACTTAATGTGAAATATCTATATTCGATTTCTTAGTGAATTTTATTTTGTTTTTAAACACCTATTTCATAAAGGACAGTCTCTCGTAGATGAGCTCTATTGTCAGTAAGTTACAGTAGAAATTAATCAGCGGAAATAAAGAACAATAGGTGTTTTTAAAAGGGGGCTCGTTATTAACTTTACAACAGCCTATAGAATTGACTATACAGTAAGGTCTTCTCTTTTCCAATCCAGGCAATGCGGTACTTTGCGGTCGTCTCTGTTACGAGTTACTACGCTGCTGTAACAGTAAGCTGAGTTCTATCAGGCAGGAATCGTGCGCTTTGCTGTATTTGCTTATGAGAAGTAACTTTGAATTCACAAGCAGAAAAGGATTGACGAGAGTGCATTTGCAAGTTAGTGAAACAATACTTCAATTCGGAAAATTGATAAGTGCATTATATTGAGTGATATAATCTTTAAATCATCTTGTCTGTTTCTCAGGTGATAATATCAGTCTCCCAAATGCTGGGGAACGTTATTGGACTTAATAATTCCCGTTTTCAAGAATCCCTATCATTGATAAACAGTTACGCATCTTCTGACAAGGTCATGAAAGGCACAGGATTTCCGGTTGAGGTTAAGGATCTTAATAAGAGAATCAGAACTGTATTAATGGCGACAGCACAAATGAGAGAGCACAATAACGATCCAGAGATGTTGGTGGACCTGCAGCACAGTTTAGCAAATTCATACGCCAGCACACCGGAACTAAGACATACGTGGTTGGAAACGATGGCCAGAAATCATGCGCGGGATGGAAATTTCTCTGAAGTTCGTTATACTACGACATATTAATATTAATTGTGGTAATTATTTTAAATAAATCTTATTCCTCATTTATAGGCGGCTTGCTGTCAGTTACATATAGCTGCACTTATGGCGGAATATCTAAAGCTAAAAAAAGTTCATTCCTGGGGTGCTGAAGCATTTGACAAAATATCTGTCAATATTTCCAGGGACGAGCGTGGACTGAAGCTCGATGCTGGTGAGATTTGTATGTCTTCTTGCACATGTCTGTTTTTGCATAATCTAGTACAAGCACGATTAGGGTAGTGATTAAGAAAAAAAGTTAGCCTTCCTTAACAATTGTCACATCCTATGCATGCTAGAAGAATGATTCTGAGTTAGCATCCATTTTGTTGTGCAGTATGGTAAATGTCTTGTTTTTGTATTACAGACTTGGGATCACAGTTTGCTGGTGTCTTTGATATTTTCGTACGCCCCGGTAGCGTTCCTTGTATTATTGTATTGTTACGCTTATTATTTGCTTGACATTTTGTGCTTAGTCCCTTATTAATGACGTTATCTATATATAGAATTAAGAATTATATTTATTTCAGGCGTACAGGATATTCATTACAATGAATATCTCCTACTGGAACAGTTGGAAACTTGCGCTGAGATGCTGGAGAAGGCTGAACGTTTCGAACTCCTTGGACATCTTTATCGTTTAATTATTCCTATGTATGAGAATAAAAGAAATTATGAGGCCTTGTCAAATTGCTATACGCATTTGGCGCAGGCTTGTAACAAGGTCGTGGAGGTCAGCAAAAGTGGAAAGAGACTCCTTGGCAGATTTTACCGGGTCGCTTTCTTTGGCAGTGTAAGTATATTTGTATTTTTATTTTTTTAGATTGTAGAATTTATTCAATCGTATATACAGGCTTACTTTGAGGAAGAGAATGGACAGGAGTACGTTTACAAGGAACCGAAAGTAACATCCTTATCAGAGATATCGGAACGTCTTCATCGTTTACATTCAGAAAAGTTCGGTGCGGAAAATGTAAGAATGATTATGGATTCCGTACCCGTGGATATAAGCGAATTAGACACCAAGACAGCATATATTCAAGTGACACATGTCACTCCATATTTTGAAAAATATGAATTAGAAGCACGACCAACAGAATTTGAACAGAATCACGATGTATCCTGCTTCATGTTTGAGACACCGTTTACAAAGGAAGGAAAAGCCAGGGGTAACCCTGAAGATCAATGGAAGAGAAGAACAATCCTTACGAGTAATATAAAGTCTTTGAAAATCTTCAAACATTCTCATTTTCTATTATTCTATTTTAATACTTTTACTTCACAGCTGAGTACTCCTTTCCCTATATCAAGAAGCGAATATCAGTAACAGAAAAAAGAATAATGGAATTGAGCCCCATCGAAGTAGCTTTGGATGAGATGAGACAGCGAGTGCAGGAATTAGAAGACGTAGCCCTGATAGCACCAACCGATGCCAAGAAACTTCAATTAAGACTTCAAGGAAGTATATGCGTAACTGTAAATGCAGGACCTCTAGCTTACGCATCAGCATTTCTGGATCCAGCACTTTCACCACAATATCCAGATGACAAGGTAGAAGAACTAAAGGATGTCTTCAGGTAATTATCAGAATTCACACATAAAACAAAATTTATAATTCCTACAATGATCACTTTTACTTTTTATTATAGAGAATTCGTAAAGATTTGTTATACAGCGCTGCAGATAAATAGCAAATTGATCACGTCGGATCAGCACGAGTATCAGGAAGTACTTCGTGAGAATTATCAAAAACTTTGTCAAAATTTGTCATCCTTGCTTGGCGAACCAGTCTGGCCTGACGAACAAATAGGAAGTTGGAAGCGCAACAGTGCTGCACTCTTCAGTGCTATTAGTGGTGCTAATAATCATACTAGTACCGCCTAAGTCAAGACTTACCGGTTAACGGGTATCTAAGATAATATCGTCCCAGGTATGAATGATCATACACAAATATATATACATATATAGATTTATATATAGTCCCAGTTGATATAAAAAGCAAAAAAAGGTACAAATTATATTTCTGTTAACCTCGCTTATCAGTTTCTTGCTAAACCGCGCAGGCACATAACATTACGACCTTTGCCACTGTATTACTTTATATTACAGTATCTAATGTACCGTGCTTTTCAGCTATAGCCACCAGCATTAGTATGAAATTTATACATTTTATATTATATTTAATAACTAATATCAGCTCGCTCTTGCGCTAGGCTGATAAATTCTAGTTAGAATAATTTTTCCCGTTCTCTTTGATATTAGAGAATGAAAGCGAAGTACCGTAACAACGTGTAAATCGATGCTACTTTAACGAGATAATATTGTTAGCCAAATTGTGAACGTTGATAGAGTCGAGATTGAAGAGTAAGTTGCGAAATTCTTGTTCCTTTCTCTATTTCTATTTTTTTTTCTTCATTTTGTAATTCGTGAAATACACGATTGCGGGAAATGCATGTGTTAGCTGGCTCGTGATAGCGCATGTGGAACTAATATAGGTTAATTTAAAGTTCCGATAAACAAGCGCCAATTAAACAATGATAACGAATAAATTAACGCGATGCTTTGATTAGACAGAAGCTGTGTAATATATCGGCGTACGTGCGTACAGGGTGTCCGAGATGACAGTGATAGTGAGGAAATTTCTCGCCGTGTTTAATCAATCGATAATTCACTGAACGCCCAGGTATGATATGAAGTGATAAGAGAGTATTATAATAGGATTGTTAACGTAGGGACACGGATCTAGGTAATTGGCCGGAAGTAAAGAGATAACACTGCCGTAATGTTCAACTAGCGAATGAATATATGCAGGATTTGATCCACCGTGTAAATTTGTTTACGTTCACGAACTTATAAATTTTGAACGACTGACTACAGAGTGACTTTTTGGATTCTTCTTTCTCTCCTCTTATCCGAAGACTTTTCTTCCTTTTACATGTTGTTTTAGTATGCTAAGTTGTGCGTGGTTATTATACTATGGAATGGAAGGGATGATAAGAAGGATTTTAGCGATTCTATTATCTTAAGGAGGTTGGAGCATTACACGCTAGTCAAATCAGTGCTACATTTTAGTAACCGTCTTTGTAAACCGCTTGTTCTGTTTCTCGAAAGATGCTCTACGAATCGGCCGTCTAAGTATTGACTAGTGCTAACAGTTTAAAAATGATAGCCTGTTCACTGTAATCACTCTTCACTGCAATCAGTTAGCCCATAAACCTTTGTAAAAACGATAAAAAGTATTTAGCACTAATTTGACTAGATTAAGACGCTCCAACCTTCTTAATATCAATCGCAATAACAATAAGGAAGCGAAATGATATTTTACAGAAAATTTATAATCCTACTTAGTATATTTAGATAGGCGAACGCGTCTGGTGGGGCATTTATGTATGAACAAATTGTATATGAATTTATTGTAAGTTTCTTTTGTATATTTCAGCACCTTTATGTAATAGATTTAATCACACAGAACGTACGCATACGCGTGTAGTGTAAAGAGAAGGGTAGTGGGCGATTGGAATCGTCCTCGCATTATTACAGTTAACTGATATTTATTATATTCTCTTAGCTAAGGTCTTGTCTATTAAATAATTATTATACGTCATTAAACTTTAGGTAATATTTTGACGTATCTTTTAATTCGCTCCAATTAACGTTTTAAATTATCAGCTTTTCCCTCTGTATAAATGATTTGTTATAAACAAAGTTTGTGATATGTCTTCTAGAGCGTAAACATAAAAATTAAAATCACGCGCTCCCTTCTCTGGTCATTTTGACACCGAGCTTTTATTTGCGCTTCTTTTCTTTCTTCTATATTGTTCAGCAATATCGTGTAAATATACAGTGTCGGGTGCACAATGTTTTTATAGATAGTTTAGCATAATGTGAATTCCGGATGAATTTTATTTTCTTCAAATTCCAAATCAGAGGTCTCGTCCACCCGTGTGAAGCCCGCGCGGATATAATTGAATTTAATATAACGTTATTAATTTGAGACATTTACTCGAGTGTTAATTAATTGTGTATTACGAACGTCTTTATATGTAAAAAAAAAAAATAATGCGTTGACGACAGAGACAAATGAGTTTATTGCGTTTAGCGATTTATCGCGAAATGGCACTTTCACGACGTTGACGTGAAATATTTTTTCTTTACTTTTGCTTCAAATATCCAATGTTTACATTATGTTGATTATACAATTTTATTTTTTCACTTTAATCCGATCCAAAGATATCGGCCAGATTTAAGAGTCTTCGATATCGAAGATTTGAACGATGACTTTATTTGTTTATATTGGTATTATTATTATTATTATTATTATTATTATTATTATCATCAACTTTGAGGCGCAACTGTTTAATCGTCGAGTGAGATGTTTTGATAGTAATGAAATAGAAAGTGGAACTTTTAATTAGAGTGGAATATGAGTAGAAACTATATATATACAGTAAAAATGAATATGCGTGTACGCATATGATACACTAATCCAATAAATACGAAATCTCATTCTAACGTTACACCGATAAGGCTGACTTAAAACATATACACGATGATGCTTATTTGCAAGCAGAAGAATTTGACTGTGTACAATGAAATTCGTTTACCGGACGTGTCTCCGTAGATAATAGATTGATAATATTTACTGGAAATATACAAACAATCAATCCCTCATGGGTTTGCCGTTACACGTGTTAATCGTAAGAAAATTATAAAATCTCCAATATACTTATTGTATCTTCGAACTAAGTATTAGGGAAATGAAAACAATTGAAATACAATAGACTGTCAATTATAAATTCATCAATTAAAGTCAGACTTGCGAAACATAATTCGTTATAAAAAAAATAACCTGCCCGTTGTGACTAGAGAATGAGGGGAAAAAAGTATTTTCAGTACATTACATTAGCTACAAATTTGCAGTGAAATTGCATCGAGGTACACCGGTGACTTTTTGATGTTGAATTTATCGATTTCTCGTTAACTCCCATGGAAAACCATATTGGATGTTGTATTTGTACTCTGGTACAGATTGCCCGTAGATTTATTACCAGTGAAGTATCATCGAGACCAAATAAGATCCGACCAAAATTCTATTATTATTATCTTTCTACACTTTGAGAACGCACAAATAAATTTTAAGAGATATCGTACGTCAGTCCGAGGAAATAATTTTGAAACTTATTGTTATTACGTTTTTATAGTAACGAGTAGTGCGATTGTACGATGGTGATGATTAATCTAAAGTGTAGAAGGAAATTTAGTCGTCCGATTATGTAGATCCTTTGTAATAATATTTATTAACAATTATAATTAGGGCGATAATGTGTAACTGCACGTTACTTAAAGCTATGTACGGTGTATATAAGCTTGAGGAACGTGCACGCATTATTGTTTTTAATTGTTTTATGACGTGTACGTGACGACTTTGAAATTTCTATATTTATTACAATCACTGCTTTCCTACTACCCGGTATAAAATCTTTGTTCATTTGTAAGGGCGTCCAACTCGATGTAATTACGTTTTCAAAACTAATCGGTATAGTACTCTGTATTTAGTATTATATTATTATTGAAAGTATTGTATTTATTAATGTACCGTCTCACAATAAAACTCAGTATCACAAAATGTTGGTTATAGTTCTTTTATTTAGGGTAGTTGTGAGATATGTGGCTACAATGTTTTTTAAATCATTGTAAATAGTAATACTATTACAGGGAGTCGTGGGAAACCCCTTTAGAAAAAATATATGCTAATTTATACCAATGATTAAGTAAGTTCTCACGTGTACAATATAGGGGGTGGAACATAGACACGTGGTAACTACATGCTGTCTGCTGTCATCAATTTCAATCAGTTGTAAATTATTGAACGAAGTACTTGGACTTGCAGCGAAGCACATCTTGAGGAGGATTAAGTCAAATTTGGAGAGTGAAGATAATGGTACTTCAATACTTGCAGAGCTGGAGTGTATCATGAAAGAAAGAGTGGTGGATCAAGCAAAAAGGGTAATAATAAATCTAACTGATTTTTAATTATTTTCACAATTAATTGAAACAGTACTTTGTAGTTAGATTTATATTATTATTGAAAGTGCTGTATGTGTCCAATGGCCTTTTATAAAATAAAAATAAACATTGCTAAATGACAAAACATTATAACTTTTTTATTATATCTCTTATTTATTTATAGTCTGCAAATAACATAATTTTGAAAAGAAACCGCGCTACTCGTGTTGCATGATTATTACAAAAAATCAGTAGCGTTAACAATGTATGTACCATTAAATATTCTCATAATCAAACGTTTGTATTTTATATATTTTATGATTTCCTTAGAGAAAAAATATATATTTTCTTGAAAATTGTGTGATTACATATTGAAAACAAAAATGAAAATGATTGTATCTTATGAAATTCTTTGATAACATTATAGATGGCGCTAGAGAAGGACGCGTAGCAAATCCGACCAATAAGGAAAAAGAAAGACACATAGCTGTGAACAGTTAGTGAGTGCAAACTATAACTCAGTGAAGAGAAGCGTAAAATTTGATTGAAAACAGTATAAATATATTTTGCTGCAAACAGGTGTATATTTCTTTGAATAAAATTATCCAAGTCAAAAATGACGACCGCAGCGAGGCCAACATTCGAACCAGCCCGTGGAGGACAAGGACGTGGTGAAAAAGATTTGAGTGCTATATCAAAACAATATAGTAGTCGCGATTTACCTTCGCATACAAAGTTAAAATATCGGTAAGATACTTAATAAATAGTCACCGATATGAATATATTTGTTTATTACTATTTATATGTATGTGTTTGACATTTGGATTCATATATTTATGAAAATACGTAACATAACCTATACTTTTTTATGATGAACATTCTCTTTTGTATAGTGAACATGGTCAGGGAACTATTGAGGAGCTGCGCAACCGTGATTTCCGTAAGGAATTGGAAGAACGTGAGCGAGAGAAGGACAAATCCTCTAATAGACGCATGATTGAAATTGCCAGAGAAGCTTTGCCACCTAGTTCCAAGAGACAGAAATTGGATCAAGTTCCTGCCGCCAGCTTGGATGCTGATGATCCTCTTGACGAAGATGAATCAGATTCAGACAGTGAAGATGATGACAGTGCTGCAATCTTTGCGGAGCTAGAAAGAATCAAGAAAGAACGAGCAGCAGATCAAGCAAAAAGAGTATGTTATACATTTATAACATGACAGTGTTATAGAATTTCTGAATATATTGTAACTCTCTTGATATTTGATATAACAGGACATGGAAAAGAAACAAGAAGAGGAAAGAATAAGGATGGAGAATATTCTCTCTGGAAATCCGTTACTGAATTATTCTTCCCAGAGTACTCGCACTGACATGAAGGTCAGAAGAAGATGGGACGATGATGTTGTTTTCAAGAACTGTGCGCGTTCTGAGCCAAAGAAGAAGCAGGATGTCTTTATAAACGACTCTCTGAGAAGCGAGTTTCATCGTAAATTTATGGAAAAATATGTGAAGTAAAAACTGACATTAACAATACGAATGACAGAATACTATTCTTAAACAGAATACCATTGGTCTATTGTGTCATGTATGACAATGCTATTCCTGATCTTTGTAAATAATCTTAAATACTTTTTATTTTATCATAAGAATGAACTCTTAACGTTCCCGGTTAAATAGAATGCCATTCTTACATTGAAGTCACCATGTATCCTTTCCAATACTATCCAGCTACGAACAAGGTTCGAAGTCATTGTTTATTATACTCTCAATTAATCTACCCTAAAGGAATGCGCCCATCTTACAGAGAGGCTGGTTAAATATTTTTCACATTGAAAAAATCCTCGAGAGGGCTCGTCTGTTTATTTGTCCTTTTCAAGTGGGCAAACTTGCCTCTCGTTTGATTATGTTTGTACAGGATCCTCACATACTATTAACAGCTTGCTGTTAACTTCCCTCAAGAAGTCCCTACACCCTTTGAGGGCTTTGACTCTTCCTGTTATATTCTGTATGAACAAAACGATGAATGGACCCTTGGGATCATTCACACGGCTCCTTACAAGCGATAAGAATATTTTATTCATTACGTAATAATCTATCTCTATTCGTCTAATGAAAAATATGAATATCCGTTAAGAAACTAATAACCCCAAAAATTCGACAGATAACATTCTTACTACATTACTTGTAAATACTGGATAAAGAAATATAGAAGAATTTAATAGAAATTCCTACATTTCTAATTATACTTAATATACGTATCTGACACTACATGAATTACCTTAATAAATAAGTTAGACCATACCGCAAGACAGGACTATCCCGTTTGATTTTATTTGAACGGGGAACCCCCCGGGAAGGTTCGACAAAGAGGTCGTTAAGTTCTTTGTATGTAAAAATAAAGATAAAAAAGTGGAATTGAAAATAGAAATAAAGGTGTCGAGACGACTGCATCGGCATCAGGATCGGGGCGGCCTGGTGTTTCGGTAGCGGTCCGATCCGGTCTCCCGTGTGCGAGTATAAACCGCTGGGTCAAGTATAACCGGTCCCAGGGTCCCGACCGGCGCGAGTGCCAGAGGCAAGCAGTCTACCGGTGCACAGCTGGTATCGGTAGACTCCCTGGCACCGACCTGGCCAACAGAGAGAGCCAGCCGGGCCCCACCAAGAAATCAAGGCAAACAGAGATCACGTAGAACGCGCGCGCATATCACACACATGTACATATACTTATCAGTATCTTCTCTCTATCCCTATCTCTCTCTTATTCTCTTGTTTCATTCTTTATTTTCTCCAGGCAAGATTCTCGTTCCGACCAAGAGAATTTGCTCCTCCTTCCACTCCGTATCTCATCCCCACTGATCTGCTCTGTGAATTTTTCTTTTATTTATTTATTTACCTCCTATATACATCCTCTATTTACTTTATTTATTATCTTGGTCCATGCGCGCGCGAGCACGCCTGCTTGGCTGCCTATCTGTCTGTCTTCTCTTCCTCGCGAGTCCTGGGTAGCTACGCGATGATGCCAGTCGACCAGGGCTGTAGAACGACCTGACTTTCTTTTACTTCATCTTCGTAGTCTCATTAATTATGAAAATTCTCTCTTCATTCTCACACAAGTTACTAGGATTTTTTTCCAATTTACCAAACCGTTCTACGCTCACCACTTTTTATTAATTTACTCATCCTCCTTCCATACGTCCATCTCAGGCATTTTATCAGAACCAAGAACGCACTTTGTACCGTGCTCCTTGGCAATTGCCTTTTTATTCTTCTTTATCCGGGTTCCACACGGTGCATCGGATTCCACCCAGGTTACCAATACGACAGTCCGATTCACTTTCACCATAACATCCTGGTCAAAGCTGTATAAACATGCATTTTGAAAATAATTAATGACACCTTTTTTCAGCGCGCCTTTCACCGTATTCAAATTAAAGAAAAAAGAAAAGAAAATGTTATCAGAATCCTGCCTCGGTCTGGAGTCTGTATCAATAGAATCAATGAAAGGTAAAATTCATTTCTTGACTGATCACACCTGATACCACAATGAATTCTGATCTGTGTTTCATGTGTCGTAGATCATCGTCTATCACTACGTGGGGAGGAACTTCTTCGTCGCACGGTAGTTATGTTCACCAGCCCTGGTCGTTTGCGCCACTTTAGAGCAGAAACGGTGTACGCCTACCTCTTCGGCAGGGGCGGTCCTATCTCTATGCCCCAGGGACGTAGCTGAACGCGGTGAATTCGGGTGGCAGTATCGCAGGGGCACTGAAACAATACTGGAATGATTCTTCAGTTAGACATTTCGCAATGTACAGCGCTCCTGTTCAGTCTGATTTTTCTTTTACGACACGTCGTAACTCACCGCGCAGTATTATCTGACTGTCTCTCTATTTTTTTTTCTCAGGCTATAATATTGTGTCTACTTTATGTATATATACTATTGGTATAACGCGCACGACCCAGAGGCTCTTTACAAAATGAAAGTTGACGCTCGGATTACATAAAACGAGGATACGATCTCACCTTCGCTTCCTTACAGTCGACGTAGAACTTCCCTCAATTGTCAGGATATCCAATATCAAAACAAACGAACGAACTGGCAGACGCTCATTTTCGCTCAGGAAGGTACCCGAGGTGTTATCTACATCTTCCACGAGGCTATTGCAACTCTGTTATACATTGTAGCACGGTGTAACACGAAAATAGATGAATTCTGTTCCTTCTGGAAAATTCCATTGATAGGAAACGGCGCAGAAAATGCTGAATACAATTTTGGTACCTTTAGTCACTATAAATCATGGTAGGTATAGCAATGTAGAGAACTACAACAAGATCACTACTACAATGTGTTTTGAAAAAAAGCTATGAAACATTGGCTAAGCTATTTAATAAAAAACTTGTACAGAATATTGTTTGATATTTATGGTATTACCGTTTTCAGATGTCAAAAGCAATGGTACACAGAAGCGCAAGGACTGATTGTGAAATTTATATTAAGTAAATGAATATGGGACTGCTATAAGACACGGAACTGAATATAGAATAAAGGAAACTAATATGGTCTATAAATATCATGATGAAGTGTTAGAAAAATGGGATTGCACAAGGTGCGCTCGTTCGAAGAGGATGGGTAACGGGGCTCGCTTGGTACGGTCCTGGGAGGCGGTGGTGAGGCCTCGTGAGGAACTGTACAGAGGTGTAGGTATGGGCGATCGGGCCAGACAAACAGACTCGCACTGGCATTGCAGACCCGCAGTGGTCACCGAGTAGTTAGTCAGTGGTGGACGGAACCGGGCGGCACCGGCGGCATACCGGGGACACTCATCGCGACGAGGACGACTTTCCAGGGAGTCTTCCGCCCCGAGGTGGTTGCGGTGTAGCAAAGACAATTGAGAGAGGGAAGAAAAGAAGGAATAGTAAGAAAGTCTCGTATAGAAAAGAGGAAATAAAAGATAAGCGTAAGACTCGGAGAACAGAAGTAAACAAGTGCCAAACTTGGGGAGGAAGTTCACAAGAGATGGTTTCTAAGAGCGGGATGGATCTGCGTATCCCGGTACACGTGTCAACGTCTTCCTCCTATTCAGCTTCCACTTCCTCGACTTCTTACTCCACGTTTACTTCCTGGAGTCCACGTTTGTTTCTCGTGCTCCTTGTCGGGCAGCTACTCACCCTGACCGATGGTCAACGGCTCAGTGGACTCTACGTGGACAATGGCCTCGATCAGACAGTCGTTCACAGGGTTGTTACCCAGCGTGAAAAGCGCGAAGTGGAGCATGAAATACTCAATCTTCTTGGACTACCAGACAGACCCAGGAACACTGGCGGGAAGGTGCCTCAAGTCAAGAGATCAGCACCCAAGTTCCTCTTGGATATCTACAAGAATACTCTTGGCGAGGATGAGGAAAAACCGGTCACCCTGCACACCCAGACGTCCGGAGAGTTCGACCTCACTGGCCAGGATCTCAGGGCCATCGACCAGAGCGATGTCATCATGTCGTTTGCGGCGCATAGTGAGTGATCCACGTTTATATTTACGTTGTTTACCACTTGTTTACCTGTTGCCATTGCTCAATATGATTTTTTCTTTATTTTTCCATTTTCTTGCACCTCTCTTTACTTTCCGATTCTAACACGAATATCGATGATTCAATCTCACTCGAATCGCTTATGTATGCGTATTTCCAAGAGACTCTTTTCTATGGCTCCTCTTGTTTCGCTGTCAATGAATGATGCTTTCGCGGGTTTCCAATGAACGATATGACCTATCGCAAGGCCGATACGCACAGCACGTATCTTTGTACGACTCTGTGTAATTGATGTACGGCATTAATGAAAGTGGCGCGTATCTTTACAATGACTCTCTGTAAGCTTCCTCTTGCGACGCCATAATCACTGGTTGTTATGACTTTTATTTTAAGTCGCCATACACTGCGATTCTCTGTAGAAACAAATCTGCGCTTAAAGTACCTTTTGATGCATCAGTCCAAAGAACAGTGTGCGTGCAGACTAGTGAGTGCAGCAATAAGAAGTCTCAAGGAAATATGGAAAAATCGATGAATTTTTTCTTGTCACATAATGAGGAAGGAAAATAAACATCAATATCAACAGCGGCATATACAATGCGCCAAGGAAGAACCATAGAAACGAACGCTTACTTACATTTACTAATCTTGATGTAAAAGTGCCCCGGGCTAATGATTTTCTCATTTCTCATGTCTCACAAAGGATTTTACAATGGCGCCTGTAGTAACGGCGTGCCAGGTTCTTGGGTCCTTTTGGGCCAGTTACCTCTCAGCTCCGCGAAGAAGGTACAGTCATTACTAGCCTATACTGAAAAATGTATAAATTAGCAAAAAGAAAAATAATCACAATTTATTATACAGTTCCTGAATCAATGCGCAAGAAGTGTGACTCGTCTTCTAAGAAATTCATGTTCTTATATGTGTGTGTGTATATGTATATATACACATACGTATACTCGCGTCTCATTTCTTTTCTTCACCCTTTTTATTTTCTCCGCAGCTTCGTCTCACTTTATATCTCCTTTACCTCTTCTTCTTCTTCTTCCTCCACCTCTTGGGTTTTGTCTTTTTTTTTTTTTCCTTACAAGCGAGAACGTTCTAGGCTCGGATGTGTGTTATGCCGTGCGGCATGCATATAAATTAATACCTATAACCATAACTTATTCGACATGTACCCAACCCAGTACTGGGAACTCTGTCGTTCGATAAAAACGGACATAAATTAAATCGCTATTACGTGTGCCTACCATGCCCAACGAGAGTTAATTGATTGGCCGAGTATACAGCATGTGCAATTTATGACCATCGTCTGTGCGAATTTCGACGAAATCTTTTGGTATGACTTACCGTGATCCCAGCTGGTCGATACTGATCGTAAGCGATCGAAAGAAGATAGGCTTCTGCTTTCCTTATCTCGAGTGTATCGACATTGTTTTCTTTAAGGCTTATATACATTGTTATTCCGGTCAGCTGACTCTTGCTCGTCTGAGAATGCTCTTCCTGGTATGAGTATTTACAATTGCGCAATGCATACGCGACGGAAGGTCGCGCAGGTATCTAGGTCCACGCCGATCTAGTTAGTAAACGTCACAAATCCCTAGGCAAAGTATAGGGGAAAAAACGAAATTGGGTTAAACGTCTAAATATTTTTATTCGACAGTTTATATCAGTCTGACACAGTTGCGGCAGGAAAGACAAATGTGGAACACGGTGACTCAGTGAGAGGGAAAAATATTTGAGGTTAAGAAGTTATTGAAGACCATCAATGTAGTCGGGAATATGAAAATTGAGCTATTTTGCCAAATTCTATTAGATTCCCTAGTTTGCATGGGTACCAACTGTGCCACCCATAGTGAATATATATATATTACTCAACGAAAGCCATCCATTCATTTATCTATCCATCTAAGAATCTATTCACAGTCCGGACAGTTGTACAAACGTGAGTACCAGAGCGCGGTCCATATATTACCAGAAAGTTTCACCGGGTGGGTCCCTCAGTTCCCAGGAGTACGAGGAGGAAGGTTTAAGAAGAAGAAGTACCAGGAGGATAGAGAGATGAGTCAATATCTCTCTTTCCCGTGGAGTCAGGCCATGGTACCCTATCCCAGGTAAAAATGTCTCAACTTGGGGGCCCGCGCGTTCGCCGCGGGCGCATTTCCTTCTTCTTCTTTTTTTTGTTTCTCCTTTTTCTCTCTCTCTCTCTCACTCACTCATTCTTCCCCCTCCACCAGCCTTCTCACGGGGGTCCCAGCTTCTAGGGAGGGTGGTACCCACGAGGAGTAACGAAGATGAGAAGATCGGCTAAGAAGAGACTGTTTCCAATGGAGTCTGTATTTGTGGACCCGTAAGAGCGTGTATATACGTCACTGGAGTATCCTCCTCCGTGTATACAGTATAGAGAAGGTTCTGTGAGGGAGGTATATCTTATGGGAGGTATATGGTATGAGACCGTATAGGAAGAGAGTAAAAAACAAAACTCTACTCCTCTTCTTCTGGCTCTCCGGTGAGCAAGAGCATCGGGGGCCCCAGGATCGTCCCAAGCTATTCGGACCACCCCGAGTGGGGTTCCGCTCTCGCTCGTGGCAATCAGGTGCCGTTGGAATGCGGCCGTCCGAAAAAAACAAAACAAATTTTTATGCCCTTATCCCCCGGGAACATTAGGCATTACTTAGCCTCCTGGGAGCTCATGGGACCTGCAGGATTTGAGAAGGAACTACGGTGTACGTACTATAGGCATGTACCTGTCTTTTTGTGTGTGCGTATGTGTATATATATGTACCTGGATACTTGCACTAGGAGAGGACTTTCTATATGCTCCAAGTTATCTCAGGGTAGACACTGTGAAACTTTTACTACATACTTACCCCTCGCTTAAGAGGAAGATATAGAGTTTGGGGTCCGCTGGTGGTGGTAGTCACGGGGCCTTAAGGCCCGAAGGATACAGGTGCTTTTAAAAAAGGATGATTTCACGCTGCGAATTGTCCACGGCTCGTTATACGTTTCATTTATGGTGGGACGATTAGAGGGCTGTATTAATCCAGTTGGTTGGATGGATATAATGGAGTCTGTTAAGAGGGTTTGATCGTGTGTGTATATTATCATTTTTTAATCTCGTTTTTGATCCACTGTTGCGACACGGTTCTTTTTATTAATTAATATTTTTTTATTGATCTTTCTCGATGGATTATTTTTTCATTTTTGACACATTTTTTTTTCTTTGTATAATTAATATACAGTGATCTTTTCTCTAGCATTGAGATGAATTTTCTTACGTTGGCAATGCGATTGAACTTTTCTTTGATTTAATGGTTGGTTTGCCTGGTCGTGAACGCCCGTCACGTTTTGGTCAAATCGCCGTGTTCAATCTCTCCACACGCCTTAAATGGGTTGACGTACGTGAGAGCTACCGATCACGTATCAGTCATCGATCACGACTTGTTTTCCTTTGTTTCGTGACTTAATGATAAGGTTTGTGGATGTTTATACACGTGGTATTATTTTTTTTTGTTTCAGATCACCACGTGGCTGGTGTCAGGCACGAACGTGGAAAGAGACTCTGGTTCGACGTGTCGGAAGTGCCTCCTGGTGAACACATAATCGGCGCTGAGTTAAGGCTGTATCAGAGTTCGGATATCAAGAACCATCGAAATCGTGGATCTTATATGATAACGGCTTATCGCGTTCTACGCACCGAGGATGGGTAAGGATAACTTAGTATATTGGTTTATTTTGTTAGGTTAGGTTATCGAATGTGTCATCTCATGGAGAAAGGCTCTTGCGATAAGCTCAAAGGTTTTCGATTAGTCAGGTTTGGTCTTGGTTCAGATGTTGGATGATCAGTTCAATCCTTTTAATATTTATCAGTGATCGATGTTTGTTTTCTTATCGGTCGAGGAGTCGTGAGAATTTTCTGTCTCTGGTAAGTTGGACCGCGTTCGTCAGCTGCTCTAGGTGCGTCTAGGCCTAAAATCAACGATCCTGCTTAAGAGTTTGAGCCTCTAGCTGTTTGTGGCGGATTCGAATGGTTTGGCGAATTACGCGGAATCTTGTGCTATTAAAAGTAAGTGAGGCTTTATCGTAGTGGTGGATTTGATATAGGTGCTTTCGGTTATGACTCTGTTGGAATTTAGAGTTTCTAGAAGTCTTATTGCTTATATCGTCATATACACAGCTGTGCACGAGAACGACCTTCCTCGTACTTAAATATAGGCTGATTTGGATTTTTCAGTTCTTCATGGAGACTTTTCGAAAATATACGAAAACAAGGAGAGTTTGGTTGAACTAGTTAAAAAAAGGAAATCCGTGTAAAACTAATGATCAGGGGTCCGAGTATTTTAGTTTTCTAATAGCCAAGACAATCTTTTTTTTTGTAAAAAAATTTTTTTAGGATTCCAAGAACCAAGGGAATTATCCCATGAAACAATTTTAACCTTGCACAACCTATGGTTAGACATGAAAATGGCAGCTGACTCCATATTCCCATAAGGCACAAGGAGAAAACGGTACTCCTGAGCAGTGGTGGGTGTAAGGGGGCCAATTTCGAATTTTTCGAAAATTAGCCTCGCCCGTAGTTTTGACATCGTCATTGTGTCCCTAATTAGGCGGTCCTTAGTTCCCTGAGAAATGCCAGGTATTTGTTCTACCTGTGAGTTCCAGGATGCTATACCTCAGGGTCGAGCCAGGTCCCCACAATCCCTGTTACCATTATTGTCTTACGCATAGGAAATTATTTTTTCACTCCAATTTTATACACCAAATTGTCTCTGGCGGTAAACTCTTCTTTCTTGGGTACGCGCGTACTACGATCTGACGTCGTACTAGGGGGATCGGGTCCGTGTCCGGCAGGAAACGCTATTCCGTAAATTGAGGTAAATTAGCCAGGGGGACGTCATTAGTCGCATGCTCACCAGAACTCGGGCATTATTTAGCCTACGCACTTACGCACGCGCGCGTCTTCTGTCAAAAGCATGACGCATACCGTATGCTCGTTCCAAACGAAGAATCCTGAATTTCATCGTGTCAAAAAGTCATAAGGCCAAGAACAGACCCGATGACAACTTCACGCACGTCATTCGCAGCATCCTGCTGTAGAATCTGAGTACTGATAGAGTATAGATATATCTAGAATAACACAGACATCGGTCCATAGAGTCTAATACAGGCACCATAACAGAGAGTAACCACTGTCTAGAATTTATATACGCATTTTAATTCTTATTGGCATCACGTGGATCCTCAGCATCAGAATGCATCCCAGATCTTGAGTCAGGTGAGAATTGTTCTACGGTTACTCATTATTCACTGGGGAGCGTCTGGTTGGATGTAGAAAATTATTACTCAATGCCTGGGATAGATCACGTGCTAGATTGATATTGCATAAGACATTTTAATCTTGTTTATCTTTCAATTTTTTACATTGGATATTAAGGCTCGACTTTACTTCTTTTTTTTTCTTATCGTTATATTTTTTTAGGGAACGAGAATTACAGTATGTGGACTCCGTGAACACAACCACCGGACACGAAGGATGGTTGACGTTGAATGTCAGTGAACCTCTTCAACATTGGGTGAACAATCCCGATGGTAATCGTGGTCTTTATCTTTCCGTTCATCCTGCAGATCGTTCAGGTTGGTATACGACTTTTAATCGTTTTATTTATTAGAAATTAATATTGGTACCAGCTCTGGTACCTGGCGATGTGTTCAGGATCGAATATTTGGATTATCAAGATTGGTTTACATGAACCATACTTGGCGAAGATCATTGGGATCGATTTCTAAGTTTAGCTCGAGTCGACCTCAGCAGTCTGTATATACAGGGCGAGGCACTAACTATTGCCACCTAGAATAACTCCGAAAGTGTGATAGTAGTAGAAAAGTTTTCGAAACAAAAGTTTCATGGGACAACTGGGGCTATTGTGTGTTGATAGTTTTTTGTTGCTAGGTGGAGTCGCTTCAGAGATTTAAAGTTTAACTTTGTTTTTTTTTTTAGATAGAATGCTACGTTTTGGTACTCATTTTCTGTAATAATTCTAATGCTATCGAGACGAATCCAATGATGTGCAACATTAAGGTCTTTGAAGGTCAACGAAGGTCATTTAAGGCAAAAAGGTGAAACGCACTTACATTTACAGACGGTGTTCAAAGTGATTACCATTGGCATCAATGCAATGCTGCAATGTCCTTATCACAGATTTGAGTAGTATTTCTTATGACTTCGGCACGTATCGAATCACGTGCTCTAATAATTCTCTCTCGCATATCTTCAGGCATAGTTGGAACTTTTTTATAAACAATGTTTTTCAAAAATCCTCACAAAAAAAAAGTCCAGAGACGTCAAGTCTGGCGAACGAGCCGCCCACGATACAGCTCCTCCGCGTCCAGTTCAACGATCTGGAAATCTTTGCAACTCATTTCTAGCCATCAGCGAATTTCAAAATTCAAAAGAGAATCGTTAGAGCATGCGATTCGATATGTGCCGAAGTCATGAGAAATACTACTCGATCTGTGATAAGGAGATTGCAGTATTGATGCCAATAGTAATCACTTTGAACACCGTCTGTAAATGTGAGTGCATTCACCCTTTTGCCTTAAATGACCTTCGTTGACCTTCGAAGACCTTAACGTTGCATATCATTGGATTCGTCTCGATAGCCGCTAACAGAAAATGAGTACCAAAACGTAGCGTTGTATGTAAAAAAAAAAGTTAACCTTCAAATCTCTGAAGCGACTCCACCTAGCAACAAAAAACTATCAACACCTAATAGCCCCAGTTGTCCCATGCTACTTCTGTTTCGAAAACTTTTCTACTGCTATCACACTTTCGGAGTTATTCTAGGTGGCAATAGTTAGTGCCTCACCCTGTATAATCGTACTTGAGGTAACGCACGTAACGTACTGGGTAGGTCCTGTAGTTTCGCCGAAGAATTCGACACAGCGAATAGTACAGACGATTGAATATCTCGACTGGATCCCTCGAAGAAGCCATCCGTCCGTACCTGTACGATAATATACAAAAGTCGCGAAGATCATCTACAAAGAGGAGTCCGCTCCTAGCCAACCTTCTGAATATCCAATCGCAAAGCTGCGAAGACGCTTTCCTAAATTCCACAATGACCACGTCACGTCTGACCTTTGATAAAATTGCCAGTAAAGCCTTCACGCGCGATAAAGATATCTGCAGGCAGAAAACGTGGTAACCTTAAAAGTAAGTAGACCGAGCGAAGACAATAATTTGACTGAGCGTCAGTGCCCAAGGTTATGCATAAGAGTAATTACAATGTCAATCGGTGTAATTGAATTTTCTATATTAGTCGGACGATCGTGAAGAGGAAAGGACAAAAAGTCAATAGTGAGAATCCCTGGGACGAGGAAAAAGAAGAAAACTTAACTGGACTCGTCGTCGGTGTGTTCTACCTACAGAATGAAGGAGGACACTGGTCGCCATGGTTAGACCTCCATAAAGAATGAAGATAAAGTTGCCTAGCTTCTGGCCCTTGGCTGTGGGAATGTATAAGCCAGGACACGCGCTTACCTACTATGCCTTTAACGTGCATATAAGAGATCCCAAGCGTTCTTATGTAGATACCTGTATGCATGAGAGGATATATATATATATATATGCCGTTGAGCAATAGCTCGTGGCTAATAAACGCTTCGGGGTCAGAAGTTCGACGCGGTAGATTCCCGGCGTTTCTTGTACACCTGGCTCTCGATGCTGCTGCTCTTCGGATATATATGCTCTCCGGCCAGTACACCTGTTCCTGGCTCTCACTCCCATGCTGAAAAGCACTCTTCGTCACACATACGATTGGACGTATTCTCAACTAGCGAAGGATACGATCAACAGTTGATGCGATGCGGGTCGATGCAAGTGAAGTTGGCCGCGGATGGAGACGATGGAGAAGAGATCCTGCTGGGACGATCGTATTAAATGATTGTGGGTGACTTGGGACTTTGATAATTGTACACGTAGATCGAACGTACTAGACAGTTGATATCGATTGATGAAAATGGGTAAGGTATGACCGTGATTAGTGTATTATGGTATTCTTGTGGTGAAAGGAGTAATATTTTTGTATTTTGAATTTCTTTTATGTGTCACGCGTTCGAGCTGCGTTCAAATACTTCGCTAGATTTACGAATACATCATCCACGAGAGGGCAAGAAGTGGCGTCGTCTTGTCTTCCTATACCCAGGAAACGTGCGTGCGTGGGATCGGGTAAGGAGGAACGAGTGAGGATAGAGGAGGAGGAGGAATCAGAAAAGAAGAAGAAGAGGAGGAGAAGGAGTGGAAGACGGAAGGATATGGGAAGGGGGGAGGGAGGGGCAAAAGTGGGATAGACGAGTGAGGAAGCAAAGGAGGAAGGTCAGAAACCGAGATTGTAGGATAAGGGACGCACCTGAATCGAATTCTGCCACCGAATCCAAGATGAGGTCCTCCTAGTATTCTAGGCCTGGTAGCTACGCTCTAAGGAAGATGCTGCGGATGGATCCGATCTGAAAGATAAGACCGACTACACCTGTTGCCCCTTCTCTTGGAGTTACAGTATGTGGAGGAGATCGGCGATTTTTATTACTGTTAACCGCCCGTGGACAACCCGTAGAATGTCGTACATTTTAACCCGGGAATGCGGTAGCCTGCCAGATTAAATCTACGACGATAACGAACGATCCTCTGCTGTTCCTAAAGGACTGGGTCATCTGCAGGGCCAAATGTCCCATGGGATGGATATACGGTATGGACGCTCGTAGACGATCCCCAGGTATCCTCGTGGGATTGAAACGTTTCATGGGAATCGAGGAGAATGATTGTCTTAAAAAAAAGGGAAATTAATCTCACACGTCCGTCTCATCTGTGTACAATAGGCTTTGTGTGATATATTATAGTGTACATGGGAGCATAGAAAATTGTAGATCAGGAAGATCAAGAGGTGTCGATTGGTTGATTTATCAATTAGCGATGAGATTTCTTTATAGATGAGTTATTATTATCGAGTCTCGCGACGAGCCAGAAAACTTATTGTTATTGCGTACAACGAAATAGTCTTTCGAGATGTTCAAGAATCTAGATGTATTATTATCTGCGCATGCGCATTGCGATTCTACGAGTGCGCGTAATTTGTTGTTTGCCGCGCCTAGATTATTTTGTTGCTTGCGTCTCTCCTCTCCCTTCGCGCTTCCCCTCATGGATTTCTCTCGTTCTCAATCTCTCTTTTTCTCTCATGCAACATTATAAGCTCTACTCTCTCTCTCTCCTCTCTCCTCTCTCTCCTCTCTCTCTCTCTCTCTCTCTCTCTCTCTCTCTCTCTCTCTTTTTTCTTTCTCTCTCTCTCTTTACCTTCCTTCCTCTCACAGAGCCTCTCTCCTGTCCTCTCCGGACAACCGGTTTACCTTTGATCATTCAATATAAAACGCAAGATCGCAGCTACATACCTTATATATGTATATAATATCATATGATCATTTATATATATACATATAAATATATTAACTCGCACTGTCACTTCGCGTCGCGATTATTTTACGAAACGCACATTTTTTTTTATCATATACTTTACACGTCCGTATTTGAGTATACGAAGCGATTAGAAACTGCAGTTTACACTGATCATTATTTCGCACGGAATCCGCGCGTAATATTCCGATATATAAAGCGATACCTGCACGGAGTGCACCGGTGCATTCCCAATACTCGGGCAGTCTCGAGTGCACTTGGACAAAGTGCAGAAGCAGGTGTCCGCAATCACAGCAAATGCACATTCCTCCCGGCCAATTTACTAGCTTTCTCAAACTCGACGATTCGCAACAGCGCCAACCCGTACGATCGTTTTGCATGGACGATCGTTCCTGGAATAGATAATTCCAGCGAGAAGATGCATCTGCATGTCCACATCTGCAACCAGGGTAACCTGATGGGCAAATTTTTGATGCACTCCACAAGCTCTTTTCATTCATCAGCGCCATAACCTGTGCACTGCCGCTGTAGAATTGCGATGCAGGAATGCTGGGTAATAATCGTTGGCAGTTTTGTCTTTGTTGAGGTTTCCATGGCAACGTGCATATAGGTATAATAATAATAAAGCACTGAGGATCCAGAGATATTCTATGAAAAAAAACAATTGCCCTGCCAATATTTTAATGTCATTACCTGTCACCTGTCATTACCAACTCCATAGACGAGGCCATTATCAATATCGTTAGAGAAATCAAATTTCTCTACGACAAAAGTCATCGTGACATTAAAAATGAAGTAATGATGTACTTATCCATATGAATAAACGCATAAACATTTTTATTAATATTTATATATTGACAGATAATGACAGGTGACAGGTAATGACATTTCACGTATAAAAATATTGGCAGGGCAATTGTTTTTTTCATGTAAACTGTTCCGGTGCACGGAACAGGGCATGCTCGATGTTGCTCATCACGTTACGTGTTCCGTGAAATCCTTATGGACCCTAGCAACCGCTTCCGTATCGTTGCTATGTCCGAGCATAGCCAAAATCATAGAGACTTAGTAAACGCTCGGTTTTAAAAAAGATTTTCTCCTTCTTGATTGGCGGATCCAACGGAATTAGGCAAACATAAAGTTGAATATCGCTCCGCTTATACGTTCCGTGTTACGTATTCCGTTGCATTGTAAAATGGCCTCCTTGTTCGTATCGTAACATCGGAATTATGTAATGGGATATTTATTAATGTATGAAAGTGTAATATATTATGACGAGATTCTTTTTCTCTCGCCTACCGATATGTAATTACAGGGTGTGCATGGTTTTCAACCAGGGCCGCTCGTCGCTTACATATATTGCGAAGTGAACGGCTTGACAGCTAGCAACGAGTCCAGTTTCCTTTTTTCTTTTCCTTTCTTTCTCTCTCTTTCTACGTATGCCATTTCGTACGCTGCCGATTCTGTTTCCCTCTACGGGGCAATGGGATTCTTAAACAGTTAATATTCATGAAGGTTGGCTATAAATAATCCCACGCGACAGGAGACAGGCCGTTCTAATAAACATAAGCATATTTATATATACTATGTAAGAGGATAATTATGTATGGCGGCTGGCGTGCCTACGAGCTGTTTAACATTAATTTTTGACTCCTGTCAATTATATATATTTGTTGCGGTTTATATTGTCTTTGTCATGCTTTGTTGCTCGTTGTAGATTTATTGTTTTTTGACGGGCTCACCCGATGTGTTTACAGTGCATGAAATGCGACCGGAGGACATTGGTATCGTTGGCTCACGTGGCGATGCCGATAGACAACCCTTCATGGTCGGCTTCTTCAAGAGTTCCGGTATACGCGAAGCTAAGGTGAGACAGAAGCGCGACGCCAGGAGACGGAAGAAGAGCGAGTCATCCAGTTTGGATTATCGCAGCAATCCATACACAGGTATTGAGTCTTGCGTTAGGATATCTTACGTGATGTCATCCGGTTGCATCGTTGCCATTTTTTCTTTCTGTACAGATCCTGCCATCCAGTACAGCTCTAGGACTTGCAAGATTCAGACGCTCTATGTAAGCTTCAAGGATCTCAAGTGGCAGGTAATGAATTTTGGATAATTTTGGCTGTTTTGTTATTCCAGCCGTATTCCATATTCTTCTGTGAGGTCACGTCTTTGAGATTATTATATTCAACTTGTTCGTTGCTCATCAAGAAGATCGGTGTATGTCAGACGGGCAGGTTTAATTAATGAATATTTATCTTTCAGGACTGGATTATAGCGCCCGATGGCTACGACGCATATTACTGCAGCGGCGAATGCAACTTCCCATTGAATGCTCATATGAATGCAACTAATCATGCCATCGTACAGACTCTGGTCCATCTTGTCAGTCCAGGCAAAGTTCCCAAGCCTTGCTGCGCTCCTACAAAATTATCAGCGATATCCGTTCTCTACTTCCTCGACGAGAGCAACGTCATTCTTAAGAAGTACAAAAATATGGTCGTTAAGAGTTGTGGCTGTCACTGATTGTAGAGCGTTCGAGTACGAATGTATTTTAAATTAATTTTGAAAATCGAGTTATGGATGTATCTATATGCATAGATACGTGTTATACGTACCTATCAATAGCTGAAGATTTTGAAAATGTCGGTGCTACATGCAGGGACTTTGAAATTGACGGTATTTTGTTATTGGAAGTACGAATTTCTTGTGCCATTTCTAATTAGACGTATTTAACGTGTGCATTCTTATTCGCCAATCGGGTTTAACACTTTGCGTGTAATATTGGCTGAGGTTATAGTTGTTTTTAATGCTTGCGTTATCTTTAACGTTATATCGCCGTCTCCGTCGCCATCTTGTCCGGAGACAGGGTTGTCATTAACTGTTATTTAATCGTAGATAATATAAATGAATGATCTATTTAATTTGTAACGGAGGCACGCTAGGAGTAGAATTTACGAAACAGGGTTTATGCGACGATTACAAATACTCCAGGCGAGTAAGGCGCCGGCGACAATAATAACTGATACATCGTCTGTACGAAATTGATGATGGAGTATCTTATCTCATCGTACCGGGACTTATTGAGGATCGAGTATATAATAAGTCATATTTCTATAACATATGAGAAATTTTTGATTCGACTCTATTATATTCGAGACGCGTTCTTCTTGTTGTCGCAGTGGAGCTTACGCGTTTCAGGCACAAGTATGTTTTATCAGTTTTAGCTAGAGAAACAGTATGAATGCAGCGCGAATGTGGTACTATACGGTTTTGTTAAAATATCAAATTCTATAGTCGGTGGTTAACACTAACGCAACTTTTGTAATGACAAGTGTACATATATCCTTGTAAATACGTTGAATAAAGATTGTAACGTGAAAAACCACTGGATAGTCACAATTAACTCGGTGCAACAGTTAATGGCTGCACGATTTTGTTCGGATATTTATATAATTTTGAAAAAGAAAAAGAAAAGCCGTTAGGAAGCTCACCAGGACTTTGTCTCGTATGATAAAACTAGAGTAACCGTCAGTCGTGCACTTCAAACGTGTCCGACAGGTGGCAGCACTGACGTTCTTCTTTGGACCAACGTAAAAAGTAATGGCGACCGCGAGATGTTGTCCCGAGTGTCTTTTTTTTTACTGAGGTCGACTCGAAATATCGTTGCGGCATCAAGGAACGAGGTATCGCAAGAGCGATTCATCGATTAAACGGCAGCAGC
This sequence comes from Trachelus tabidus, assembly GCA_030142655.1. Taxonomy (NCBI): domain Eukaryota; kingdom Metazoa; phylum Arthropoda; class Insecta; order Hymenoptera; family Cephidae; genus Trachelus; species Trachelus tabidus. The sequence continues at coordinate 1,305,481 of JARQTI010000500.1, forward strand.
AGCACCACCGAGAAGTACGGATGAACGTTTTCGCGATGGTTGTCGGCGAACGTGCCGTGAACATGAGATATTTGAGAGGCGTAGGTTTATCACGCTGACGAACGCTACGCTGTATACGCGCATAAAAGGTGATGCTCTAGAAGAATAAAGAATCGTGAAATATCTTAAGAAGTCGCGAGGATCGTGAAACGGCCGTAATACCGCGACCTGGTGAATCTATACGTCGTTTTCTAGTGCCAAGTGATACATCTGTGCTGTGACGGTATATAGTGCTGCTGATCCTTTTGTGTGCATTCTCTATCTTCTGTCTATTATTTTACTTTATGTTACTTCCTGTCAGTCGTAACCGTTGCGATTCTTATGGTTTGGCAGACATATAAGTTGTCATTTATTAAATCCGAGATGGTAGTTGTCCCTTGATGGGATATGAATAATAGGTGTCGTTCTCTTTCTATTCAAGGAGACTCGCCAGAGGTACGCCCTTTAACGTAGAGAGACTTGCTATCCGATGTAGTATTTCTGCAGAGATATGGTTTTATTAGAGGATTCTTATTTTATAATTATTCATTCATGTTACTTTTCTGTGGCAGAAACTGCTGCGCTTTAACGATTCTAGTTCGGTGTCTTTATGACTTTGTTTCGCTTTACGGTAGACGTTGAGAATTATTTTCGGTTTATAAAAAGAATGTTGGTCCTTGTCAGCTTCTTTGGATAGCTGGTGAGATATTTTCTGAGAACTAGGTGAAAATCGATAGGCAGACCGAATATCGCTTGCTGTGTGTTCCATGTATCGTATCGCGACATGTACTTTAAGGCGATGTTGATAATAATAGTCGCGTTTGAGATTGTTTAAGATTTTGCATGTTTTTTAAATGTATGGATGTTAAATTGCCAATTAGGTAGGTCGATTTATTCGTTACCTTACTTAGGACACTTTAGTTACTTTACCTTGTGGTAGTAGGAAATATTCTCTTGTCTTCTTTTTTGACATTCCATGCATTCTACTTGTTCTCGACATGGTTAATGTCTTTTGGTTTTGGTTTATTTGATTTTATCTTCTTCTGCGAGCTGTAGACGATGTTTAATTGCCGTTATACTAAAAAAAAGTGTAAGGAATGGTGGTTCGTTTAATGATTGGTGGTGAACTTCTTTAGGATAACCTCAGTGTAGTCCAGGAATGTGCTTAGTGTATTTTGTTTTTGCCTTGCAATGTAACAAGGTCGTACCTTCTCGCGAATATGTATGTCAGACTTCTAACCTGTCACTCGGTTACGACAAAACAAATAAAGATCTCTTTCAAAACAAACTGTTAAATGTGAAGTAAGAGTGGGAATGCGAGAGCTGTCTAACCTGTCTATTTAATAAATGTCAATAGTCAAACGGTTTTCATTCTACACAGTGATTCTACAGGAATTTCCTTTCTTGGGCTGGATTGTGCTTTAGTGTCATTACGAAGAGGATAGTGTTGGAATAGTTTTCTCATCCTTTTAGTCGAGAAGACAACTTGCAAACAATTTTGTGTCAAGTCCTACCATTGCTATGACGAAGAAAGGACCAGTCTGTATGTATGCTCTTTTCTCCCATTGCGGATGCTGTGATCATTGAATGTGGAATACGATCTCACGTTTCTTCGCCAAGAGCAAGCTAGAGGAGTCAGTGGCTCAGAGCGAGGACACAGAGCCAGTGTCCATCAGCAACAGTGTGCCAGTGTCCATCAGCAACGGTGTGCCAGTGCCTGAAGAAGTTGTCCATGTTTTCGACGAGATGGACCGTAACATGGGCGATGATCGACGAAAAGGCGACCAGCAGCTCCATGGTGGTGACTCCGAACATGTATCTGATGGTTTTGATACTCGTCAGGTGAGTTAGATATACAATAGTACTATTATTCTATATATTATACTCATTGGCATGACAAATTTACATACATCTACTAAAATAGTATCTATTTTTAAGAGCAATTCTAACATATATAATATATATTATTTTATTAGATGAGTTTACTATATTTGCCTCTGTAAACATGATTTTATATCTATTGAGGCATTAACTGGTGTTTATGAAAACAATGTAGCAACACAAAATGCTATCCCGTAGCTTACATCTCAATAAGGAACCCTTATATAAATGTTCAAAGCTTATTCTTTTAAGAGCAAGGTCCTGGAAAACAATGTTTTCAAAGTACATCACCTAACTTATCACGACTCCACTGGCGACTAGTAAAACATTGATAAATATAGACTCAGCCCTCTCATCCATACGAGTAAGAAAAAGTAAAGTACACACACGACCTAGAGTTATTCCGGAACTGTAAGGTTAAGATGAATATGGTATTCATTTCCTGTGCACAAGGTCATTTATTATCCATATAAGCAATAATGCCTAGAAGTACCAAATCACTGATAGACCAACGAACTCGCAAGACGTTTTACAAACCCCTTTCCAAGATCCTTGTAAATTAAAAAAAAAATATTACCAAGCCTTAATTAAACATCCTATCTTTTAATTGCTAGTAGCATGCAAATATGAGGTTAAGAATTAATGAAACGAGTAACAAGAGGACATTCAACTTGCTCTTTAGAGTGAGACTAGGAGAAATACTAGTGCGTAATACTTTTGATTTTCATTTAAGCTGCACAAAATTCTCATCAATATTCAGAATCGATTCACCGTCTGATTTTCCACTAGCGAGAAAGACCGGCGTGGAAGTCAAGTGGCCCACTTCTCTTTGGAAAGTTGTACGGTCGGTATTTATCGAAATTTCCGCATATCCCACGTAATTGACAGTCTCTCCTCTCTAGAGTATGCATCTGGACATATGTATTTATACCACACATACCGTGATCACTACGTACGTACATCGATTGCAATAAATAATCAATAGGCAGCCGACCCCATTATCGACAGTCACCTCTGGCAAATATCCAAAGCTGAGCCGAAACGGCTGGAGAATTTCAGCCATTCTTTGAAGTGCTGTTAAAGAAGCACAGTCGTCTTAACCTAAAAAGAATATCATCCTTTTTTCTGTCTTCCTCGAAGACTAAAGAACTGATGGTGCCAAATGGCAATTACGTTTGTCATTTTCACTTTTTTCCTTCTACTCTTTCTTCCATTCATTCTATCGTCCTTGGCGCCTACAGTCAGTCAGCTAAAGACAATTGTTCATTAACGCGATCCTAATCTGGAAGATAATTGAAAACCGTTTTACAGTTCTGTGTCGATAACATAATTCACACATATATATAGTGCAATGAATCGATCCTCGCTCACGTGCCAAAGGATTTTGCGAAATTTGTTTCAACGAATTTCTCGAATTGCTTTGTTCTTTTTTCTACGGTTGATATCGAAATTTGATAAGATACGAGAAGCAGATGTTCGCGTTACTGGGGAAATAATCTGAACGTTAATGATCACTTGGAGTCTTGTCAGTATCATCCCGTCTGTGGATAAGTATTGTATTATGAGAACACACAATCTTTGAATATTTTTTCTTACAACAGCCAACCACATTACTTATTCCATTCAGGGAATATTATATTGGACTTCCGTAAATGTCTTGGATAATCGTTCGATAGAGTACCATATGAAAAAAGTGTCGATTATTACATGAATATCTTCTGCAATGCGATACCCATGTTAAACCAGAACTCGGTACCCAGTATATACCGGGTGGACCATACGCTTTAGATCGTTTCATAGAAAATACAAGGTTCTCATGAATATTGAGATTCTTACAGTACATCCTGTACATATAGACCAGTTCTCAGACGTCCTTGCTAGTTGATCGTTTATACCGATCAATGTAGCGTAAACTGATGCGGATACGCGATATACGTTGTTGCCATGTTACACTTTAAGGTTAGATTAGGCTGTATGTTCAAAACATCGTTGTACGATACACCACTAAGTCCAACTGCATAACTGGGCTTACATAGATATTAACAATTCTTGGCAAGATTGATTATATTTTATTGATCGTCGTTAGTCCTTACCTTTAATATCAGGTACGATGCTTATAAATAATTGCAGCCACTTCCGGGAAGAGCAAATGACCCAGAAAATCCTAATACGGTGGTTCGGTCCTCGAGACTCCATAAGGCGCCATGTTTATTTTTTTTCTGCCTCTCGCGCACCTATAAGGTTAGATTGCTCGGATTTGTCGAGACAGGAAAACTACAGTGCTTCACTGACTCTTAGACGTTTCCTTTTCTGTGGCTGTTAGTATTCTCGACTCTTGCAGCGACACGTAAGCCTATTCACGACTTCTTGTATTGCTGTAAACTCACCGCTTACATTGTACGTCTACGTGCGTACCTGGAAACGTCGTGTAGCCATTTTGAAGTTTGAAAGCGGCGCGACGTCGTCCGCTTGTGAAATATTCACACGATGTTTACATCGCGCGATACAATTTACGTCCGTAATATTTTTTCTGGGATTACTGCGACAAGGACTCGTAGTAACCCTGAATACTCATTGCTACTGTAGGTTGCTTCACGATGATTCATCATTGGCACGACTTGTCATTCTGCCATAGTTTTCGTCCTGCGTATTATTCTTTATCAGAGATTGGCAGCAGTGCCTCGGTTATTGAAGGCTGGTTCACGCTCGTTCGTTGCATAGGTTCATTCGTTCGGATGACAATAATTCGATATTAAAGGTTGGTTCACACGCATCTTACGGCGCTTCCTTACCTCGGGCAGATATTCATCGTGCATCGTCATTACCATGAAAGGGATAGTCAAACTGGTTGCGCAAACTCTTGAGTCTGTTGTGACATCTTGACGCGCGTCTGAATTACCACGTGCGCACGTGAATCCGGCGTCTTATGGCCGAATTTGGGATCGCGAGGCGACGCTCTGACACCGTTGCACTGCGCGCCAAGTCTTATTGAGACGTTCAGGACGATGGAACCGGCGGGCCCCAATATTTTTCGTTCGGGACGGTTGGTCGCCGGTGTCATTGTGAAATAGTTCTCGGCTACTTCGTCGTAGGTTGTCGTCTGGAGCGAGACAGATGGACGTAATAAGGATAGATAGGGAGTGACCGAGTGTCACAGAGCTATAAATATGTAATTTCGCGTGGGTTTCTCGGCGAAAGTGAGAATCCAGTTTTACCGACGGTGCTGCCACAACTTCATTTTTCTCTCACGGAGGCGGCAACTCGATTCTACTTTGCGACTTGTTACGAATACGCATTCAATTGTCAGACACGCTGCATGCAAGCACCATACTCTTTATCCACACAGGCTGTTATGGCCTGAGAAATTGTTATCTCGGTCCTCCAACCCTCGCCCCTCTTGGCTTTTATTACTACCGTCATCGCGATGGGACTACTTGAGGTTATGTTACGTAAATCGAGTAGGATGCTGATGCGATTATGCAAAACCGTTTATTTTCGTTTATTCAATAATTTTACTTTCTCTTAGTATTTCGTACGTTCTCCGACGAATCAGGTTAAACATTTGTTTGATGGTAAAATGTGACTGGCGATGGCTGCCATGTGGTGTTGTTGATCCAGAGAAAGTGACCTTCATTTCTGTTAGCCGTGCGGCTATTGTAGTGACTGCCGCTTAATGCTCAGTTCAAATGACTTGACTCGACTCATTGATTCACGGACTCAGACTCACGGCTGACTCACTTTAGTTATATCCTTGTGGCTTTGTTCCTCCTCTTCAACCAGTGCGCTCTGCTCGAGGTGCCGAGGACGAGTGGCACACTTGCCACGGGTTCCTCGAGACCTCAACTTCTTCTTCCCCCCTACTTTGCTCTCCACTTGCTCTAGTAGGTCGGTAGGTTCCTCTTTCTGTAGTCAATGTGATTCCTCTAACCGCGAACAGTGGCAGGAGGCCCCATTCTTCTTTCTCACCGACAATCAGTCGTCCCGGCTCGTTCTCGAACCTCGCGTCGCTCCTCCGCTCTTTGCTTGAACTCGGATTTCCGTTTCACGAGGTATGCGATTGATGGTGATTGATTGAAATTTTTTTGGAGAAATCCTACAGTGCTTTTCTTCAGTGTCCGTTGTGTAATTTTTGGAAATTATCAGTGACGTTCTCATGGGATTAAACGAGCTTCTGCGGGCGGTAGAGCTTGGGACTTAACGCGTTAGATCCTCGAGTCACTTTCGTGCGGCCGTAGAATTGTGGGTTATAGGCATACCAGCGTTCTTACTAGTACAAATTTGCTTGTAGGAATTTTGTATTTTTTTTTAACATATCTTGATTTTTTCTTTCGGGGTTTTCTTCGTTGATATTTTTGTAAAATTTCGTTTTAAAGCGGCACAGGGTACCTGGGGTATTTTACGTTTCATTGGATTCTAATTTACAGTTAATTTTTTTTTACACTCGAATGGACTAGGATTCAATTAGGGCTAGAAGGTACGCCGTATAATTTACTCCGTTTTAGTGCAGCAGAGAGAGAAAAAATAAAAAAGACGGCCAACCCGAATACGAATTGGCAATGGCAACGAATACGTGCCGGAAATCGCGAGTTTAATTAGCGTTACCATTATTTTCGGCAATAGGTCTACATAACTGTTTCTCTTCTAAATTTACTTTTATACGGTTCTCCTGAATGCGTACTGAGACTACGTATTCGGAGGATTTTCCCAAAATCGTCTCATTCCCTTTTTTTAATCTTCTTCTTTCAAGCCTGTCTCTCTATCGCCCAATCAAAAGTCTTAACGGTGTCACGTCGACGAAATATAAAGTCTAACCTCAAAACACGTACCTGGACAGCGTAAAAGTGATATGCACAAGTGACACGCAATTGCCAAGGATGTTCCTGGGAGTCTGAGAAATGGCCAGTGAGATAATGTTGGCCCCGACGTCGACGGTGTCGTCGTCGAAGCCGTCGACGCTCGATGTGGATGACGTCAGGGAGATCGTCAGGAACGCCAACGTCACTTCTGTTTACGTGAGTCTCAACGATACCAATATCCATCACTCGTCTGCATTTAAAGTCAGGCAAATTCACGTGGGTCATTTATTGTCACATTTATCCAGCCCTTATCTTCGACCCACCTACGCCATTTTCATTTGTCCCATTCGACTGTGCCTGACACATTTAATCCTGTGCTGTTGGCAGCAATGCTTTCATTCTCGTATGCTAGCTTTGAAACGTGCCGGAAATACTGTACAGTTATAGACGGTCCCTCCTGTGTTGACTTTTTAAACGGATTCTCACCTCGGGACTCGTTCGCTGTACAGGGGTTAGTCAAGAGCCTGAAGTTGGCTTTAACCGTCGAAATCGAATGGACGTCGCCAACTTCAGTCGGCGCGCCCGAATAACACTGCGCTTATGTTTTTACACGCGTATTATACTTAATATAGAAAAATTCGGGATACCGCGAATTTGAGAAAAATAATTTTTAACTGATTTATATTTTTGGAAAATTCTATCGTAGTAATATAACGAAATTTCTTTTCGCTTTTTTATTGCCACTACAGAGGATTAACAGCGATAAGATTAGACGAAGATATCGGGCTTAGGTTGGGGAGCGTCTCTATGATCGCATTTATATATATATTTTTACTGTTTTTCTTAGCGGCTTACACTATGATTTAATTTTATGTTATATTTCGTATATATTTTAATATCAGGGAATAATTGGAACGAGGTAGCAGTGATTTTTTTTTTTAAGTCAACGAATTTAGGATGACAGTTTTCGTCAGTGAACACGTGTTGTCGGGCTTAACACTGGACGGCTTTTCAATCTTATCGGATATACATGACTGTTAGCAAACGTGAATTCGGCCGTTGTACTTGAGACTTGTGCTCAAAGATTTGAGCCTGTGGACCTGCAGGCCTTCAGCGTTGTGATTTGAGACATGGGCGAGTCCACTTCCGGCCAATAAATATTCGACTGACAATCGAGGAAGTGTTTTCAGACACGGTGGAATCGCCGGGCCCTTCTTATATCACGTTACAATCTCTACTAACGTATATCCCATTAGCATAGGCATACGTAGATATATATATATATATATATATATATATATATATATTGACACTGCTACAAATAGATTGGCACGTGGCTCCTTAATGTCTTTTGCGGCTTTGACAGTTGCCTGCGATGGTTTGACATCGCGAGTGGATTTGAGGTTAGAAATTTTCGTTGGACTTGCAATGCAATTTGAGATTTGCGAATAATCCAAAATTTCTCACGTATGTACTCTTGGAGCGTTGTGGGAAAAGAAGATGCGATTAAAAAAATTTTTTTGTATTCATTTTGCGTTGGCACTGTCGTCTCTTTGAATTCTCTCGGATCTTTGCAGTTTAATTGTTTATTAGCATACAATGCTACTTTTTTTTTATATTAATAACCACCACTTTCCCGTGCATAATGGCGGAATTTCATTTGTCTTGTTTGAGTGACAGTTACATTTTTTTTTTCAGTTTCACTGTCACTCCTCTATTCGTTCAAATTTTTTTTCAAATTATACTGCTCTTACGCTACTATGCTGTAGCGTTGAGAAGTTAATTAACTTTATCGAAGAATTTGATGATTGGTTACATACAGCGAGTTTCCGTGGTCTCGTACATTTTTTTTTTCTCTTAGCACGATCACCGAGTCACATTGTCGAAACCAACCGCGTGGGTTTGGAATGACGTTCCACCTACACGTAATATCGATGCTGCGCGCGAGCTCTGAATGTCAACTTTACCTTTTGACATGACCATATCGGTCGGATTCTTAGTCAACGGACAATTCCTGCGAAGAGGACAGCCGGTTTGGAAACATTCGAATGTGAAAAAAAAAATATTATAACCAATTTACAGATTTCGATCGTGTCTAACGTATTGCGTATATCTGCATCTGACGACCATAAAGTGTTTGGTACGACGACTAAATATTTTCTGATCAGTACGAAACATTCTGTATATTATCGACGTAACGCTATAGGGTGGTCAAAGTGAACTGCATGCACGCGGGTTACACGTATTATCGAGCGATAGAGATGAGAAACGAAGATTGCGTGGTACGAAAGATCCACCAGGTGGTTTAAGGGTGGCTACTTAGGACTCGTGGGAACAACGATTGAAATTTCTAAGAGAAGGTTCGCGCGGCGTCGTGAATTGTCGGGCCGAAAGCGAAGGTCCTCGGCTCGGGCGACTTCCGCTTTACGGCTCGAGACAGATTATCAACGGTGAAAGTATACATTATCCCGTTGAATAATCCTGCGGCTTGTTCGATCACCGGATGATTGCATTTTTCATGCAATTTTTTTTTACTGACTCGCAACGAGTAGATTTACTAGTTACGAGTTACGGTTCGGATGCATCTGCCAATTTTGACAGCTGTTACTGGCCGATCGCCAGTACTGCTTATTTTTCCGAGGTGGCTCAGGGCCTTTGGATCAACGAGCCCTATGACTGCCGTGAGTGCGAGCGAGAGAGACTTATGGGCGATCGCGTGCGTAAGAGAAGGACGGAGACTTTACGAACTACTGTCCTTCGTTCGATGGCGACTATGTCATTTTCATGCTTCGTTGTCTTTTAATCGAATGTGTCTTGGACGCGTCTTTTAATGGTCATTTATTTCGAATGGCACGAAATCTATGTAAGATCTGGTAATACTTTTTTTTTTCTTATCTCTTGACTGTTTGGGGGATGGTGACGAAAATTTGTTTTACAAATTTCTTTTTCATCGCTTTTTTCTTCTTTTCTTTGTATTGCTTTTCCACATTGTAAACTCCGGACTTTGCTTGGGTTGTTTCGTAGTCCGAGTACGTAACCCGTTATACGAGCAATTTGCCTACTATAAATAAGTATTCACGAAGCGACAAAAATAAACGTGTTATAGTTTGGAGTTTGTGTAGCGAAATATTTGGGGGATGCGTGCAAAAATGTCGAGCAGAATTTATACTGCCGTGGGGTGGGTAGGTGGGGGTGTTAATATATATATTTTTCAAATACCCTTTCGAATTTCAATTTCTTTTCATTCACTCGACGTTATTCTACGAGCAGTAACTTTTTTTTACACCAGCGGCACTCCGACCTCGTTATAAGGCACTTCGTAGTGGTACTCGTAGGCAAGTACCGGAAACGCTCGTGATTTCCTGTGAAGTCGTTTGATTTTTAATTTTCATTAATTGCCAACGTTATAGTTAGATCGAGAGACTCGCTCTGGACTCCTCCTTGTGCAAACTCTTGAAACTTTTTTTTCCCCTCTTTTTTCTCACTTCTTAACGTATAAATACGGATCGTAGACTCCGCCATGTTTTACGTCTTACAAGATATTCTCGAAAGAAAACAATTTTTGCTTTCGAGGTTAAGTCACTTCCAAGCCGGACGATGCGATTCCTCCGGTAATTCCCGTTAGTCCTTTAAAATGCGTATGCACTTCCCGATACTGATTTCAGGGCCGTATACCAACGATTACCCTCAGGGGTTCTGGCTTTCTATGCACAGCTTAAAAATATTTTTCCCAAGACTTTCCAAGCCAGTCGCGCGTAGGCTGCGCAGTGCCGGTGCGCGTGGGCGCGATACATGCTACGTGCATTATCTGCCTTGCCAAAGGGAAAAGGAGACGAGAGTCATTCGCCTCATCTTTACGTACTCCACTCACTGCCAGAGTCCATCGGTCATTTTCTATAGGCTCTAGGAAATAGGCGTTCCTTCTTTTATCCCCTTGTTATCACTTTACGTTATCGCTCCCGTATGCATATATGCGTCGTTGCTAATTTTCTGATAGTCGATCAACCATGACGTCAGTCGTTCGGATTCACGCCAGACGACTTCACTGATTCTTCCTCTTCCTGGTCTCTTGTTCTTTGTGAAGGGACATACTTCCGGTGTTTATTTTGCGATGAACAAAAAAAATCTGCAAATATTTCGAGAGAGCATTCACTGAAGGACTGACTCTCTCTCTCTCACTCTCTCTTGTGACTCGTTAAAGTATCTTATCGCATTCGTTTATGAAGCAGTCACGTGACGCTCATACATTTCGACGTTATCTACTAGATTTTCTAGTGTTTACAGGACTTTCATCGTTATCCACTATCACTCCTTGCGCAGGAGCTGCAGTGTCCCGGAAGTTTGGACTTATTTGATCGGGGACTTTCAGAAGCCGATACGCACGGTGTGCGCGCCTTGGAGACGTCGTGGGCTTGTCGTCGGGATGACGTATCGTGGCGTCGTTACGTGTTTGGTTTATTTTTGTTTGATATATATATATATCGATCAATATGATATCAGATATAAGGTACAGTTCGTTTGACATAAATGTCACGGTCAATTAGTACTGCCACCATAATCTGTACTCGATTGTCCTAATTATTTTTTTCTCAGTTTAGGTAATTATTTATTTTTTTTTCTCATACTTTTACCCTAATTTTTTCGGAATTTCCTCACCCTAGCCTCCAGTCCACCCAATAGTCTCGTGCGTGTCCCGAGGGTGCCGAGGACCAAGCCGCACCCTTGCAAATGCGTTTTCACGTAATTAAACGTCTCCATATAATTTTCTACGTCACTCGCATATCGATCGGCCTTTGACCTCTCGCAACCCCACACGCACCTAACACAGTGGTCGTTCGAAGGCTATGGGCCTTTTCGAGGTCATAATCTTTATCGCTCGATGACATTCGCGTGTCTCTCGTGGCGCTGTGATCGTTACTGCAATTTGTCTTTCTTTCGACTCCAGCCCTAAAGTTGCATTGTAAACTGTCCTGAGGTCGTGACGTCATTTCTTTATTAGCAGTACGTACTTTAGACTTTGCTCGAGTCGCTTATATAGAAACGAATTGTCGCCTCGCTCAGCTGCCTTCTTGAAGTCGCTCGTGTAACACTGCTGTTGCTACGTTCACGTCTGTTAAATGTATACAAAGGGCTGAGTCATAAATCCATAAATACAAATAATCCCGGGCTGGCCCCCCCCCCCCCCCCCAGGCTCTATACAACACTGCAAGACAGCGATCTTTCCCATTAGGGTTTAATGGAGGTTAGCAGGCTTCACCCTTGACGGGTCAAAACCAGCTGGTTTTTGTATTTTTTTTTGTACTTGGTTCTTCAGAATATTCCTTGTACTCTCATTTTGCATATAAACCGGTACCATTGTATAATATTAGCATAGAACGGGACCTGACTGCTACTGAGTTTCATAATAGTTCATGACGATACCGATAAGCATCTTCAGGTTGTTCTGGTTTGTTATTGTCGCAGTTAGATGCTCGTTTTGCCAAAGTATATCGGTAACAGAAACTTAGTGTGGATCGATGATCGATTTTTGAATCTTTTCGATTTACTATTTTTATCGATCGAAATTGTCACGCGACGCCGGATCTTGCCACACGAACGTCCCCTAGACATTGTTTATTGTCTCGCAGGATTCCCGCCGGCCGTCCCGGCCTTTCCCCTCCCCTACCGATCCACCTCGACGCAGCGAGTGCCGATCGCTCCTGCAGCCAGCCGAGCACTTACTGCAATGAAAGCGTGTACTAAATAAAACAGCTCCAGTTTTACTTGGCGCGATCGCGCACTCGGCCGAGGTCGTTACCCCGAGAATCAACGAAGAAGTGGACGTCGACGTTTAAACGATCGTTGCACTTCGCCTTGTGGACGCGGAGTAACGTTAATCGTACGTTGGATAAGGATCGAGCGTGTCTCGTTTCACGTATACCGTATCTTTATCTGTATAAACACGTGGCCATCCATACGGAAACGGCTAGACTGCTTTTGAACAGTGGAAAGGAATGAATGTCCAACGACCTTGTGCATTTAAAAATTGTACTTTTATCGACTATCGTGCGATTTTTTAGGCTCGTATCACAGTGCGACGGTCGGGCGATTTCGTGCCACGAAAGTAGAAAGCTTGCAGCTGCCCAGGCAACAGACTCAACGTGGGTGGGCCGTGTTTGCACTTACCGTCCTATGGCTTGCGAACAGAAGCATCGATCAACCTCATGGGACATGTCATTGCTAAGTAGTCTTGCACGATATAAAATTTTGAGGTTAGGTGCTTTCGTTATAGTCCTTGACTTTGCAATGATCTCTCACTGGAATCGTTCTTTGCGGCTGTACTGTGAATTGGGCTTAGAGGGACGGGTGGGCGGGGCCTGTACCGTCGTGAAGTTGGTCTCGAATCGCACTAACGTACTTTTCTCGTTATACCCAGCATGCCCCGGGAAGATTGGGATTGCCGTTGACGATATTTCCTGCTTACTTTTCACTGGTACTGTTTGTACGCCATTTTATCGACAACACTTAGCTGATATCGTGTTTTTTCACGTCCCACGTGTCGCGCAATAATCCTGGTTGTGTTTTCGGTGATACTTGTCTCATCGTTGTGCCCCCCCCCGCCAACGTATTAATGCGACCGAAGCGTCCATTTGTTATACAGCTAATTTGCAGAGTCACGGCTGCACGTGGCGGCCTTACTCGTCTAATGGCTGAGTATATCCTTGCACAATGCTCCCTGGTGTAAATATCCTACTTCGGCTTCCTTATACACAGTGATTAATGCTGTTAGTGCGTGGAGAGTGATCATACACGGGCACGCGACTTATGTACCATATAGATATGTATATGTACTATGTATATATGCGATTGGATTTTGCTTTATTGAATTTTTTTTGCTTTTTAGGTTAGATCAGGCTCCGGCGACATTTTTCGAGATCGAAAGATCAGACGTGTGATGCTTTTTTTTTTTTTTGAAGTCTTAATCGGACGTCCTGCTCTCGTAATTGGACTTTGGCTAATTTTGAAGCGGCCGACGGACCCCGACCGTTCCGTATATATTTGAGCTCGTTGAGACGGCGATATGATTTCACCATTAATTGCCGTAAACTTGGATCCGTATGGACACAAGAGATTGGAGTTGAGTATTCGACGATCGCGGTGTAACAACCCCGCGTTACCGGTAGCTGTGGGCAACAGTGCGTGGAAGCGCGATCCACATACGAAACAGTGCGAGTTCCTGGGGCACCGGTAACCTCTTCGTCGGTGATTCTTAGCGATCGTCTAGTCTCTAGATTTTAGCTTCAGGCCGCAGTAGCGCTTCACGACTGCCATTCGCGGTACGTCACTGATAGAACTGTTTGAGAAGGTCTGTGAAACGAAAACATTGTTTTTCGGAACGCTTATTATGGGAATTCGGCGTTACGGCTGTGAAATCGCCTTTAGGTATTTTTGAGGGATCTCGTTGCGCCGGCTGTCAGAACGCGATTACAAGAGGTCTGAATGATCTGGATACTTAGGCTTGTTTTGGTAAGCAATAAATTTTTAAAGTTTTGAAATTATTTTATTCTTTTTTTTTCGTATTATTTATGTTTCCTCTGGCCTTTTTTTTTTCTTCGGTCGACCTCCACGAGTCAATTGTGCAATTCCTTTTGGAATATCGTTGCGCTGCTTTCTGTATACTTATAGGAATCGATTAGTATTCCTGTCGTTTATTCCTCGCCCACACTCTTTCGCCATTGGTACATATAGTGTCGACCGTACGCTCACACGTGAACCCGCTTTAAAAGGAGCGATACCGCGAGTCAAGGTACGAATTCATATTTGCCGATTATGCGTGTGTTTATCGCGGGCGACCGTTTTGGGCTGCGTTCACGGAGCCCCGGAGCCTCGCACACTGTGTAGCGCCCTCTATGTATTTTACTATATGCTTAATAACGAAGTTAATTACGAAATGAGATTTCGTTCCTCAACCCACGCGCGACTCGTTAACGTACACACGGCGAGGTCGAGAAGTTCTATTGGAACAAGTAAAAGTTCTAATTTGACCTGTTAACACGTATTTATTTATTTTTTTCTCCTCGTTATCTTTCCTTCGTACAGAAAAGATTCGAAGACTCTTAAGGCCCGTACGCCATATTTGCCCAATGACCCCTCCGACCGTTCTCTCGCGTCTCGCACCGTGTGAACGTGGCTTAAGATTATGAAACCACGAGCCACGGATACCGCCGGCACATTAGCAAAACGTGTGCAACAAGAGGCGCAGGCGGGTAACTGACCTAGAGCTACATCGAGGCGAGGCAAGCATGAAAGTAGCGAGCGGTCAATGTACTCGTTATTATGCCGTACGAAAAGTATCGGTTCGATTTATCGATATTCGATAATAATCGTTTTTCGATAATCGCCGATATCGGTTCGTAAAGGATCGATTTTACCAGCTGCCGGCTGCGCGAAACGTAGTACGACTCGAGGAAAGATTCACGATTCTTTTCGATTGTCGACTCACTCTTTTTTTTTTCAAACGTCTCAATACCGATACTTCACGGTTCATGAAATTCTTCTAGCTGCTCAGACTCGGCGAAACACCAGGAGGTTCAGGTTCAAGTTCAATCGAGCGTTCGGGCCACACTGTAAACTATCCTCGGATCGCCTATCTCTGTCTTCGTCCTTCTTTTGTCCCTAGTACCCTCGCTGTCTCTGTCCTTTCTTACTCGGCTGGTCGCTAACGACTGCCTGCCGTGTATAAACCGAGCGTGCCTGATTTCACGCCGCTCGAAAATTCAACTGGCGAGACCGGGTTCGTTCGACTACTCGGGTCTTCGTACTCGTCCGTCCTATCCGCGCCGGTAGTTTAGACTGTCTTGATACGCGGACTCATTCCAAGGTTGGGCAATCCTTTGCTTGCCTCGGCTGAGTCTGCCTCTTTGGTTTGGCGTTTTCACGAAGCGACGGAAACGACACGTGACCAGGGAGATCGGCGTTTACTTGGTTTGACATTTTTTTTTCTGACTTTTTTGTTATTTTTAATGTTCAGGGTGCGTCTTTTGGTACTTTGGGGATTCTGTCCATTTGTTTCGATATATCGATTTATCGCGGTGAGAAAACTATCTGAAACCGGTAACCGCTCACTTCGGGTCGCTCGGACCCAGCCTACCGAGTCCGGACAACTTTTTCTCGCTCCTTCAACCGCACGGAAACCGTAGAAAATTTTGCGTTGGCGAAGCTCACGGCAGACCAGTACTGCCCACGTCTGCTGCTGGGTGCAGCAGCATGGTCTTCGCCTACGCAACGGAAGCTTTTGCCAATACGTAGAAATTATTATTGACGTCTTTTTTTCTCCTTCTTATTCTTCTGTCACGATTTTTAAGACTCCTATACGGCCTTGGTTAAATTTGGATTTTTCTCAAATTCAAAATTACCGCCACTCCTGATCTCCCGTTCCAAGGACTTGCCGTTGGCTCGTGACTCACGCAGTGGCCAGAGGAGAATTAGTCACTCCAGATTCTTATGGTTTTTTATACACAGCTCTCCCTATTCCTTTATTTATTTATTTTTATATATTTATTTATTCATTTCCTCACGTCCTACGTCTAAAGTTCCTTCCTGCTTTCTTTATGCTTTCATGAAACATGGCGCCGTTTTTCTTGCCCACGCTATCTCTGTCTCTTTGTACACCGTGGAAACCAAACGCGTGCAGCGGAGACTTAAGGTTGATTCTCATATACAGTAATACAGCGACACCGAAGCCTGACAAAGCAGACCCTTCTCGACCGCGTATCCTCTTACCGTTTATTTCCTATTTCCGTGTTTTCATGGGTTTTTTCCAATTTTTTTTTTTTAATTAATCAACCAGGTACCATTCTGACAGTTCATAATGGTCCATTCGTTTTCCTGTCTCCTATTCGTTTCCAGTGGTGAATTTAATACGAATTTGAACACTTGTGCTTCGATTAGTCGTGTTATGCTTCGTTCACTCGTCATTCTCTCAGCACTGCATTTTTAGCTCCGATGCAACAGCAGTGCATCAAGGGGTGCATCGCTCAATGAACGAAAAACCTGATCCATGGCTGCCGCTAACGACTCTCGGAGAATAGTGTTTTGTACCGGTCACTACTTTTCTGCTACTACAAACCGGATTCCCGATATTCACAATAATCCTTGTACTCGCAGGTTCACTCAAAGCTTCACGACTTGTACAATGATTTTAAAAAGTCATTCAATAATGTTTCCTACCGGTCACTATTATCTTTTCGTTATCCCTAACTGGATCGTATCTTCGCAATCATCCCTTTACTCTCAGGTTTACTCAAACCTCCACGCTTCGAATTATACGAATTTTCGAAATTCAATAATACACGTACAGCTGAATCTAGGTGAAAAAGTTTACTTGAAACTTGTGTTTACGTTGTGCACAGAGAAATTATCAAGATCGATAAAGACTGACTGATATGAAAAATATTTCTGATAAGAATAATGAAGATTAGGGGAAGAAATAATCTAGTCGACATACACATTCACTTTCTGAAGATGACTTGTAATATTTCATGCCTTTAAAAAAATTATGTCCTGGGCATTAGTCATTCATTTCACTGAGAATTGCGTCAGTGTTTTTACTGGCGCTTGTAATGTCCATGGTAACGATATACCGGGTGATGCTTGGTCGCCCGTGTCTGCGAAGATTCCGCAGTGTGTCGAATACTCCAAGAATGGACATGGAGAGAGAGTCTATTGCTCGGTCAAAGTTTCACGATCTTTTATCTTGCTCAGCGTCATCTTTCGAATACTTTTTCTCCTTCTCTGTTTGCTCGCTGCACGAGAAATAACCTACAAGGGGAATACGCACTGGCTGGCTTCGCCTGACTTGAATTCATCGACTTTAGAAACTCACGAGTGTTAACGTGGCTGTTAAAATTTTTTATAATAAATTCAAAGTCTCTTATTTCCATATCATAATTCTCATTCTCATCAATTTCTCGAATGGATATGGAAGTGCGATTAATCATTGTGATATTCTGGTCGGATCGATTCTGGGTGATTAAGGAACGTTCACAAATTCCAAAGATTTATAACGCCTAAAGCAGATGCTCGTTTGACATATCTGATACGGAAAATAGTCGGGGCGATTTTTATGAAAATTGGTAGGCAAGTAGAGCGTTTATAAGAAAATTTAAAAATATTCTTTTTTTCAAGATTTTCAAAAGGGATATTGTTGAGATGTATAATGACAACATTGTGGATGTGGGTTCGACATATCAGCTCCGTTCGAGGGGACTTGTTTACGTTTCGGCTCGTGAGGAAGTGGCCCCTCAAAATATAACTGGTGACATGTGTACGATACTAACTGCTCATACTAGTTTCTAACAGATGAGATACTTGAGAAAGTATGATAAAATTTTGACATTGAAGCTATTAATGCTGAAATTACGCGAAATACAAGAAAAATGTCTCGGATAACAGTTGCATGACTAAAATGCAAAACTAAAATGAATTGAACTAAATTGAACTACAATGTAGAATCAGGCCAATATCAAGTGCCAATTGTCCGTGTCTGTTTAGATTGCGAACGCAAATAAAATTATGCAGGCGAAATAATAATTTCAATAACAAGTGAGACATAATATGAATATGTGACGATAAATAACATTTACATAAAACATAACCAGAGCACAGTAGATTTTCGTACATGAATAATGTAACAGATGTCATTTCCTATTCTGTTTAAAAGTAAACGTTAACAAGATTGATCATAAAAAAGCGATGATCATTTTGATCCTGCACCGGACTGTATATGCAAAATATTAAAGAGCATTTCTTATCACGTTAAAAATTTTGCGTTCATCGGTCTGACACGAAAGTTTTATCATACAAGGATCATCCCTTAGAATCTAATACGGACAGAAAGTATTGTACGCGGGTTCGTGTCTCGAGAGTCTCTACTTACCTACGAAATTTCATTAAAATCGGCGAAGAGCTCAGCGGGTAAATTCCTCGCCAGAACCCGACATAACCTCAAAGCTCTAATTCGACTGGCATAGCAAATAACGCAGCAGCGATAATCGTCGTAAAAAAATTGTATATAGAAAATTTTTATCCCTCAATTTTTTACACGCGCTCTACTTGCCTACGAAGATTCATTATTATCGACGGAGCACGCCCCGGGTACATTGCCAGACGCGACATAACCTCTCAAAGTTGTAACGAGACTAGCATAGCTAATATCACGGTAACAATAGCCGTTCTGAAAAACCGTGGTATAGAAATTTTTGTTCGCTGTTTAAATTTTCACACACTCCTTTATACCCTGTGTCTCCGTAGTTGCGCACACTGCACTACGTACTATACCCAACGTTATACGTATTAGCCTGAGAAATATAATCGTTGCCGCGCGTGGGCAGCGTCCGTGGCCGGGATCCATGCTAAGTCGCTTCCAGCTTTACAGTGCGCCTATTGTATTACAAAAGCTTAGCGATTCCTTCTCCGAATAATTCTTACGTAACGTGTACGTTGGGCTTGTTGACAATCATTTAATTGATCGTTTCTCTGTCTGGCGATATTTGAGCTTTCGTCGATCCAGTCGTTTGAACAGTCTATTATGTATGGTCTTTGCGTTGACTTTTTTTTTTACAAGAGTTTTTTGTTTCGATCGACCGCTGACTTGACTCCAGCAGTTCGTCACGTGACGTCACAATACGGCCTACGGTAACGGATTCGCTTGCACGTACAATTTCATAGCGTAATCGTCTCTTGCGGTGGCCAGGACGCGCGATGACAGCTTGTCTTTTTATAGAAGAATTATAAGCGACACAGACGCTGCCCGACGTCGCGACGCGCATACTCTCCTCCTCTACATTCTTGCTCGTTCTCACATAACCTCTTGTCGCCATGTACGACGACCTATAAACAGATATTACCTAGTTTGATTGCGCGTAATGGCCCATGAATGCATCCACGCATCGTTGCATGTGACTTATCGTTATAGGGGGACGCGATTAATACGCAATCATATCGAACGTCTTTTATTTACATCCTTTTATTATTTCCCGAGATTTCCCCGGGGGATATTGATTTTAGGTTATGGCGCATATCCTTTCGTATTTCGTATGCTGCGCTCTAACTGGGTCGTAACTGAAATTTTATGTGCTGTCGAATATCTTGTTTTGTTAACTTACGTGTAATTCGGTGGGAAATAGATTTTTTTAGTTTTTTTTTTTCGTTGATAGGTTACGGATTTTTTTTATTTCCCTCACTTCCTCTTTCCTGTCTTCGTGCAATTTCACGGCTCGAGGATCTTTGGCATCTTTGCCACGAGCAGGCGCGGTGGCCCATATTTTTCGGCATCTTCCGTTACGTCATCGAGAATTCCGGGACTTTAGACTCGTGGGCAAGGCTCCTTGCCAATCCTGCTAGACTGGATCATTGATCAGTTTCTTTTTTTTAAGGGAATTTATGCAATATTTTTCTTTGATAAAAGAAGTGCATGAAAATTTGCTGATGACGCATCTGGGTGTAGTAGGTTATGCTGGTTTTTTTCTCGTTCTGGGGAATTCTTTCGCGGTTACGTTGAGAACGTAACTGGTGGTTCCGTATTAATAATTCATCCTGGATTTGTGCCAGAAGGGAGGCCACGGTTATGCGAAATAGGGAGGTTGATCAATTTCCCAAGTGCATTGGTACCCGAGTATACCTAATGTAAGAGGAAAAAAAATGGAGAAAGAGAGAGAGGCAAAGATCAGACGCGTAGAGGGAAACTGTGAGAAAAATTGAGAGTGGGAGTGTCCTTCTGCACGGGGTCACTCGGTGTAATACGGGTCAAGAAGGTTTCCCTCATTCACATTACTAACTACTAATTATCTTTGAAATATTTTTATTGCTGTACGAGATCTTATTTTTGGTATCCTTTACTACGGCTTTAGTAAAAATTTATCTCCGGGGATACATTTTTGAAGTGGTTCAATATTGAAATTTTTTTTAGATATTCCATTCAATATCCCCACCAAAGCGTCATGGCGATTAGACGAGGTCACGAAGAGTGTCAGTTTAACAAGTTTTCGAGTTTGAATTTATGAGCTCGGCGCTGCCTTTGAAAACTTTATGTACCGTTGCCTGATTGTTTAGCCCACTTTTATTAGAGGCCGATAAATCCGAAAATCGAAATGCGGCTGTCCTTGCTAATTCACATTGTACGCTATATCGCACAGCCATTATACATGTGTTACACGGATATTTGTATCGGCTGTTATTCACTGTTCTACTATTGTCAGGGTATTGCGTATGCGTATATATACGAAGGAACGTACAGAAAAGAATTTTTGGTTCCACCAGTAATTCGATCCAGGAAGTTGGTGACTTTTTCAAAAATAGTTCACAGACCTAAATATCGCTAAGCGGAAATGCACTCGTTAAGGTTCGAAGAGAGGGATGACTTCCTTTACCTTGTTATAAAGAAATCTATAAGACCACACGTTGCGACTGTTAATTAAAATTTATACAGTTTATTTCGCGCGTATGGCAGATGAACGGGATGTAAATAAAATATCTAGTTACATTTTTCTCCCTAGATTTATTATAACAACAGAATTCCGTTCGGTGTTTACGAGGCTTTCGTTTTTGTTTGTAGTGATTTTTTTTCCTTTGTTTTGTCTACCGTGCTGTCTCCTACCGGTAGCCCGAGGTACAGAGCGAATGAAAAAAAAGTTCCTAGCCGCAATAACGAAAGTTCGCGTTGGATCCATAAACGAGGGGTCGTCTATTTTAGGGGGTTAGTAGGGCGAGGGTGGGGCTCGATAATAATTCTACGTTCTGACTATGCCGACCTCTTTAATTCCGACGGCACGTCGAATACCCGAGAGCGCGCAGAAAATGATAATGAAATATCCCTAGGGGTATTTACAGACGTGTTCTGGGTATCTTTGACCTGGAGAAATAGTTGAAAAAACAAGCTTTCGTCTAGTTACCATTTTTCATTCGTTACTGGAACTGAAATACAGAGCGGGGATATCTAGTTGTTTTTTACCGAATTTTTAAATATTCCCTAAGGCCACAACGCACACTTGTTTCCATGGTGTAAATTTCAGCCTATCGAAGTCAATTTTGTTTATTGCGAACGGCATCAGTGGAGGCGATTAATTTCACAATGGAATCTCGAGGCGTCTTATCGAAATTTCATAGAAAATAATTCGCAACTCCTAAATTCAGCAATGTCGATGCTACATTGCGTGAGACGCTTTTCTGCATTACTATTGCACTGTGTATATGCACTTCTTGGCACATGCGTACCAGAGAAATGCGAGTCGAATGACTTCGAAGTCGCGGCCTAGTTTATACCGGACAAGACACGGTCGATGTTTCACGTTCTCGCAATTCCACTGTTTTACTCCCGACAGGGCTCACATAGAAAATTCAGGCAAAACTTTAGGAAGCGTCAAAACTTCCACGAAAATCTGGATTATCGCTCGAGTCCAATAATAATAACAAGCCCGTAGAGCCACTCAGGAACCGTGGAATTGTCCTACTTTATTTTTAATATTTCGACACCCGTTATGCAATTGACGCTTAAGTGCTGTTAAAAGATAAAAAAATCAGCAAGACTGTAATCAGCACTCTAGCAATTCGAACCGTGCTAATTAACCTGTTTATCGTAGCATGGCTGTTGCAGCTTTGTAATTTCTTATCGATTCGCGTAAATCAGCCGGCACGCGTATAAGAAGAATTTTAAGTGAAATTAAATTTTTAATTATTATGTATGCCTTATGCAAGTTTATACCCAAGACTCGTCGAAGGGGCGAATTTTAGTATATCTTATTTTATTTTAACATTTTTATTTTATTTTAAAATTTCTCACGATACCCGTTATTCCGGCGTTATTGTTTATCGACTTTGCACGATGCTCCCATAGATACGCGTGTCGACGACCATGGGCGGCGCGACGCGTCTCAAGTACTTTTCGAGCACCCGGCTCATCTTGAGTCTCGGGGCGAAGAGTGCGAATAGACTCTGCACTGCTTACTTGAGTATCTATTATAAAAGCATTGGTCGATAGCCATTCTATTTTCTACCTGTTTGATCGCCATATTCCATGGTTCGATGCCCTTCGAGATGATGCTTTTACATATATATTTTTTTGTGTTCAAAAATTTGCATCCTGAGGAAATAGAAAATCCAATGTAAAAGTCGACTTCTTGGCGTCTCTTTAAAATATAGTAACGTTGCACCGTGAGGTAACGATGCTTTTTTTTTATCAATGGTATCCGTGTATGAATAATTAGCGAATTGATATTTTTACTGTTACTTAATCGGTTAATTTTTCTTTTATTCATGTTTCAGGCCAAACAACGTGCCTCCGTAAAATGGCTGCTGTCAAAGGCGTACAACAACCGCGTGCCGGACAACCTTCGCGAGCCTTATTATCGTGATCATGAGGTACATCTCTTATAAATTTTTTCTCTGTCCTAGGACAACTTTGTTATCGTTATGCAATAAGGTTTATGTGCATCTTCATTGTGTAGTTAGATTTTTGGGTGTGTCGATTGACATTGGCTACTTTGTGCTATACGGTAATCACTCTTTAAACTTAGCTTCGAGAACGCACGAAAGTTACGTGCGAAACTCTCATCAAATTCTTAAGTTCATATTTTTTATATTTATCCCGTCCATCTAATGTTCACCAACTGTAATTTACGAGAGGTATTCAAACGGATTGTTTAAAATGGGATACCCTGTATGTAAATATATATACATCAGTCTCAGATCCAATTAGACCAATTGAATTACTTGGCAATCATCCGACTGATTCGCTATAGCGGAAACAAGAGGAATCGTCAGTCTTTGTTGTTGCACCGCGACAGATAGTTCACTCGCAACTGTAATGCGTCTCGCGGAGATTTTATCGGGCGATTACACCGTGCGCCGATAAGTGCGAGTGCCTTACAAATTTTACTGTCACGAACGGACCCGTGGAATTGACGAGGGTCTGTTACTTCGTTCATGGAATTGTGTCGCGGTTGCAAGTCGAGACGTAGACACGAGGTGAGACGCTCATTACACTTCGCAACTGCATTCTCGCGTAGTCGTTGCAACTAGTCTGTGTCCTTTTCTTATCTTTTTTTGACTCTTGGAATTGCGCTTCTCTCAGTATTTCTCTTCGTCTATCTCTCTCGCTTCTCTCTCAACCGAGAATCTGGCTCTTAGCCAGATGATCATTATGTAGGTTGCAGCTTGGACTCTCTCTCTCTCTCTTTTTTTTTCTTTCTCTATTCGGGAGTTGCGGAGCACTCGAAATCGACTTGTAATTGGACATTTTGCGGTTCTTTATTTCTTTTTTTTTTCTTTCGGTATATGTTGAAAGTGCAATGTAATTGCGTTCTCTCGAAAATACGCGGCAGTTGGAATTGCGCTAGATTTTATTGGTTAGACGATCGATTTCAGATGTCTTTTTATTTCTAAGACTTCTTCATGGGGTGCAGTACGGAATTGAAGGGTATTTAAAAATAATGCATGGAATCGCAATCCTAGGTAATCCTGAGAAGTACACTGGCAAGGCATGAGAGATTAACTCGTTAGTCGGGAACGAAGACCGTGTGCTTTAATTATTATTAGCTTAAGCGCGGCTGCAGCGCAATTATACGCTACTACGAGTCTTCGCGTGTTCCGTTTATGTGTATCGAGGCGACGTGAATTTCGTGCACGAATTCCCGGGACAAAATTTCTCTCTGTGGTACAATTCCGATATATCGCAATGTCTGGTATTGTTTTTTTCGAGTGAAATTATTTTATAAATCTTTTTCCGCCGAGTTAACCTTTACAGAGTAACGAATTGTCTAACGACGCACATGACACTTTGACTTGGGTGCAATGGCTAATTAATTAGATGCTCCGTTGAGCCTAAACGAGCCCTCGTGATTGGTCGTAAAAACTTTTCATTATCGTTAGGCCGCATCACGATCCTCATACTTTCAGTAAAGGTGAAAGTTTCTAGGAGACTTTTTCTAAGGACCAGGTGCGGATGTATATAATTAGCGATGATCTCTCGACGTCGGTCAGATTAATTACCATTAGCTCCAACTAAATACAATGATTACGAAGAACTCTGTCGCGTTTCAGGATTCCCTGCGCTTCTAACAGCAGGGATACCAAGTCCCGTCACACTGATCTATTATTTGCGTCTTGCAGGACCAGGAACACCTGAAGCCTCAGATAGTCCACGCTCTCTCAAATGCTGAACTCTACTGCCTGGCCCTGGCGAACATCTACTCGGACCCCAATTATCACAATCAGAATCATTGGGGCATCCTGCAGGCCCTTGCCAGGAAGGGCGTCTACGTCTCGGAGCCGAATAATACTCAGCTGACGGAAACGATTCTCATACAGAATTCGCCACTGAAAATGGTGAGTACTGATCTACACGATCTTGACATTGATCAATTGGACCAGCGACCAGTCACATTTTTATATATTTTTCAGTCGGCGCACATGGCTGTGATAGAGGGCCTGATGGTCCTGTACGCGAAGGAGGTGGTGACGGGTGATCGCGTTGTGGCGGCCATTCAACGTTTCAACCCTCAGACGGAAGTGACGGTACCTGCCGATCACGAGAAGGGTCTCCTACTTTGGATAAGTCAGGCGTCGCAGGCGCTAATTGCCAAAATACAGATGGAGGAAGGCGCCGGGGACAAGACCAGACTTCCGGAATTGCCGGCTGCCAAGGATTTTCAATCCTTGTACGACGGCGTGGGCCTAGCCGCTGTTGTAGCGTTCTACTGTCCCGGGGAGCTCAACTGGATGGACATCAGGGTCTCGAAGAGACCCTCTGTCGCGGATGCGCTTCACAATCTATCCATGGTCCATGCCTTTTGCGTCAGATGTTTGCCCTACTCCATCTTCCATATGCAGCCTGAGGATGTTACTTACAGGAGAGGGTTGGATATTTTTTATTGTTATCTATTGTCTTATCTATCTTTTTTTCTGGTTTATAATTGTTTCCTGAATTGACTTTGTATACGAAATCGCTTGCGCTTTTTAGGTCCATGAAGCAAAACCTCGTCGTGTTCCTCGCTGACATGTACAATGTCCTGGAGATACATCCGGTGAAGTGTGTTCGTTATCCCGGCGAGGAGAGAGCGCTGCAGTTCTTAGATGGTACGTCAACTTCGGTCTGTTCTCATGTACGCGACCGAGATCATTATTCGAGGAGATTGGTGCCTCACCTATAAATTGCGTGTATGTCCGAGTAATTCCTGAGGATGAAGTACGAGGGAAAGGAATATGTTAGGGGAGCACTGTGAATAGTCTAATTCGCAAGACTCGCGTATGCCTTTTTTATCTTCTCTTCTCAATGCATTCAATCTTAACGGTGGTGGGCATTATGGCCGATTATTTGGTGATGGCTCCTGTCGCAAGCGTAACTTTGAACTTACCTTTTTATATAATTTAATTTCTTATACCTTTATTCATGGAGTTCCATCGGGATCGAGGGCAGGACTCTGGAATACCGTATTACTGCACTCTGATCTTGAGGCAGTGCAATCGAATCGGCCAATCCTTCAGAATCTAAGACGGTACAGTCTAGTTGCTTTGAGTTTGCTCACGATCTCGATGGTATCACGCTTCTTATCAGTGTCTATACACATACTCGTCCCAGTATAAAAATCCAAGATCCTGTTGAGCCGGCGATAAACTTGCAAGTAAAGATTAAATTCCTGTCAGAGGTGTCAATTTGAGCTAGATGTGAACGAGGAAGCAAGTTTAAAAAAAAGTACTGTCGCAACAAAGCAGCATCAAAATCAGCAGCAAGAATGCGACAGCAAAGAAAAATTTTCAATAGCATTATTGGGTCAAAAAGAAGGAAGAAACGTGTGAACGTCATTGAGAATGACGTTGATGCGTATCATCGTCAATCGCTAGGGATCAAAAGAAATGAGACAATAAATGGGTGGGAGCGGGTTGGTGGGGAGGAGGGTGTTGGAGGAAATAGAAAGAAAAGGAACAAAAACCTATCTTGTCTGTCAGGTACTTTTATACTACAAGTGTAATATTTGCATATATTTCTATGGCATAACCTTCTTCTCGATGCTTCACAACAACGCTATCCTCGCCTTCTTCTTTCGACAACTTCCGGTTTGCCCATGAACCGAATATGGCGTCGTGTCGTGCTGGCGACGGGTTGCAGCGTGCCCGCGCAATAGTCATGGCGTAGCTCATAAGAGAAGTCTACCACAGTCTATAGCTCCGATACCCGACCTGAGAAGCAACCTCTCCGTATCCGCGCCAGGCTTCACAGGTACCCACCCACACGATACCAAGAAAACAGCATCATCTAGGTGGCCTCCTCTCGTTCCATCGGGTTTCATTCGATGTAGATGTCGCTCATGAGAGAAAGAGAGCGAGAGACAGATTGAGATCTATATACATTTATATATATTTTTTATCTTTCTCTTTTCTGTACACTCATTCAATCTGAAGCTTTAACGAGCTCTCTGTCTCTTTCTGTGACGCGCGTCATTTCTTGACTAATCAAGTGTTTCAAATGCAGCGCAAACAATGATATTAATTGGACAGAGAAATTCTTGGGAACGTTTTATTTCTTGCTGTTTATCTAGATAACGCTGTCTCTTTTTTTTTCTTGAATCTTCATCACGGATATATAAAGTATTTACATTTTATTTGCTGTCAATTCAACTACAAGATTGTTGTATGGTCCTTAAAGTAGAATACATTAATTGACAGGATGTCAGGTGGAATCATTGTCATTGTTCAAGTACACCTGACGTATGTCCATTGCGACAGTTGTAAATTTTGATTTTGTTTGATCTTAAAATGTCGGTTGGGAGCTGATTGATACGAATAATGTTCGTGGGAAAATTTTAGCTGTTAATTTTGTGCTTTGCACTTGAAACACTGTATATAGAGTCCTTTGAGCGATACTTTGAGCGAGAAAGTGTAACGAAGTACTAGGAGCACTGCTTGTTAATGAACGTATATAATTTGCGTGGTAATATATCAATATATGATATATCAAATGGATCAATACTGGCTGTATAATACAAGTATACACGGGAGTGCATGCGGCTTCGAGAATTAATAATTGAACCATATCAAAATTTGATCACCGTATGTGAATATGTAAAGTGTACGTTAGATGCACATACACATATATATATAGGGTAAGATCATTTTGTTGGAGCTTGCTGTGAAATTGGCTTTTGATTTTTAATCATTTTGCATGAAATTCTATGGTCCCGTGTGTACAACAAGAATACTCGACGGAACGAGAAAATCATTATGGCTTTCCTATTTCCAAAGGAGGTTTCCACTGTGTCTTCGGTTTGTCTATTTTTTGTTGCGATGTATATATTCCCATTTTTTTGTTGTTATCCGTTGTGTGCAGTTTCGTTGGTGTGCGTCACGTCTCCCTGGTACATTTTTCACAGTTCTTCATTTTTTCTGTTTTTTTTCCGTTGATTTCACTCATTTTCAGTTTTCTTGACACTTCACGGTATACTCTTAGACGATCCTAGATGATATATTGTAGGGTAGATGAGAATTAAATTAAATGCTACAGGCACTCGTAGATGTACCATACTCTTAGACATCAGATTTTTTTCTTTGTAAATACATATCGTTTTGTTCACATGAAATTTTAGTGAACATCAAATATTTTTTATACACAGTAAGCGTTCCTATGCGTTTAGTGAAACAAATATTGTTGAGGTTCACATAAGATTATATTTGCAGTATAACGCATGGGCACTCAATGAGTCCGATCTTTTGCATTATATAAAGAAACAAGCAAAAAAAAGCAAGAAATTAAGTCAATGAGAAATTCGAGAATCGTATTACATTGCCTGAGCATTTTTTGAGTTAGGATGTCTTAGAGTGTCCCTTTTTTCATATCCGTCACGTGCTCTCTGAGAGTTTGTCTAATATTATTTGTCCAATCGGATTTTAGTCGCCAAAGCAGCGCCGATCAGTTCTGTGAAAAAGTCACAGTCGCTGCAACAGACGATAGAACATTCGCACGACGACAGGTAATTATAAAAAAAACGAGATGCTCTTGTCAAGAGTAATTGGTTGTTTATAAAAATTTACAGGAGAATCGGAAGCGAAGATGGATTCGTAGTTCATCGTGGGAAAGGTGTTCCGACATTGAGTTCAGTAGCCGACGAGAAATCATCAGCCAGAGCGGAAGCTGCTGGTCGACCTAGTAACTGGGAAGATCAAAGAAGAAGTTCCTACGCAGGTCGACGTTCGCGACGTAACAGCGTCACCGACGACTCTCAGTTGACCATCGAAAACTTTGGAGGTTCACAGGTAACAGTCGATTAATTAAGATATCAACATTAACACTTCAGTATGGTACCTAAGAGGTTTGATTGGTCACTGTCAATTCTATTAAATGCATAATGCTCTGTCGCAGGACAATTTACACAATTTTGGAAGAAATCCTGACAAAGAAGTGGGTGTTCATATCGGGAAGCGAAGCACAACCGAACCGACACTTCCGGCACGGTCCAGTGTTCAGGATGTATACGGAAGTGGAGTCCAGCTGATCCTTTCTGACAACGGGTACAACAACGAGGAACCAGGGAGACTGAGGCGACAGGCCTCGAACTCAAGTCTGAACAACGTTGCCCTCAAGAACATTCTACATTCCAATGATAACGATAACACCGACGGGGAGACCACGAAGATGGCGAGCTTTGCCAATTTGAGCAGGCAGAGCTCGGAGAAGGGTATTAACTTTACGTACATGGAACAGGATCGCGATGATCCACCTGCCAAGTCTAGCTTCACTAGTAAAAAGCAGGGTCAGAGCAACGGCAATGGGTTCGCTGAGAAGAAAACCACATTTGCTACGTTGCCGAACACAACCACGTGGCAGCAACAGAGCAATCAGCAGATGCAACAGACGGAACATCACGCGGCTGGTGAGCACTTTGTATATTTAATGTTGATCGATGGCGATGAGGATTCCTGCTGGAGCTGTCTCCACAATGATGTTACTGCTTGTTCCTCGTGGACAGATGAAAATGGCGGAAATACGGTGATGGCCTCACAGCTTAACAACATCAGGATGAAGCTGGAGGAAAAGAGACGACACATAGAGAATGAGAAGCGGAAGATGGAGGTTGTTATGTCGAAACAACGACAGAAGGTTGGAAAAGCAGCCTTTCTACAGGCTGTCACGAAGGTAGGATAACTGGCACGAAACTTTGTTGGTTATGTTAATTTTTTTAAATGAAATTACTACTGCTTAACCGTGCATACGTCATTGAAGTTCTAGACAGATGCATTATTAGAGTTGATTCTAGGTTGAGGAAAACTTTATGACAACTTTAGCAAGTTGTTTTGCTCGTTGGGACAAATTAGACGTTTACAAATACATATGGCCCTTTCTTAAAGTTGTTAAAGTTGATGATGATAATGAGAAGTGCCTAATGGATAATGTATTTATATTGAAAACTCGTATAGAACAGTAAAAAGCAATGGAATTTTTAATTTTATCTGGAACAGTTTGAGTATCAAATTAAATTTTTATATTAATTACCTAACTTGACACTGTCACCTCGTGCGTTGCTCTAAGTCCCCGTGTAAATAATTGTTTCTAGATTTCTTTTTTAATTCTAACAACTTACCTATAATATCCTCAATCGTTACAGTTATTCCCTGTTACGTAGTTCTTTCTATCCTTTTCTTTATCTTACCTGATAATCACTGTCGTAACGCGCATCTCTCTCTTCTTTCCAATCCTTCAGCTGTTCTCTCTGGTAAGAGTGCATGTGGCAGTGCACACTATACTTTACTTTTACAATTAATTGAGACTCTTATTTATTATACTTGACGGCATCGATATCAGAACTGTTGCTAGTGTAAACGCTTTTAATTAGACATACTTAAATATGTATGCATACATAACGATCCATATACGTTTACACGTTTTACTGTATCTACGCCAAATTTCTTTAAAGCTTACGCAGCAGCAGAATACATGCGTTTTGCTTGATTGCCTATTCATTTTCTGTATTATCATATCTGCTTTCGGTACTGTTGCAAGTTCGCGGTTGTATTTTCAAAGGGTAGAGAATAAAAATGCCAGTAAAAATGTACAAGAGCAAAGTATAATAAATACAAGAGAATCTCAAATTTTCTATACACTCGACGCTGTCTCTAGCGTCGCTGTGTATAAATCTGTCCATTAATTTCGCACGCCTTTCGGCGTCTTATCGATATCGCAAACAACTGTTGTATTTACCAGAACGCGCAGTCCAATTATTAACAAAGTGTGTATAAGGTGTTTGCAAACATGTACATAAGTCTTATATATTACAATTGTGTATTTTACAAGCGCCGGGGCCAAGTGACAATTATTTTCACTCGATCGTCGTGTAAGATTCAAATGTAAAAAAAAAAACAATTTTTCAATTGTATCATTCATCGCACAGCGTCATAGCATTGACAATTGTTCAGCAGTGAATCAAGTAGTCGACAATTAGAAGTACGTTAAAGAGTACAGAGTCCACGTAGACGATGACTGGCAGGTGTTACCATTCCTTGGTACCCTTGCTGTAGAGACAAATCTAGGATAACCAAAAAATTCATTTTACTTGCTTGACGCGCTTGCGATTATCTATTATTTGCTATGAGATTTGAGGACGGCTTTTTGCGTATGAGAGTTTGACAATTTGCCAAGAGAGGAAGAAAAGAGCGAAGGAAAAAAAGAAATGAGGAAAATAGATCATACATAATGCAAGATAAGAATTTGGCCACGGATTCGCTCCTCGTGGATGGTTTGTCGGTGTCCTGGTGGCGGACTTCTCAGTACCTAACAAGGCACGCTGGTTGGGCTGGTTGCAGGGTAAGGTTAAGTCTCCCTCTTCGTCAACGTCCGGGGGTGACAGTCCAGTGGATCATACTCCCCCAAACCCAATAAACTCCGGATCCGCGGGGGAGACCCCCACAAGCATTGCCGAGACATCCCTTGTTGTAACCCAACAAACCTCACAAGAAAAACCGCAACGTCCCTTCTCGCTCAAGGTACGAGACACGTTAAAAGCGTACGCCGTAGATTATTAGCATGTACGACGCCATGTTTTTTTAAATTATTTTCATTATACTGCTATACAATCGTAGCGTCTACTATTCAATGCTATAGTTTAATTGTAAGTGTCCATGCTTTGTCGTTGCTCCTTGGCTCCTTTGATACATCTTTAGAGCACATCCCATTGGACTTTCTTTGGAGTCTTGTGTATTTTTCTTTTCCAACCACTTTTCCGGGTTCTATTTTCTTGCCAATTATTGCACGTCCCGTACCGTGGCGGATAATTCTCTCAGGTCTTTAAGGTTAATGGTGCAAAGCCAGAGAGCACTTGTCCGAGTCTTAATTGAATGCGGGCTGCACTTTTTTTTTTATGGATTTTGTACGCTTTCGTGTTTCTGGTAGTTGCTCGTTGCTCGAAAATAGTACGTTTTGTATGTTTATTTTATTGGAATTGCTTTATTGCTGATTGAACGTATCTCGCCTAGAGCTAGCAGGAGGTTGCTGTGCTTAGTTAATTATTTGCCTTATTATTAATATTGTTTATCGTGCTTTGCATGCTTGTATTTAAGTTGTCGATCAAACGCAGCTCTTCGTGTTATCTCGAATTGCAGTTATTCACTTTGGCGATGGTTCATCGATTGTCAGTCTGATATATCGTTTCCCAAGTTTCTGTTATTGGCTTTTTTGAATTTTATTTTTTAACTGCTCACTCAGTCAGCGCTAGCTACTTTAGCGAGCGTTGAAAATATTTGACGGTAACGGGAAAAATTGTACGAGTACGAGTACGGTGTTAATTTTACTTGATATTTTATTCCTCTTCAGTCATACTTTTCATTTCTGTGCATTTCTGTTCTCTTGGTCCTCCGAAAGACGTCTAGTCTCTCGAATATTGGATAGACGCGAAAGTATAAGAGATACCTGGGACGACGTCCCGACGTCTTTTGTAGTTACATAAGATGCGATATTGATCAAACAAAAGGAGAAATGGGTACTCCATGGACTTTCGTCCTAGACCTTTATCCCAAACGCTGTCACCAAGTCCGCGGCTTCGTTGATAAGAAAATATGAACAATTGCTTGTGGAACTGTTCTTCCAACTTACTTGTATCGTTCGTCGAGCAGGTTGTTCCACTCAACGATTGTGCGTCTACAGGTAAACAGCACTTTATTGGAAGAGATTAATTGACCTTTGACATTGTATAATAGTACACTGTACACTTTTAGTCGATCATTTTTCATGAACTAGGTACCTTGACCAGTTGACAGAACTCAGATTTGAAACTGTCACAGTGCTCTGTTCGTAGTAGGCTGTGATAGGTATACCAAAAAAAAAGAATAACAGTATTTTGCAAATTATTTGACGTAGATTTAGGTTTTGCAAAAGAAATTTTCGAAAATGTTTAGTCGTACAGTTGACAATATATTTTTTCTAATATCATTCATCCTACCCATGAAATTCCGCGTTAGCGATCAATGGAAGGGCATCAAATGGTTAGAATTTTTTAAAGGAAAATTTAGGCAGAATATGGTTGTTGCTACTTCTAATGATTCTATTAATAAATTTGTGGATAACGTCGATTATACGATAATCGATCGCGAAACAGCAGTGAAATCTATACCAAGCAAAGTTAACACAGAGCTGTCACATATTTTCAGTCCCAATTCTTCAAGTAGTACTTTACGCGTTAATAAAGTGCACAGTGCACATGAGACTCTGCAGCTTCCTCGGGCGGAAACGGAAATGACAGAATCTGATTCCGATGACGAAACAATAATTTATTTCAAAATGTTCAACGATAACGTGGAGTCTGATGATGATGATCTGCCAAAAACTACAGTGAAGGATTTATTTTTTCGCGTAACACCGTCAAGTCGCACCGTCAGTGTGCAAACCCGTGAGAGCGATGGCATTAAAATGATTTATCAGATATAAAAATGTGAGTAAGTCAATCGGTGATCAATACACCTTGTCTCTTCCAATAATGAATTTCAGTGCATACCTGTAGCTGTACAAAGTCTCAAAATTTCCAAGTGACTCGAATCAGTCCGGAAGCATATTATTTTGATAGATTGCTATTTTTTCTTTTTTTTGGAATAATTCAGGAAATTAGCGAGGACGTCCGGGACGTCGAACACAAATGGCTCGAGCAAGATGGCAGCGCTCCTTTCATCGAAACACGAAGAACGCCTGACATCGAGAACATGGACCTGGATCAATATCATCAGTCCATATCTCAGTGAGTATCCCGTAATTCTAACGGTGTTGTGTCCAATCTTAAATAACAAAAAAAAGTCTTAGATCATCCTGCTGATTCGTAAGACCTACGTTAAATTGTCACAGGATGAACAGCAGCCTCAGTGAAATTCAGGCAGACATCCAGAGACTTGCCAATCAGCAAAATCAAATACAACAGCAACACCTGATGAGTCAACAACAGCAACAGATGCAGCAGCAGCTACAACAATTGCAGAGTCTCAGTCAGCAACACATGCAGGTCCTTACACTTTGATCCGAACGTTTAGAACCCAATGTATACCGTGTACGAGTGTATAATTTTTTATTCTGACGTTATGTTTCATCTGTCCAATTAGAATTACGCAATTCCCCCAATGAACCCGATGACACCGAGAATACAGGACAGTCAGCAGTCACAATTTTATCTCCACGATCAGCCGCAGGTCCAGAGACGAACCTGGAGACAACCACCGATTGGCCAGAGCCTTGCGAATGAAATGGCCGCGGCTGGTTATCAGCAGAATCCTGACTCTCGATACAGTCCACAGCCAACAGGTACATCCTGGGCCAAAGTAGCTGGTGCACTTGTACGAGGATGCTGATTGGACCGTTGATCCCAATTGTTTCTTAATCTCTTCACAGTTTATCAACAAGATCCGCGTCTGTACCAAGACACGATAACTTGGGGCTCGCAATCGCCTCAGCAAAAAGGATTTGTACTCCACCACGACACTTCCCAGGAGCAGAGGTATCTCAACGGTGGCGATCATAGTCTCTGTAATAATCAAATGAATCATCCACCAGCTGCGTATCCGAGCCCAGTAACCCTTTTCAACCAAACACCGCCTTCGTCAGCTAGTCCTCAACATCGTAACGCCGTAAGTTAATCGTCCTACATCCCATACATCATGAACAATTTAAGAGAATTGTAGATTAGTTGGGTACGACGCGTAAATTGAAATTTAGAACATCAGATTTCCCGTCTCCAAGCAGAAGTTACTAGCTGGGCTGAAACTGAATTAATGATGCTTCTGTAGATGTTACTTTTTTTCTTATCCTTGCGCATGGGCACTTCTGCTAGGAGGAAGTTACCTTGTATGCGAAAGGTTAACAATACCGCGAAGTATCTCGTGGTCCTATATCCGGTATGGGAAGGACGTATGTCTGTAGGCAGACAGGTGCATAACCAGTGCCCTTACGCTTCTGAATTTCACGGTGCCTGAACGGAATGAAAGTAACTTGTATGTAGCTGGTTTATGGCGAATACACACGAAAGATCTCTCTACCAGTCAGTAACGCTCTCCACTACCGTTGCAAACGCTTTTCAGTGTATCTTATGCGTGAAACCAGTTGGTGATGTAATGCACATTTATAGACAGTCGTTGTTGACACCCAACATGGCCGAGACTTCCCACACTTGTATTCTGATACCTGGACACCTACGGTTCGAGCGGAGCCCACACTTTGCCTTTTCTGATACATTTATTCATTTAAATAATATGTATCTCTTCTATTCCTCCAGTACTAGTAGCTCGCATAGCTACAGCAGCGAGGTTCGTTTTTCTATGTTCCTATGTGCATTGTAACAGATATTTTTACTACATACCCAAACCAGTTGACCATCCTGGCTGTCAAACGGATAATACATTAATGGTGTTGTTATTAAGAGCAAGTGAAGTGTCTGATGGTGATGAATTGACGATTGCACAATATGGATTCTATTGGTGAACTGGGACTGTTTTAATTTTTATACGACCTACTCGTACCGTTGAGTCTCATGTTACTGTAACTATTTTTTTAAGTCTTTCGTGATTCTTAATTTTCTTTCTCATCCCAACGAAATGAATCGCTTCGTTGCACCTTCGACCTTAATCGGTATCTTCACTACAGACGTCGATCGTTCCTCAGGTTCATCGAATAAGTCAACTAATGAGCGAGAGTCCAGAGCCGAAGAGGTCGACTGTACATCATATTCCAATCACATGCGAGAGCCCCACCGAGAAACGTCAAGCTGCTGTTCTCCACACACCGGTACCGGCACCTCCCGTCGACGATATGGAACCTCAAAATATTTCCTTTATTGGTAAGTCTGACAGTTCTTTAATTATTCGGAATATAGGGCTGATTGGGAAGGAGCACGTATCTTAACTGTTTGACGCTCTTAATTTTTCCAGGGAATGATGATGATCTCGCCCAAGGTATACGAGGTCTACACATCACGTCGGGCAGTCGAACGTACAGAATACCGTCTCCTACTAGACCGCCGATATCGCGAAATTCCTTCCAGCCTCATCCGTCGTTACGAGAGGCGACGCCACCGCCATCCTCGACGCCGGAAGTGACGCCACTCGATCCAACAGACGCAGGCGAGAAGGGTTTTTATATCTCCTTTGACAATGATGCGCCCAAGAAGCCCAAACCGACGCTCAGGGTTAAGAGAGCATCGCCTAAGAAGGTAGCTGAATAAATTTAAACGCTGTTTAATTCTTATACTGTTTAGAATTGCTTTTTTAAACATTGACTTTGTTCTTGTTGTTGCATAGGAGAGAAGCGTGTCGTCGTACATAGAACAGGAAGACTTCACGGTACGACCCGAGTCTCCTCCTGCCAGCGCAGCTGAAAGACAGAGGCAAATGGAAGCGCAGCGAGACTTGGAGAGGGAGCGACTACGACAAGCCGAGGAACGAGAACAGCAGAGACAGGAAATGAGGGATCGGGAATTACAGAAGGAAATGGAACGTGAGAGACAGAGAGAACGACAGCGGGATGGCAGTGCTGAGGGACGGCAGGCTGCTGGTACCGGGGTTGGGCTTGTCATTGGAAATCAGCTAACCAATCCGGATCCTGTGAGTGTATATTAGATTTAAAAATGTTCACTGTATACTTGGGTATTTTTTTGCAGATTCTATATGTCATGTTTATCTCTTTAGAATTCCCTGGACGAGATGGAGCGAAAGAAAGAGCGGATAATGCTGCTGTCACTACAGAGACGGCAGCAGCAGGAGGAAATGAAGGAGCGGAAGGAAGCGGAAGCGCAGGCACGCAGGGAACAGGAGAAGCTTAAAGAGGAAGAGAGAGCTAGAAAGAAGGAGGACGATAGACAAAGAAGAGCTGCCATTTTGGAACAGTATAAATTGAAAAAGGCCATCGAGGAGGCCGAAAGAGAGGTACTTCGTACACTTCGGATTTTAATTGGTTTTAGTAGTAGAATTGGAAAATTTCCTTAATCGCTGCTTCTTTCTTACGGGTTATAGGGCAAAGTACTTGACAAGGAGTTACTGAACGCTATAAAACCAACCAAACTGCGGAACAAGACTGCGTCGGGTCGTCCCCGGCCAAAGACGATTCACGGGGACGCTGGCGCCGATTTGGATTCCGGTGTATTGACGCCGAGTCGCGGAAAGAAAGGCTCTTCCTCAAATCTCAGTACAGGTAAGTTCAAAATACGCGAGTATTGTTCTTTCGCATTGAGCACAATCGCTTTTGTTGTTATCTCTTAGGAACTGGATAAAAATGAATCCCTTTGGTAAAGCAACAATCCAGTTCCCAAGTATCTTGACGTCGTTTAGCGTGGTGTAACACATTGACAATTATTGTGCTGTATTATTTGACAATAGTAAAGATTTCGTCGATGTTGCAACTGCATCGCTCTACCTTTTTTGCATGGCAAATTTTTAATGAGCGATAACCGATCTCCGTTTATTTCCCAGTAAGAGCCGATTTTGTTTGACATCTTTTATTGAATTATCCATCATCGATGTTTCACCGTGATACTATATCCATCACGTAACATAATCACAAGAAAAAGAAACACAAGAAAAAGCTCTAGATTTTCTAATCCACCAGTTGTCACTTCTTCCGTCTCCATACAATTTAATGTCGTCCTCTTCTCTTATCAGTGTCCATTCATGCACTAGTAGCTACGATTCCGTCAAGATGCCTCGCGATTATCAATTCTCAACGCGTGGTTTAACTACAGTAGGATAGAAAACACGAGCTGATTTTTTTTGTTGCACTAACACACTTACTATAGCGTCGCTGATGTCGCCGACGATGAGGCGAGACTACTACCGAGGCTCGCAGGACAGTCTTACTGCCGCCCACCTCGACGAACGGCGTTCCGGGTCCCTTTATCAGGGTGGCAGTCTCAGGGGTATGCACTACACACACTCTATCACTCGCCTCTTATTATTTTTTTTAGTTAAAGATAAACAATGTTTCGTCATATAAACCGAAGAAAAAAAAGTTCGCCATTACAGGATATCCTGGAGAAATCAAAAAGTAAAACAACAACCCTTCTTGAATAAGTAATGATCGAAAGGACGTCGCAAAGACACAATGAATAATTTAATTTCAGAAGAAAAAATTCTTAACGTACAACATCCTGATATATTGTTCAGATGTATACCTCCAGATAAACCTATTAGGAGACTTGTATTCTTATCAGTAGATAATAGTAGTAGTTGTGGCTCTTTTTGGTTTTTTCAAAATGAACTTTTTTTTCCCTCTAATTAATAATATTCATGTCACTACTTCAACCCTAACTGTCCACTTGAGTCTGCATGTTCTTCTTTAAGTATTGGTCTAGCTCTTGTATAGCTTGTTTCATTCCTCTTTGAGAGAGAGAAAGTAGATGATGAGAATCACCTGATAATAATGAAACAATCAGAAATGTTTAACTAACAGTGCGTAACACCAATGTCCTATTTTAGTATCTTCCGTAGATTCACCGGATGACGGTGGAGGCTCGTCCCCATGTCGAAGTGTAAATCAACTAGGACGTCGCAGTTCCTACAAGACATCACGTGGTAAGTTTTCAAAGCCGGTACACCCGCTTGTTTGTCACTTATAATTATTATTTAAATACCAAATATCAAAGTACCATAAGAACGTGTACGATCCACGTTTCCACGAAACTGATTTCAAAAACAAATGCAAACAAATCAAATCAGTAATTCCTTTTGACAATTATTTGACTCGACGAAAGTAGGCTTCGTTCCACGGATTGGCAATCTGGTATGAAAAAAACAAAAATGAACTAACATATTGGCTGTACAGTGCGAAGCGAAACGTTTGAAAAACAATCATTTACCTAGCTTCTCTCAATTACGTTATTGAGCGACTGAGTAATGAGGTTGCTGTATTATCATTTATTTGTGTCTCTCTTACAATTATTTAATTTATTTTTTGAATCTTTCTCTGTTTAAAGGGTATGAATTGAACTTTGAAGTAGCGCCTTTGTAGTTGGAGATTCAAGAAAGAACCTTTTTTTTTGTCTCTTTGTTTTATCTTTCAGTTGGAACGCAACGTTATTCTGCACCGTACTGCACACCGGCTACTTGATTGATTAGCGTAAATCTTCATTCGTTTTTTCTGAATATCATTTTTCATCGTTCTCCAGCCCTCCCCCCGTTCCCCGATCCGAGCCCCCATAAGCATATCTATTTTCTCTGTATCTTACATTTATATCTTTTCTATACCTGAACGTGTCTATATGTGGATATGGCGTAGTTGCTTGTAATCGTATTCTCGATGCAATGACTGAACGCCGTGTTTTCCCTGTCGACCCTCTCTTTTTTTCTTTTTTTTTTCAATACCCCGTTTAATTTAAAACTACTATGATTTGGTCGTACGTGCCGTGCGAAGTGTAACAACGCAAACGTTGCATTATTGCAGATGCGCAGGAGCCTCAGCAACAGGTTAGAGGCAGGCCTAAATACCCGTCTTACCAAAACTTTAAGGGACGAAAATCTAATTCCTTGATGAATTTGTGTGGTAAGAAGCAACCAGTGACTTGGAATACGTTTATTCCCTCCCACCACCTATTCTCTCTATATGATGAGAGATTCATATTATTTTTTTGTTCTTTTTTCGTTTGTCTTGCAATAAGCAACAGTGATCATATATAAAAATATTTAAAAAGAAGGGAAACCATCCCTGTCTCTCTATTGTCGTGTCAAAGTCTCCTTTTTTATGTCTTTATTACTCCCCTTTTGTAACTACACGTTTATCAATTGTCGTAGGCTACTTGGCACTTTGTATTACACGTAGTGGCATGGTGGCAGGTTCAAGCACTAAGGTTGCAGTCATACATTAATGGTTATATGTAATTTTGCACATATACTACACGTACAATTATCAGCACATTATTTTAAACGCTTTTGAGGTTAAAGTTCCACGATGAATTTTTGTCTACGCTCTTGTCTGGTGTATGTACATGGACCTTTTCGTTCATCTCGTTAACTTTTCTCTTGTCTTTTGTGATTTTTCATGCTCTTGTATACGATTCTTGGTGGAACTCTGATCTTCATAATTTTTTAATATATATTTATTTTGCTATACAAGGTTGGCTACGATTATGTTGGAAAGCTTCGATGGGCTTAAAGCTGTACAGCACTGGTTGTGGTTCTTTCCTGGTATTCTCAATGTCTTTCAGATTGTTGTTGGTGGTTCCGGTTTTTTCAAACTTCTTTATCTCCTCATACTTGCTGCTCCCATTACTTGCTCCCATCTAGGTCTTGTACAAATTTTGTATATCCTTACGTTTGTGTTATATGCATATACTTTCCAGTATATCCTTTTGTTTCCAGGTTTTTACATTTATATTGGGAGTGTGATTCGACATGGCAAAATTCACTGGGTCATTCAAATATGTAGTGATATATTATTTTGTAAAATTTTTCTCATCGTATACCATGGTTTTGAGTATGAGCTTTACAGAATTTAATTGTTTGTTGTACCCTGTGAGTTTGTCATTAGCATCGTACCCACCCACATATATTTTGTTTAGTAACTCGAGTAGTGAAAAAAGTTAGACATTTTCTCAAAAGCAAGTCGTACCTTCCTAGATGAGAATCAAGGACCTAGTACTCATTGATTATATAAGAAGCAAGTACCCCGTAGTATCTTATATACAGTACAAACGTTTCGTACTTGTCTAGTTTAAATTGCTAGCTACTAGTTGACCATTTAAATAAAATTCTAGGATCGTCTAGTTCCTATTGAAATCAAATGCAAACAGGAATATAGTGATTTGTCTGTAATTTTTTCTTTCACTAAAAATAATGAGAACTCTACAATACATTGTGTACCACTGTGCCTCTGGATAAGTTAAATCAGAAGGAGAAGAGTTACAAAAATTATTTGGATAGTAAGATGCACATTGTCCTCAAGAATAGAATATTATCTCATGAATATTCAGTGAACGTTTGTACACAGTGTAGACCAAATTAATAAAATTCTATGTATACAATTCACAAGTCCTAATATGTGACTAATATACTATTAAAAATGACTCTGTCGTTCGTCAAACTAACAGAAGGTTAACCCAATGATCTTTTGGTATGATTCAATGGAATGTCTCTTAAATACACATATCAATTTGGTAAAAGAAATCAAGCGAGGACTAATAAAGAATTGAAATGAAAAAAGTATAAAAGAAAAGTATTGAAATTTTAGTGTAAAAATTGGTAACAGCAATCAAAATGATATCCTGTCTTTATATAGATTCGGATAGTGGTCTGGGTACATCAACGCCACCACGGAGAGCACCGAGTCCTGGTGTAGGTGGTATGAGACACCTGCCATCGCCCTCGGGTCCAGGTTCCTTGCCACCAGGATTCATGACGAAGAGAAGAGTCTACGATGACGGTAGTAGCGACATCAGCAGCACGCCTAGTTCGATGATGGATTACAATGGTGAGTTGAAAGTAAAAACTTGAGCATTCCATCCGGTCGCTTAATTCCTAAGTCATTCACTGGGAGTGATAACGTTTTTCCTTATCTCAAACCAGGTCCACGACTGTACAAACAACCCACGACAAAATCGAACCGTGGCATAATGCTGAACGCCGTGGAGTATTGCGTGTTTCCGGGCACGGTTAACAGGGAAGCCAAGAGACGCGTGCTCGAGGAAATCGCAAGATCCGAGAGCAAGCACTTCCTTATCTTGTTCCGGGATGCTGGCTGCCAATTTCGTGCACTCTACTCGTACTGCCCTGACGGCGAAGAGGTCTCGAAGCTCTATGGCACCGGACCGAAGCAGGTTAACGACCGGATGTTCGACAAGTTCTTCAAGTAAGTTCATTCGCTCCTAATCATCCTTGCTTTCTATGGTCTTAGGTATTGCGATCCTTATTACGCATTTCTGTTCTTTACTCCTTTCCAGATATAATTCTGGCGGCAAGTGCTTCTCCCAAGTTCACACGAAGCACCTGACTGTAACCATAGACGCCTTCACGATACACAACAGCCTCTGGCAAGGTAAAAAGGTCAATCTACCGAACAAGAAAGATATGGCTCTCGTCATATAGCTTTACACCAGTGTCACACCTAACATTACGCTACTATGCCCTCTGTTGTTCATAGTTACTATTTTAATACAGGCCCATATTAAATTAATGCAAACGTTGCGTTCTTAGTCAATTTTATAAGGTTCGGGATACCTGAGATCGGTGCTGACTTGCCTGCACCAAACGAGACACGCGACTCACTTAATGGGTCCGCATTATATATACATATGTATACTACATATTACACTGCGTTCTAGGATTTTGTTCTTTTATGCCATTTTGTCGATTTTTTTTTGTTTAATCGCTCCTTGTATATCCTGTATGTTCTGTTCTTGTTCTTGTTCTCTCTCTCTCTCTCTCTCTTGCTTTCTCTCTCCCTCCTTTCTACCTTGTCCTATTCTTAATTCTTCCTCCTTCTCGTCCACCATCTTCCGTTAAGATCTGGTTGTCGGTGTCAGCACCGATTGTCGTGTAACACGACTATCAGTATCTTATGATTAGGAATTCTTTGTTCTCGATAGTTCCAGTATTTCTCTACGGACTAACTCTTTTGACTTGTGTATAACGCTATGTTGATTATGAAGTGTGCGATGCGACAATTTGTTATTTCTGCTGCACAAGATTTAAAAGTCACGTGGATATAATTTCGACGTGACGACGCATTGTCACTTGAGATCTTTTTAAATTCAATCGGTTTCAAACGGACACACAAGATTATCTCGTGTGCCTTTCGATCATGGAAATTATGTAGAGTAAAATTAAGGCATAGAAAAAATTATGTAAAAAAAAGACCTTTTTCATCGTCGTACCAATCGTGGAATTTGTTATTCAATGAATGGATATGTTGATAGGAGGAATACTGATAAAATCTTGATTTCAATGAATGAACCGTTATGTCTGTTGACAATTGTCTATTGCGATCTCTGGGCGATCGAGCTAGGATTTAATGATCATAACAATCCAATTTGAATTAATGGTAGTCGAATATCGCGCTCATTTCTCTTAGCGCAAGTGCTGGACTGTTGTCGGTGAGTTAGTGTTATTTGTATTTTGTGCTTGTTGGTCGATGAGATTGTGGACGCGGGGTGATGTGGGTGAGAATACGGAGGCGCGAGAACATGAGAACAATTCGTGAGGCGAAGGTAGTTTTGTAAATAAATAAGTCGATCGCATTTAACGAGAATGAAGAAGGACAGAGAAGGGGAAGATGAGAGAAAGGAAGAACAAAAAATCCCAAATCAGCCTCGCAGTCAATTCGGGCGAGAATAACTTTTTTTATGATGGATAAAAGAAAGTAAATAAAATGACAAAACCCTCTCCCGCGTGTCGTGAAAGAGACGCGGGGAAAAATAAATGATCAAAAGATGATCTCTTTTTCGCTGATTGGTGTGTATTTTTTTTTGTATGACCGTATGCCGAAATGTTATTGGCTGAGCGGGTGAGCGTGTCGCGTATTAATAATAAGAGTGAAGTTATGTCATATTTTTTAACAATGCCAATTGTTGACAATGGGCCTGCTTTTCAGTATTGCTGTGTCAGTATTTTGCGTTTTTGAACAAAAATAATAGAAACACTTGCGCGCTAACAGGATCACCGGTCTCTGAACTACGAGATGTTAGAAGAACTTTGAGGTTATGTCGCGTTAAACTTTGACAAAGAAACTAGAAGCATAGGGAAGAAAAAGAAGGATAATCCTCGCGTCCCTGGCGAGGAAGAAGAGGCACGTGGCGGCCTTTTCACGTTTGCGTACATGACAAGGGACTAGAAGAAAAATTGTATTAGGTTGTAGAGTGACTAACGATAAGACAAAAC
Organism: Trachelus tabidus; assembly: GCA_030142655.1. NCBI lineage: Eukaryota > Metazoa > Arthropoda > Insecta > Hymenoptera > Cephidae > Trachelus > Trachelus tabidus. The sequence continues at coordinate 1,349,523 of JARQTI010000500.1, forward strand.
TGTGTATCGTGCCATAGATAGTAGAGACGATCCTCGCCGGGTCGAGGGGTGATAGTGGGGTTGTTTTGGGTTTGGGTGTAGCGGTCGATTGTCGCAGAATTCGAAGCCTCAATACCAAAAATGGAGAGAGAGAGAGAGAGAGAGAGAGAGAAAAGCAAAATAACTATTATTTTTTTTTGTATTTAATATTTTTTCACGAAGAAAATTCTGCCGCTCGATATGCGCCGAGCAAGCGAAATATTTAGGTGCTAGAAAAGCGTAAGACTGTAGTACGTCCATGCAAAACGTCAGACTTTTTCCAGCTATTAGTACTCTATCTGGAATTAGGTATTATTGTCAATATTTTTTTCTTTTTAATTTTATTTAATGTCAAAACAATAGTACGAAAAGAATACGTACCAGTATTAAGAAAGCTGACATGTATCCGTTGCGTGGGCGTATTACGAAACGAGACGTATTCGATTCTTAAATAAAATAATTGCGCAACATGTCGATTCTCATCTTCTCCACAATTTGGCCCAGTGGCTGATGTCAAAGTCAGAGTACAGCAAAGTCTAATTATATTTTGTCGTTGCTCGAACGGAGTCTCGGCCGTTGCTGTTGTTCTTGTATTGCTACTTCGAAAATATAAATGCGCACCGCGTTGTATCGGATGCGCCGTTGAACCATGACCGAGCTAAAAAATGTATGTACGATGATTATACAAGAAAATGGAATCCGTCGATCCTTTATAAATATTCATATTGAAAAATTTATCTCTCCGCTCTCGTGTAATGTAAATGTTAATCGACGCGTGCTTCCTGCGTTCGAGAGGGAGGAAGACAAAAGAGAAAAGAAAAAAATTGGAGAAAGTGAAGAAAAAGAAAAGAGAAAAACAAACGACAGAGCGACTTGGGGGAGAATTCTCGCGTTGATAACAATCTTTGGGAATTCAGGCGGAAAGGCGGTGCTGGGGATGAGATAACGAAAAACAAATCTAGAACCAAGCAAATATAATATTACGTATGACGTGTATGTTATTTGTAATTTCACACTCAAATGTATAACGTCAATGTAACAATGTTGTTACGTTGAGGTTATGAAAATGAATGAAAAGTTATAAGATGCATGCTACATATGTATTGTGCTTGCTGGGAAGAAACTTGAAACAGTCCGAATTGACAATATTTATGAATGTAACGTTGGCGTCGTTGAACTGTATAATTTAATTTTCTTTGTATCCAAATTTTCTGTTCTTTCATTTTTAATACTAGTCTCTCCCTTCCGTTCTATTACTGTTTGGCAATTGACAACGCGCGAGCCGCGACGAGTCCAAGTGCTTTGTGGCGGTGACAGGTAGTAACGATGCAAGGCAAGCAGATAGATTAAATGGTGAAAACGAAGCATGAAGTCGAGAAGTGAATTAATAAATATAGTCACTAATATTAAGAGTTTAATGTGAGAGATGAGAGTGCGTGTGATCAGTTGATGATCGGAAACGGAAGCCAATGTAGCTGGGAAGCAGTGACTGCTTTGTGCTTGATATTTATATTTTTTCGAGAGAAAGAGAAAGAGAGAGAGAGAGAGAGAGAGAGAGGGGAGAGAAGAGAATGCGAGGGAGAGAATGAAATGTAATATTAATAATGAGCTGATCTATACGGCGTAATTCTTGTGTATGGAATTTACCGTGAGTTTAAATAAATACCGTAAGACCGTATCGATAGTGAACACAGACAAGAGAAAGAGAGAGAGTGCACGTGGACGTAAGTGCGAGAAAGAGAAAGGAAAAATTGTGAAGTATGAAAACAAAAAAAAAGATTAAAACAATTCTAGGTACGACGTGTGTTTGTACGCTACAGTAACCGCGCGCTTACTAATGATAAACCGATTACCCTTATGTAATAATTCTTAATTTTTAATCGTCATCGTGAAACTTCGTCACGTAATGATTTTTCAATTTTGATCCATGTCTCTGTAAATATTATGTTTTTATATACATATAAACCAAACCTACTACTACCCGATGATATATTTATTAAGGAAATACCAACAAGTAAGATTTCGATCATATTTTACTGTTAGCATCTCGCAGCGAAATGTCATGAATAAAAAAGATAATTAATAACCCAGCCGATCGACATTCTTCGATTTAAATGCGTACACTCGTGGGCGGCTTGTATTTGGATAGTGTCAGCAGAGTAATTCTCTAATTACAGAGTCTGTTCGTGATTGCCATCGGCAAACATACTCGACGTAGTTTCATTAATTGATAATGAGGGTTACAGGAATGTTCGCAGTTGTACGAAAGAATTTTGATTGAATTTTTGTTCGATCTTTTTTTTTTTTGTTGCTGTATTTTTTGTCGTTCTATATTATTTGTTCTCTTACAAATTAGAGCGACGAATCCGTCGGCGTTGTTAATTCACGTGCAAATACAATATATTACATTTCGAGGAGTATCAAGAAGTAGCAAGTATAAATACTAAAATATTCTCTGATCGTGTTTCTACCCTAATTAAATTTATTTATCATTACCAGTGTGCGCGCGCAGTCTTTGCGCGGGACAATCGTCAATATTCAAATGCGGATTGTGACGTTTGCTTATACTTAAAAAAAATATATATGTATACTATATAAAGCGCGACTAATTTGAATGTCGCCGATTGCGAAAGTCTAGGATTAATTATAAAAGTAGAAAATAGAATTTCTAGTTTTTGTCCCGAGCAAGCTCATGCGCATGCGCAGGCCGTGTTCCCTCTTCTACGCGTCTTCGTTAGCGATAATAAATAATAATATTAAATACTGATGTACAGTGTCAATGACTTAATTAACGGTGGACGATAATTATACTAAACTATATATGGCAGTGATCTTGCTACTATACATATTAATGCTCATTTACGCGAGTATGTTATTTATTTGTCAATGTGATGATGATGAGAATGAATTTTTGCGCGATTCCATGTGGCTACGTTTTAATCTGTTATTGTGAGAGAGTAAAGTTGCGATTTACCCGATTGGAGGAGCGCGAAGGGTAATATAGTTCTTTAATTCGTTAATCACGTTCGAATTCGAGATGAAACTCTTGGTTTTTTTTATTTTTTTTTTGTTCACGGCTTAGCATCTTTTGGCTTCGTTTTAAGTCTTACGTCTTAAAGATATGGAAATTATTTTTTTTCGTTTATTTCTTAATTCTTTAAGACGGATCTTTTTACTTCTCTCTAGTTTCTTCGCGATTAATCATCTCGCGTTATGGCACTACACCCCGGCGAGTTAAAACGTGACTCACACGTACGATTAATATTTTTGTTTTATAAATGCTGTCGATCGTACCGGAATTCACGTTAGAACTATCAGCTATTGAATCGGACAGGAACTTAAGTGGATATTGTGAAGTTCGGCCATGTCCGTCCAATCTCGTCTTTCTCCGCCTATCATAACGTTTCTTATGCATCCATTGAAGTGATCTCGTGTTATTAATGTTCCCTTCGGTGCTGATGCTGTAAGTAATACAACATTAATATATATATCATTTTAATTTTTAAATTTATATTCTAAGATACTATAGAAGAGGTTGGATTAGAATATTCTTACCGGGTAATCCACCAATGTACAGAGGACTAGTAGATGCTGTGGATCCTATAAAGTGATAATTTACATTGGCTGGTAATCCATATTTCTGATCTAATTCATCCACTTTCAATGCCAATTCTTCGTCATTGTAAACAGCCTGAATTCTATGCCATCTGTTGTCGCAGACTACATAGGGATTAGGAAAGTGCTGTTCGACATACAGTGGATTGTTGTCTCCCAGGTCCCCAGACATTATAACTTTACCATTGTTCAATTCTAAAGACATGGATGGCGAACCACCTGGTGCAGTAATCGAAAGAAGTACACCAGATAGTTCAGAGGTTCGAAACTCCAATTCAAGTTCCAGTACTGCACCCAATTCGAAGTCCTTCTCTATTAAAATATATATAAATTGTGTTAATAATTTTATACTACTCCGCTGTTAATATCTCAGGATTGTACATTGCTCTTTGTCGACTTACTGTAAATTGCATAAGCTTCATCCTGGAAATATGCACCACTCTCAACACTGGGGAAGCATTGGCCCACGTTGTAGGCTCTACTGGTGGAACCAACCATGTCGTAGATATTTCCGTTGACGCGTAATCCTCTCATACATCCTTTCAGGGTTTCCAGTTTGACAACAACTTGTTCAGGTAAGGGTGTACCGTTTTCTGGAAGGCCTCCTATGTACATCATCGATGCAAGTCCTATCTTCTTGGGGACTTTGATTGTTCTAGGCGATTGTGTGTCTACGACTAGTGTTAGCTTTCTGTCTTCGTGGCTGATCACTACGTGATGCCAGTTACCATTGTTGAATGGCGTTCTAAACAGGATCTCCTTCTTCTGTTTACTTTTTACTAACAATGACAGCTGACCATCACGGATGACAACCATAAGATAGGGTTTAGGTTTGAGCCCCTGAAATTATCAATGAATCAACTGATGCCGTGTGCTTTTTATAATGTTTTTATTACTCTTCAATTTTCTTACCGGTGTAATGAAGAGCAGACCGTTTGGATAGTACGTGCGAAAATCAAATTCAATTACGTATTTCTTCTCCCAGAATTTTTTGAAGTTTAGGTACAGCTGGGTGTGACTGTGAGGCTTGTCACCGAACTTTAGGGCACCCGGTTCTAGGGAATAGTACGGTACTTTTTGACAGCCTTCTGGCTGGGTTGACATCCCACGGGACAGAGATGCCGAGGGGGCGTAATTTTGAGGATCTTCACCCATACTAGGACCTGGACGACCGATTAGGGCATGATCGAAAGTGGTGGCCTCGTCGAATCTCAGTATTCTGTGATTAAAGGTGTATCAGTGATTATAGAGCTTGAGACAGTTGTATAATTTGATTTTTTTTGACTTACTCGTCATTGAAAATTGCATCCTTTATTGCACCGTATAAAGGTATACTTGTTGCCACTATTTTCGTATTATTAATCAAAGCTGGCAAACCACCAAAATATAAACCGCCATTGGAATCCGGTGCTCTTATGGCGGCGCCAGTCGGTAGTCTGTCACTACCTTGATAAGCATCATCGACTCTCAATTCTACATCCTTTCTTTTCTTTATAATTGTTACCGCATGATACTTTCCGTCGTTGAAAGTATTATTAGTCTGAACAATCATTTCCCCTTTGCCGGCATTCATTCGCACTTGAATCTGCCCATTGACAATGGCGACCGAGTAGTAGCTGTTTCTCTGCAAAATCATAATTTCATTTTGTATCTGGAAATTAAGAAAATAATTTCTTTATAAGAATTCTTACATTCGAATCCTCGTCTCCATTTTGAATATTGTTTAGTCGTTCCTCCTGGCCTTGTAATGTTGACAACAAAAGTATTGCTGTGTCCTGCATAGTTCTAAAAGTGAAATTAATGACGGATGAGATCTTCTTTAATGTGAACGAACGATGCTCCAAGTACCCGTTGCCGTAGAATCCGACAATTCGTAAAGGCTATAAAAAATGAATAGATAATAATTAATATAATTAAAATACTAATTTCAATATCCCACCGTTCAATCCCAATCCTTTACCTTATTTCCACAACCTAGCTCTATGCCGTAATACTTTTCAGCCATTGGATCGTATCCATCTTGTATAACAATGTTCGACATACATCCCAAGAATGAAACTTGAGATGGCAACATTAATTGATTATTTCGAAAGCTAGGTGGCAAACCCCCAATATAATATAGAGCTTGCGAAAGGTCAGGGATGTCATCCTTCTTAGGTTGTGGAGTCGGCGCTCCAATTTTTTTATCATTTTCACGTCCAACGCTGAGACGACATTTTTCAATATTCTTCGTCGTCTGGTACTGGCGGAATGCACCAACCTCTGTCCAATTTCCGGTATTATATTTGTGGGTCGATGACATTTCCATACTGACATTTCCGCCGTAGCCAATGTGCAAGACGACGCGACCCTCGCGTAGGTAAATCATAACGTGTTGACTCTGATAATGCAGAAGATATGGATTAATAATTAATATATATTTAAATCTTTAATTAACTTGATTTCTATATTATTCTCTAAACCTACATTGTTCTGGTTAATAGCTAAGAACAGCAATGCGTTTTCATCAAATGTCCGGAAACTGATTGATACTCCAAATATATACTTATTGTATGGACCAGTGGGAACTCTGTTGCGCACCGAATAGCCATCGCCATTAAAATTGTATGCAATTTCATTACCTTCATCTTTGGCGCTGCAGAAAATGAAAGTAATCAATAATGATAGGAGTATCGATTAAAAGCAGATTCATTGCTTTTTAATTGATATAACGTATTACCCCTCCATGCAAGCCTGACACGCCATGTCTGGTGCTGTTGTTACGAAGTTCCAAAGTCCAACCGGTCGTCCATCCAGGATGACCTGGTGAACGCAACAAGGTAGACCATTGCCAGCTAATAATTCCTTCGGTCTTCTTTGAGACTCAGGAATTCCACCAAGCCATATGCGATCGGTTGATATAACGTCAAATCGGCCGTATTCGGGATCTGTCGAGTTCACTACCGGTAGGTACCTTCCGGACGTGGAGGACTGTTTTCGCACACTAAGCGTGCCAGTGTTTCTTATTCTGTAATGAAGTATTTTAATTGTGTGTAAATTGATATTTGATATTTTTTTTCTCGAGATTAAGGCTTTTTTCAATTACCTTTCGGCTTCTATTCGATACCATGAATCGTCATTTTGTATGTGACCTGATTCGATGACTTCCGGATGAGTAATGACGCCTGTACCTCCTCCAACATTCCATACGAATTTTATCCTCCTGTCAATCATTTCCAGCGCTACGAAATCGTCCTGAAAGTCAAAATTTGATTCGTGATTTACGTAATAAGGTGATACGATTATTTTAATTCAAAGTTGTGTATATATGTGTGTGTATATATATTTATCTTACGTTAATACTGCTTGGTAGATAAAATAGAGATCCTTCTCTTTGATTACTGTCAACTGATAATGTTAGTACGATACTCGTGGTTGAGGAAGGTTGTAATATCGCGGGTCTGTAGGACCTGACGCATTTTTTATTTTCAACAGATTTCAAGGAGATGCGTATCTGAAAGAAATAAGTTATTCGTTAATAAAATTGAATTTCTTAAAAACTTTTTAATATTCAGTTATCGTAGTAGAGTCAGATACCCCATCAGCAGTATTTCTCGCTTCAGCAATCTTATTTTTTAAACTTTGTAACTTTTCAGCAAGAGTGTCATTCCATTTTTTAAATTCTGCTTGTCTCTTCACTGAAGCGTTAGTCAAACTAATCAGCTTGGCGTCAGCTTTCTTTATATTGCTCTGTGCTTCGGTTACTAAAACATTTTTTCAAGTCACATTTTAGGCTCTTGTCATAGATTATTTATACACAAAATTGATTTTTTAGAAAAACTCACGTTTTTCACTAGCTAAACTAATTTTCCAGTCACCCTCCCTTTTGAGTTCTTGCAATTTTGGTTTGAGCCTATTCGCTGTACCTTCTTTATAATCTTCTATCAATCTTTTTGATTGCTCAATGGATTCGATCACTTCGTCATTATCAACCAAAATTGTTTGGAGCGTTTCCTGAACTGTGTAGAATGCAAAAATTTATTTGACGCTATGAAAATAGTTCTAAATATTTTTCACTATTTCTTTATACTTACCCTTTTTATTTTCACTTTTGAGCTCACGTAATTTTACATTGATCTGATTATCTTTGATTCCTGTGCGATTCAAAGTATCTTTTAAATCAGTAACCGCCTGCTTTTGAGCTTCCAATTGATTTCGAGCTGAGTTCACTGGCTTTTCATGCTGCTTTGCTCTCGTCCATTGCTCGGATGATCTTGATGACATTTCCATTGCACTGTCTAACAGAGATTTTGAGTGAACGCCTCCAGGAAAGACCTGTAGCAAGAATCAATGATATCAATGGTAATTCATTAGTTGGTACAGGATAGTACCAATTGAAATAATTAAAAGGAACAAGTACCTTGGTGTACATATCATCTGCAGTTTCCTTAGCTTGTATCGCTGCAACTTTTGCAGTTTCCAGTGTGTCAACGATATTCTTATAAGCTTGACTAGCCTTTAGAGGATTAGCTGCCTCGTTCTTGGTCTCAGCAAACAATCTGATACAAATATAAGGTTCCTATTAAGTGATGTTAATTCTACAAATAATATTTTCAGTAAATACATTTATTTGTGTTCCCTCATTACCCAACATAACGATCGGCAAATTCAGACAAGTTTTTTGCATGCTCAACAGCTGGCAAAACATATTTTTCTTGATACTCATAATTTAATCTGTATAGAATTTCTTCTTTCATATTTAGAATTTCACTCCAGTTTAATAATTTTGTACGTAATTCCGGAAGGTCCTGTAAGCATTAATAAACGAATATATGCATATATGTATATGCAATAATTTGACGTACAAATTACACTAGCATAGACGTAAATTATACCTGAAAATTATTTTGGCTATCAATAAAAAATCCTTCTGCCTCGTCAATCAGTTTTTCTCCTTCGTCGGTCGTTTCTGTGATTTCGTTTTTTAATCCACGTATGAGTGAATACTGATAATTAGTAGCGCCTAATGTTTTGTTGATTTCATTATATAGCCCGTCGTACGTGAACAATGTCTCCATTGTACTTTCTATAATTGTTCTTAAATCATGTAATTTTCTCGAAGTGTTCAACGCATCTTTTTTAGCTTTTACCAAAGGCTCTGTCGCGTTGTACTGAGAATTCAGCCAAAAGATATAGTCGGTGACATCGCTAATAGATTGATTAAGAAAATATTAAATTAAATAATATTATAAACATTCAGTGGGCTTACAGAAAATCAGGACTTACTCAAGAGCAGCCTGAATATCTTTTGTTTTCTGTGATAAATTTACGGTTTTTAAATTATTTAATATTGCAGTAGCTTCTTTCAACGCTTTTTTCACTTCGATCTTCTTATCGTCATTTCCGTATTGCGAAAGCTGAGCCATAGTGTCTAATAAAAAAAAAAAGTTTTCGAATGTAATTACTAAACGTAGAGTATATGTATATCATTAAAAGAATTGGCTGATTATATATAAATTCAATGATCAAGTACCTTCCAGTTGTTGTTTCACACGTTCAATTTCGATGTGCGTACTATACATATTATTTTTCAAATCATCACTTTTCGATTTAAGAATGCTGGCACGCTCGGCTAATTGATTCGCCTAAATTAATTGATAAAAATAAAGAACAATTGAAATATCAATAGGTATATCGAGTGTTTATCACTAACTTTTCATCAATTGCTATCAATATCAATAAGATATCAATAGAAATAACGATAAGATATAATATCTCTAGTGTGATATATGCACGTGCTTGTTCGGCATAATTAAATGACGTATGATGAATATAATGGATCTTCTAGAGTTCAAACTGATAAGATGGGAACCAATGATTATGTTATATTTGACTAAGAGTTATCGTGAAAAAACAAGTCATGCATTACTATTCAGATTCTGATAGATTAGACAATTCCATATCGGATACACTTTTATATTATTTCTTACATTTCTCAATAAACCTTCTGCGTTTGTCATAACTTTCCTGTAATTATACCAGGGTACACTTTTCAATCTAGTCTTAATCAAATTTTCCATTTGAAGCTGTTCAAGCAATGCAGTTGTATTCGAGTCAACGAATGACAAATCTTCCCAAGGTGGTGGAATATAACCATTCGCAATATGAGTAGTTTCCAGTGCCAATGTGCTAGCCATCGCACTAAGATTATCAAGCAGTATACCGGTGCAATTGTCATTGCAGGCTGAAATGCATAAAAATAATATATATTCAAATATACAAATTCTTACAATAGTCATCTCTTCAATTTTCTAAGTACGTACAGGTACAAATGTCATTAATAAACACATGTCTAATTGCAGTGCAATGTGAACAATCCCTTCCAGTAGAATCAGGTCTGCAGTTGCATTGTCCAGTTTCCTCATCGCATTCATCACTTGCACTTCCAGCTAAATTGCAGTTGCAGGGTTTGCAACTGCCGCCAGGAATTGTAGGAAAACCATAATACCCATAGGAACACCGTTCACACCTTATGCCGGTATATCCTGTTCATATAATGACAGCATGGAATAAATATTGTTCAATAATTTCTAATGGCATGTGGAACAACGTGCAACACACCTGGTTTGCAATGACAAACGACATCATTGTATGAGCGTACGATGCAAGTACTGGAAAATCTTTTATCAGTATGTGGACACGGACAGGGTTTGCAGCCTCCAAAATCAGGATGACCATAAAAGCTATCGGCACAGACATCGCAGTGATTGCCAGCAGTGTTGTCTCTGCAATCCTAAACAAATAAAAAAAGGTTAGGTTCTTGTCATTGTAATTTTTTTATCTCATGACACTACAGATTTTCAATTTCTTTCTGGTCCACTGAATGCTAACCAGACAATATCCCGTTTCCTTGTCGCAGATTTCCGATCTCCCGTTACACTGACAGCGTCTCGCTTGGCCGATCAGATCGATCACGATCGTTGATGTTGCTGTACTGTTGTTGTACCATCGATAAAATCCTACGCTTGGATCTTGACAGGATGTACTGTTGTACTCTGGTGGGCATTTGCAAATCTCAACGCCCGCTGCCAACAACGGGGAATGCGTAGGCGTGAGAACAGCAGCGTCCAAAGTTGCATTGAGAAGTCTGTAAATATTAAAAAAAAGTATTTTAAACTTACATCAATCACTTTTTTAGACATTCTATACTTTCACAATTATGACTTACGTGACTTTCGTAAATTCCGAATAATCCGACGCTTTTAAAAGAATATGCTGCACATTTTGCAGCGTTACCATAAGAATTTCACGCGACACGGTGTAATCTGGTCTATTTTGTAATTGCCAAAGAGATTCGTGTAATCTATAACAATTAAAACAATCTCATGTCAATCAGATCATAAGAAGGGATACCGCTTATCTTATTGCGCGTGTCCCAATATTTTCTCGTAGATATTTTTCATATCTATATTTACCTGACTTCGTAATAATTATCGTTAACCGGCAAGTGAAGATAGTACTCCAATACAAGCTTGCCATTTCCCTGAATCTGCACAAGCGGATATTGAAGGTTGTTGCGCAAAATATCGCCACCCTCCGTCTTAGTAGCAAACCGTAAAAAACCACCGTAGGAGACGACCTTAAAATTTTCAAAAATCGCATCCTTTAACATTAGAGTCAAACAAGCAAAAAGAACAGCTTTATTTAGTAAATATTCTACGAGTGATAGAGGAGAGAGCAAGATAAGAGCAAAGGTTAGGGGAGAAAGAGAGATTAATTAATTCGATAAGAATCTTCGAGATTTTTTTCTTCTTCTTATTTATCTTTTTTTCACTCTCGGTCTCGTCGCTTCTCTTCAACTCAAGAGTCTTCTTGATAGGCAGGCGAACGTCGGAGAGCTTCTTAAAGGGGATTTACCTTATCTCCAAGAAAAGATTTGGGTAGTTGCCAGTAGAGTGGATAGCTGTAATACAGACTCGAGGGTAGTGTTACGTCACCCTCGGTGCCGGGGATGATCGTGAGACCGTTCGTCACGTTTAATCCTCCATTAAGAGACGGCAGGATGCTGGTCGAGCCAAATCTGTTTATCTGAAATATAACATAAGACATAACCATTCAAGCAACATTCTCTATGCTATTACTAAAGATAAAAGCCAACCAAAGTTATTTCTGAAGTGACACATGTTTTATTTTAAATCCCTATTTTCTATGATACATTAAATCACTAATAACGCTCAATAAATTTTAATCGCAGCAACGCTCAACAAAAGAGATTTTATCTTGCTGATATCTTATCAACATATTACAGTAGCTGTTTTCTATATTAAGTGCTTTGCGCATCAATGAGATATATCAGTAGATTAGAGTGAATCAGTGTGTTCGATGTTATTCATTAGATCCATTATCACTATTTTGTCAGTTAACCATCCGCACATATTTTTCTTTCAATTTAGCGTAAACAAGTGTATGAAAAAAAAAAATATGAAAAAGTTTCACTAGAATTACGTGTTATCATTTCAAGCACATTTCTAGCAAAAAACACTATTCGACAAATTGACTTTTCACTCGATGCACGCTGCTTCATCACGACACGTCATTCTACAAATTTTTCCTGAAATAAAAATTTCTTATCACTCACCATCACGTCATCGATTGCATCGGTTACGTAAAGTATACGTGGTTTTGGCAGCCTTCTCTGTCCCCACGACAAACCAGCTTCCTGACACAGAGTCGATCTGCCAAAGCAGAAACACTCGATGCATCCTTTTGCATTTTCTTCGGCAAGTCCAAATGTACCTTCCTTACATTTATTGCACTGCATACCCAGAGTATTATCCTGATAACAAAAAATCCGTGTTAATTATCACACTAAGAATTTGTGTTTTGAAAAATTCTAGAAATTCATTATTTATATATGTACCTTGCAAGGGCACTGTCCCCTCTCGTCGCACTCACAACTGCCGTCCCTGCATTGCAACGTACCTGCCACGTTGCACCTGCATGGTCTGCAACGTGGATAACCGTAATATCCTTTCGCGCAAAATTCGCACCTGAGTCCCCGGTATCCGTCCCTGCATGTGCATTGCCCATTGATGTCACACTGGGGTTTCGTGGACCCCGGAGTGCAGTCACATGACTTGCATCCAATACCAGGTACAAGTCCGTACGAGCCAGGCCGACAACGATCGCAATGCTCGCCGAGTGTCAAACTCGGGCAGATGCAACGACCGGTATCCGGATCGCAGATATGGCCAGTTTTGTCGCAGGTATCGCAGGCTATGAATAAGAAAAAAAAATATCAGCTTCTAATCGTCCGAGTGAGTATGGTAAATGGACTTATTGCAAGTTCAGGATTATTATTATTATTTAACAAGATTTTCCAGCGTCGTCGCTATGCTCTCCTTATGCGCTCTGTCTAATTTGCGGATCGTAAAGACGAGGCTTGCCGCTTGCAGTTTAACGATAGACGACAGCTGGAATCGTGAAATGTTTCGAGTCCCCTGTAATCTTCTTCCTGCATCTTCTCAAACTGGTCCAGTATATAACTATATGTTTATATTATACGACAGAGCTGCAATCTTCCGGGACGCAGTTTCTTCGTTTATTTGCATTTTATTTTAACCTTTTTTTTTACTTACGCTGACAACCTTTTTTCGAAAATCCATAATATCCAGGTAAACAGTCGTCACAGTGCGTTCCGCCTATGCCAGGCTTGCAGTAACATTGTCCTGTGTCTTCGTGGCAGGACGCGTTGTAAGATCCAAAAGAGTCACAGGCGCATGGTGCGCATCCTGCGCCGGCAGCCAAACCCCAATAACCACTCTTAAAATGAAATATGAATATATGAAATTAGAAATAAGATTTTTTTTACAAAATTTTCTAAATTTACGCTATCGCGTTCATCGGGCTTGGTGCATTACCTTGCAATGGTCACACGTTCTTCCGGTGACGTGTTGCCTGCAGTGACACTGACCTGTCACAATATCGCAAGCCACAGAGGTCGATCCAATGTCGTTGCATCTGCAGCCTGTAACAATAAAATAAGTAAGAGTTAAGTAAGTGCAACAAAATGTATTTATTATTAACGACGAATTAGAGAACCAAAGATCAATCGATTTTTTCGTTTAATATTTTTTTTGAGAATTAATAAAAATTTTAAATTATACCATTCCTCGTTACGATAACAATTATTCTTTTCCTTTCGTACATCCTTTCGTACTTTTGCGTGTCAATCATTCGAATTTTAACTCTTTTTAGAATCTGACTTAAGCGCATTCGGAATCGCCAAGTCCTGTACGCATGTAAATATATACGCCCTGTCGACGACGAATTGCTCGCTGTCACGTTGCCCAATTAGCGACGCGATCGGCGTGAATGCCGCATTGTATTCAAATGAGCGACACGTCGCGGCATACCTTGATGAGATCTGACGATGCTCGACACGTGTGAATATAATCGTATGGCACGGTGGTCCATCATCATTATCGTACGGCCTGGTCAATATCGTCATCCAAAGTTTAAATGTCGCGAGAAGTCTCTATAGAAAATTATGATTTTTTTTGTCACTATAGAAAAGTCACTATACAGGGTGTCTCGCTTGACTTGACCACTTAAAATATCACGATTGCCTTTGACGATAAAAGGGACAAATCTTTAAGGAAAAATTGTTCAATACGAAGCTGCAAATACTCCATAACTTTTTCTAGTTAATTTTTTTGAATTTTAAGATCGATTTTTTTTAAATAAGTTGACATATTTTGATTACAACAGTCTTGTAGTTGATAAAAAAAAAAGAAATTCAACGATGTGCAATCCGTTGGCCTTCATAGGATCTTGAACGAGACAATTGCGAAATTTTTGCCATTAATTTCAGCACTTGTTCGAGGACGGTAAATAAATGAATTTCAATTTCTGCGTGCATGCAATACGATTGCTAGAGAAGTACTTGAAAATTTAGAGAAATCGTTCATTTACCGTTCCAAAAAAATGTATTGAGGTTAATGGTGTATATTTTGAACACCATGAGATACGATAAAAAATTTACGTGTTTTATGAAAATTTCATTTCGAACAATAAACTGTGATACGAATTATTAATTAATTTTGAATTATAAAAATTTACAATACGTATAGTAACGGTACTATGTAAAAGTGTAATTGGATATTTTAGATGTGCCTTGGGTGCTGTGATATATTTAATAACAGGCGTGGTTTCACGCATAAATAAATAGTCGGTATTCGTATTGGTTATGGCGAGTCCACATGAAGCCACAGGGCCAACGGTACACGCTGTTATATCTTTCTAGAAGATATAACGAGAGTAACGCCTCGATATGAGGCCTGTAATTTTCGTCATTTATAAAGGAAACGTTAAGTCTGAGCTACGGGCGTAAAACTGAGAGTATTTTCAAGGTAGCATTACGCAGTAAGTGATACCTGACCAGTTTTCGATTTATATCGATCGACAAATTGCACGCTATTAGATATCAGCCTTAAGTCTGGACGCGATCGTTAACAGAATTCCAATTCGATCAATCGATCGCACAATTTTCGAAACTGCGCGAAATGCGGGGAAAAAGTAACCCGCCTTTGGTTGTCCGATTTCCTAACCTAGAAATTTCACTCGAAACGTTCGCTCGGAAAATTAACCAATTCACATACGTGCGCTTTTTCCAAATTATATGCGCCTCCTGCACAAAGTTAAGATTAGCTTCGTGGCAAACAAGATTCACGTTATTTTCCTCACGTGAACGGAAACGTCACTTGTCCATTAGAAGAATTTTTTAAAAATCCAATCACAGCCAACCTTTGTCATTCCTGAGCGACGGCGACAAAGTCGCTGCGGTGCGTACCGGCTGAATTCTTATTGGTCTGTAATTTAAAAATCTAACAGGAAGTTGCATGCTCTGTGGTTGCATTTTAGATTACGTCGGATGGGAGCGATGCACTTTTTATGCATTTCATTCTTGCAAGCCCTTCCTTTTTGGGCTATGTAAGCATATCAGCTGATAAGACGGATTTATTGACTCAATTTAATTCTGTCGTGAAGACCGTACATGGATGTAAGTTTACATATGCATATACAGTCGAGATAGTGAATATTTCGAATGATAAGAGTCACGGATATCAAGTCTCTTACGTATGTATAACTTTTTTTTTTTAATGTAATAATGACTCTGCTCTCTTATTGCTGTGCACTCACTGACTGTTTATGACACGATGACTCATCCAAAGCTCAACAATGATTCTTTGATAGAGATGCACCTCCCATCGATAAACTCCTCTTTCATCGGCTACGACATCAATTCTATTGATATTTGATGGACTTGTGGTAACAGTTAGAAATCTTGCTAAGATTCTTTGTTATTCGATATTTTTTTTCCTGACTGTACTTTATTTTGCAAATAAATGTACCTCGATCGACCGATAGGTTAAGTGGTAATAATTCCTTACTTCTTTCTTTTCTGCTCAGTTATTTTTTTACTATCAATCTGACAGCTTACTAACGAGATTATTTATGCTGATTTATGAACGATTTCGATTGGACAGCTAGGTGCGATATTTAATCGGATTTAAAGGAATCTTTAAGTCTTCTTTCCATCGGATTTCGAGTGTGGCGATTTACATATACAGGGTGTCCCATTTTAACTTAGACAGTGAAATATCTCGAAAACAGGGAGTTTTCGTAAAAAATTTTTGAGACAAAAGTTGTCGGGCTCAAAGGGGGCCATCTAGTGAGATACCTGAATTTTTAGCCTGGCCCTGTGAGGCTCAAGTCCATTTTTTTAAATGGGAACGCCTATTTTTTATTGCAGATTCGTGTTGTATGAAAAAAAGTTTTTTTAAATGGCAACAACATTTTTGAACCCGCACAAGTTTTCCGTTTTATCGAGACGAATTCAACCATTTCCTATTTTATGATTTTTTTCATCGATTTTCTATGAAATATTACACGAAAATGGAGGAAAATGTGACTATCTCCGTTCAGGCATTCTTAGCATACCTAAGCGCTCGAATATTATTTTTTAATAATCTGATCATGCATGAAATGAAAATGGTGGAAACATCGAACATCTCCTGCGATAAGTGTGCCCTGCACCTACACATGCAAAATATGAAAAAGAATATTCACGAAAGCTTCAATAAAGATAATCACATTATGTTTCATTTTCGTGTGATATTTCATAGAAAATCGATGAAAAAATCATAAAACAGGATATGGCTGAATTCGTCTTGATAAAACGGACAACTTGTGCGGGTTCAAAAATGTTGTTGCGATTTAAAAAAACTGGCTTTATGCTTTCAACATAGAAGCATAAATAGTAGAAGCATAAATTCTATTTGCATTGGCTTTCCCCCTTTGTACCCTACAACTTTCGTCTGACATATTTTGCTGTCTCGCTCTTCTTTAAAAAAATATTCAACCGTCCTGTTTCAAATGGGACACCCTGTATATAGCAACTTGCAAACACACCCATTGGTTTATATACTAGTATTCGATTTCTTGATTCTAATCTTCTCCAAAAAAACTTCTATTATTACGTGCAGGTGGTTTAGCAGCAGATACTAAGATATCTGTTGCTACGTAGTGTGTTATCATTAGTATGCATATATACTTAACTGCGCAATTTGTTATAAGTTATCAAGTGGGAGGGTACAATTAGTTGATAAAAAATTAAAGTCAAAGATTCGCAGAATAACTGATAATGGCTTTTTTGTAAAGACACGAAAGCAGATGTACTCCCAGGCAATGTCGTAGAGTTGCAAAATTACGATCGCGCCTTCAGATTTAATAAGGTTAGAGGAACGAGAGAAGAGATGCAGTTGGAAGATGACGGATTTAACGAGAGCGTGTTAAAGGATTGACTGTAAAAGCGAAGCGAAGTGCATTGGCTACTTTGTGTCGAGGTTTTCGTCGCCCATTGCGAGTCTCTTTATGGTTGGCGTTATCGCATGAAAGGCGACTGAGAATCGTCGAGGCTTCGCGCATATAAATACTTGCATACTTGTTGCATTCTTAGATGCACTATTAAGTCGTAATCCTGGGACTGGATTTTCCATGGGGATAATAATAATGATAATGGCTCTTAAAGACTGTAAAGTACTTTCGAATCTCATTAGAAGCTTAATTGGACGTCGAATAGAGAATATTATCGCTTTAATTATATATAGTGATTATATGCACTTTGAAAGCCAATGAAGACGTTTGCACGTGTGAGAACTTGATAGCAGCTGCATTTGTAGTTGGTTATGGTTTCTTTTTTTTTAAGCAGATTGTACATCTCGCGGCGAAATATTAGGGTGGTCATTTTTTTTGGGTTGTTTTTCTGTTTCTCCTAAAACTGGATGAAATTGCATTGGATAATTTGGCGAGTGCATCGAAAATTACCTGGCGGGCATTCAGCTTGGCGAAATTACCGGGAGCTGGATCGCTCGAACAACGAGGGCCTCTTTCGAGTCGCGATTAAAATTCACGAGGGCGTCTCAGGGCGAGCTTACACGAGAGCGAATTGAGTGAGATCTCCCATCGCGAGATACCCCCGTGATCGACGATATATATATTGCCGTTTGATCTTTTTTTTTAACCGGCAGAGGACGACTTATTTTTAATTTACAGACTGAACCGTGACATGTCGTATTTTGAGAATGAAGTACTGAGAAATGAAAAAAAAGATTTTCAAAAAAAACTAGGATTGTCGGCGCTCGTGTCGCGTGAATTCGACGTCGTGCAATTCGCCATGAAAAATTGCGGGAATAATCAAACCAGTCAGTATAATAATTGGCAGAAGATTTACGGTAGCGTGTGTGTCGATGCAAAATCCTGTCGCGCATTCAAATGGGCAGCATCTTTTCTGGATGCTGCGCTGTATCTTCGGGAAGGATTTTAGTGAAGTTCGTAGTTTAAAAGAGATGAATTAGAAAAAAGAAAAAATCTTACAAAAGTTAAAACCAAAATAAGTTAACCAAGTCGTTGAACCGAGTGCATCCAAAAGTGCATCCGAAAGTGCATCCGTGAAGTGGTCCAAAGTTTAATCCCATCACGTTTGTTTTCACGAAGCTGCGTAATCTCGCTGTTTACGAATTCCAAAACGCAGTCGGTTCTTTGATGGGGATCAGCAGGAACCACCGGTTCTTATTTATCTTTTTTATCCCTCCCATCCAAACTCTCTTTTAGGCTTACACGCGGCTCATTCCATGTATCCCGCTCTGGATGCACTGCTGTGTGCATAAATATGCATCCTCAACGCGCGAATGCATTTATGCTCTTGTATATACATATGTATTTATTTTATCCTGCTTTTTCTTTTTTTCAACATTAATCTTCTTCTCGAACTTATTTCGTTGACGTTCGACACTATTGAACCTCGTGCTGTTTTCGATGCTGGAATTGCTTAAGTCATGTTCACATGTCTAACATGCAACATAAGGAGCAATGTAAAAACTGACTTTGACTACGTGCCGACTTTTCAGATGCATCTGTTGCATAGGTGCAACATAATCTTATGCATTTCTTGTATGACTAAATGCGTGGGAGTGACTGTGAATTTCGAAAAATTGGACTTTTCTTATCATTTTTGCGACGATCCAATGCATATGAAGCTATTGAAAAAAATTCTATGAAAACCCGTCATCGCGACAGGAAGCAGTGAACACGATTTTATATTTAACTGTCTTAAATGAGGGTGAATTTTTTCACTTTGATATCACCAAGAAATTTCAATTGGCTATCAGCTATCACTAATAGCATCTATTGTGATATTTGTTTGTCGCATATTTATCATGCAGAAACGAAGCGTGGCATGTGCTTATAATCTCGATTAATCAATATGATACTGTGATAAGTAAATCTGTGTATGGGATCATTATCAGAAATGTTATTCCATGTATTATAGGTCATTGCGCAATGATCCTTATCGAAAATTAAATTTCATTACTGATAATTCAACTACACATATGACAGTAACATGAATATAATGGACTGATTAGAAAATAACCAAACAAGATACCGATTATTATCTGCATAACAATATTAAATGATGATTTCAGATTACGTGAAAAATAGGGTTTCCCCTAATTACGAATTTTCGTACCTTATAACCCTTTAACTTCTGATTAAAGTCAAAAGCAAAATGGCCGTCGATTCGTCGGATTCACCAGTTATGATAATTATTAATAGATAAATTTTAATAACAATGATATGCATCATGCAAATATAACGTATGAAAATTTTCCAAATATTTTCATTATTTTCGAAATATTTTTTTATTTATCTTACATTTTTTTTCTTCATAAACTTTCTTATCTTGACCATTCACTACGTCATCGTGCATTAATCACGTTCACCTCCACCACTTTCATCAAAGTCTCTATCACGTAGCCGAAGGCCATTCACACGAATGAAGGTCAGGTTGAGCATATCTCGTACCTTCGGACATATATAAAAGAACTTCAACCGGCGCAATCATTTCAAAAGCTACCACAATGATGACAGTAGCATCTCGACGCTTGATAGTTACGATTGTTACCATTATAGCCGGATTAGTTATCCGAGTTGATTCTGAAAAACAATGGTGGCAAACGACAACGCTCTACCAGGTTTATCCGCAATCATTTAAAGACAGCGATGGAGACGGATTAGGCGATTTGAATGGTAAGTAAACAAAAATGAAAAAAAATTGAAAATATACAAAAATTTATGAAATTTGAATTTTGTCCAGTTTCATTCATCAGTTGAAACCATTAAATTCTACCATATTTCGACGCGATGACACGATGAAAAAAAATTTTCATTGTTTTAAAAAAAAAAAGTGCGTCGCTCCAAAGAAAAATAGCATGCACATTATTTTTTTAAAATTTCTATTGCTAACCATAATCTATAGTTGCGTAATCTGACGTACGTCGACACGGCAATTGCGAATTCTAATAACATCCGCTTGTTGTTTACGTGTCATTTTGTCTAATTGCGTACAATAACAATAGATCGAGTTATACAATATTTATCTCAGTGTCGCGGATACTTAAAGTGTACTGTAAATAAAATTCTAATAAGACATTGACGATGTGACGTTAATCAATCTAAACCAGGTATCACGAGCAAGCTGGAACATCTAAACGACATGGGAATAGAGACAATATGGTTATCGCCATTTTTCAAAAGTCCCGAAATCGACAATGGTTACGACATCTCCGACTACTTAGACGTAAATCCAAAGTATGGGACTTTGGAGGACTTTGACAATCTAGTAGCTCGCGCCAAGGAACTTGGAATCAAAGTGGTTCTGGACTACGTTCCTAACCACACGAGTACGGAACACGAGTGGTTTAAATTATCCGAAGCCAGTGTCGACCCCTATACCGATTATTACGTGTGGCACGAGGGAATTCTGGATGCAAACGGTACCAGAAAACCACCAAACAATTGGTTGAGCGTTTTCAACAGCGGAAGTGCTTGGGAATGGAGCGACAAGCGAAAGGCTTATTATCTTCATCAGTTTGAAGTACACCAGGCAGATTTGAACTTCACTAATCCAAAGGTTCTTCAGGAGACGAGGGTGAGTCCCGATTAACGAATATTAATAAAAAGAATATTAATAAAATATTATAAATATTTAATATAATGTATATAAACAATATATTTTTTTCTAATTAGAATGTCCTCACGTTTTGGTTGGATCGTGGTATTGCTGGTTACCGTATAGATTCTGCACCTTATCTATTTGAGGATGCTGACTTCAGAGACGAACCCTTGTCAGGTCTCGATGGATATACTTCGAATGATTATTATTATCTGAAGCATTTATACACCAAAGATCTCATTGAGAATTATAACGTGATCCGGATGTGGCGAGATCATATTGATAATTATAATATCAAAGCTGACGATGGTCTACAGCGCGCTATGTTTACCGAGGCTTACGCTAATATAAGCATGATAGTTCTGTACTACGATTATGGATCGCAGATCCCGTTCAATTTTTTCTTCATCAAAGATAAGGATGGTGTCAATCTGGACACAAAAGTGACAGCTAGTGACGTCAAAGATACCATTGATATGTGGATGAACAATATGCCTGAGAATGGAACTGCCAATTGGGTCGTAAGTTTCTATCATGCTTTTGTACTGTGTGTGTGTATATATATGTATATATATTACTGTCATTATTTATTATGTAAAGAAATAGAATTGACAGCTTGTTAATGTATTTTTAGATCGGTAATCATGACAATAGTCGTGCAGCCACCCGTTACGGTACCAAAAGGATAGACAGTCTCAACTTCATTTTACTTTTGTTACCTGGTGTAATGACCGTTTACAATGGTGACGAGATCGGCATGACAGATACGTATGTAACCTGGGAGGAAACACAAGATCCTCAGGCCTGCAGCACTGATCCTCAGCGTTATCAGGCATTTTCCAGGGATCCTGAGCGCACGCCTTTTCAATGGGATAACTCTACGTCAGCAGGTGGGTAATCGGTTGCAGATTGAATTATATTATTTTTAAGTGGTATATATTTTGATTTATTAATTTCTTTTAGGATTCTCTACAAATTCCACCACGTTCTTGCCGGTGAACAAAAATTATCTTACACTGAATTTGGCGGCACAAAAGGCCGCTGATAAGAGTTACTACAAGAACTTCCAGGCAATCATGAGGCTCAGGAACACGGCGGTGGCTAAGAATGGAAATCTGACGTCACTTGTCATAAAGAAGCAGATCTTCGCGTTCTCCAGGGAACTGGATGGTCACGATCCATTAATAGTTGTTGTCAATTGGGGAAATACTTCGGTACAAGCCAATTTTGATAAATTTGTTAGTTTTAGGCAGAATCTCAAAGTGATTCTGTCTAATGTGGATTCTAATTTTGAAATTGGGTGAGTGATAAAAAAATTCGAAGTCTTTTTTTATAACCTCTCCAATGTCTTTATCTATGTTAATTAATCTTTATTTTGCAGATCCACTTTATTCAGGAGTGGCATCACACTGCCACCTCACGCTGCCTTGGTCCTAACAACATCATCTGGTTTTCTATGCTCTGGCTCAATGATTCTCTTACAAATTTCCTGTCTGATTAGCATCTTCCGGTCGTTCTTCAACACGTGAATGAAAATCGTGCTTGAAGTCTTGAACTTACCGAGACTTGTTATAAGCTCTTATAAGTTCTGTATATTGGTATAAGAAAACATCAGCTCATTAATCATTAGAATTCATAATACGCGATAGCACGCATGTTAGGTGTATATAGCGATAACGATTGTTCCTAATAATTTAATTTTTGTATGTACATTCGGCTAATTAGATTTTATTAATTTGACAGAATTTCGTGCGTATAATATAGGTATAAGTAAAGAGACTTTGCTAGGTCGTATTTATGAGATATCAAAAAGTTATACCATTAAATGGAATAAAATATCTCAGATATGAAATTTGTCTCTTTAATATTCATTGATGAATTATACAGGGTGAGCTACTTCAAACGTCGAATTCAGCTGGGACTTAGCTGTTGCGAAGTCGTGCTTCTTATCCAACTGGTAATGGTACCACGGTAGAGACAGAAGACGTTTAGAAATTAACATGGTTTAATACACCTTAAAATTATTCATAGTATGATAGCGAGTGGTTGTGATAACAATAAATAAAAGTTGTTAATATCGTTATCAGCGTATATGTGTTTCCGATTTTTAACTCCAGGGCCTCGACTTGGCAAGGAATAATAACCATTTAAATTCATCGTTTGGAATTACTCAAACTGCATGTATTTTAACGTTAGGATGTTTATTAAGTCGTATCTTAGAGAAAACGATGCATCGCGAAAATTGTTATGAAAATGCGTAACGCTTGAAATTCTGATTTTGCCAACGTGTAACTAACGATTTTTTTTATTGACACTGTATTTAAAATAACATTTTCGCGCTAGTTATGCATGATATATATTTTTAGATTTTCATGTTAGTCTTTGATTACGTGCACGAGCTGGAAGACCATATCTCCGTAATCTTCATGAACACCTGTATTAACCAATCAAAAGCTGCACATGAATACGTAGCTTTAAGACATTCTAGCCTAGCATATAGTAGTAGAAACTGTAACCTGCCGAAACTCAAATGCTGTGGCAATGATAACATCGGCATCTAGACGCTTTGCTGTCGCGATATTCGTTATCGTGGCCGGACTGGTTCTTCGTGTTGACAGTGAGAAGAAACTGTGGCAAACAACGACTGTCTATGAGATCCGGCCGCGATCCTTTAAGGACAGCGATGGAGACGGAATTGGCGATTTAAATGGTAAGGAGAACATGTAGAATTAAATTCTAAGCGGCACCATTGTTGTTGTATCACAAGTAAACTGGAATTTTGTTGTGAATGTTGAAATTTGACAAGGAAATTTAATAAACGTGTTCAAAAATTGAATTCACAGTAGCTAACATTCAAACTACCTATCTTTCACAGATGTCAGATGCTACTTAAATCTAATAATACAGTTTTATGATTATACACGGTGACTTATAAAGTAATTATACCTGCACCAGAGAGCATATTGAGCGAGTGGAAGTAATAGTGATTATGGTGATTGGATTGAATTTCCTACCTCGGCGCAATGAAAAATAGTGTGCCCAACTGAATTCACTACTACAACTGTCAGATCGTTGTAACAATAATGGTTCAATTTTATTGTAATGGGTTTTCAAGTACGCGCCATGATAGAAGTTAGTCCATGATGAGCAAACAAAGTTTTCGGACGCGACCTACACTGCCTGATGGATCTATTCTAGTGTTTCAAATGTGCACTTGGTAGTATAAGAATACAAAGGTAGTCCAGAGTTTATCATGTCCGTGATCACTTTATATTATCATTACGGTGCTCACATCCACGAATATTAAACGAACGATAAATTGCTCTGAATCCATCGAGAGTTTATGTTCCTTGGACCATGCGCATTAGCAGTCAGGATAGCATATCTCCCCTTTTCCTCCTGACATATACTAATTTATCAGTTTTAGTACGAATCGTGATTGACGCTGATAAGTCACTGAACTTCCAGGCAGTCACGAGACTCAGGAATATCGACGGTGGGTAAGGAAGGAAATCTGACGACACTTGTTATCGACGAGAACGTCTTACCTATGTCCAGGGAACTGGAGGGCTACGATCTGTTACTCTCCCTTTTATTAATTGGTCAGACTCTCCGGCAACAGTAAGACTTGATGAATTCGGTAACTTTATTAACGATATGAAAGTGCTTCCGTCGGACATTAATAATGACCTTAAAAATGATGATCTTTTCGCCACCGTGTACCGTCTGACTGAACGCTTACCTCAAAACAATTGCAAATCGTGATTCCGGCATGAAACTGGTGCACGAAGCTAAGGCGTTCCGCCAGTATCGGAAATCTGTCAAAAACCCACTGAAGTCTCCTCTCCCTATTTCCACGCCGTCAAATTGATTTCTTAGTATAGGAACTCTGTCCCCAAGGTCGGCTCTTTGCGACTCTTGAATGCGATTAGTGGTATTTTTTTTTCATGAGCTTCGTGGAATCGCGTTTGAATTTCCGATGCAGCTTCCTATTCACTTTGGACCCTATTACCAATGACTGGTCCCCTGTTTTGGAAATGACTGGAGATCTTCTGCTTCGCGCTTTGTCCTTATTAGAATTTGTTTCCCGGAAGGCAGTGATAGCATCTTCGATAGCGGACCGTGATATTTTCACAATTTTGGCAACACAACGTAGACGGGTGGAGGGGATATACGTTTTCCTAGAGATGAATCGTGAACACGACTTTTAGTGAATGCTGCCCAAAGAAGACAGGCGCAAATTTTTCGTAAAATTTACTGAGCTCTTTCTTTTTCGTTATTTGGAATGTGGTCTGAAGTATAAATATTTTCAAAGTGCCACATGATCGCCACTCGCACATGAATCGATAGTACGCGATTGTACAAACAAGAGTTCGCGATGGCCAAACTTTATTGCTGAATGTAACCAAACAGGAGTTATCAGCGAGATGTGAACCAGATAACCATTGGTAGCGGATTTAAAAATTGTGCCACTGTAGGAGACCTGAGCTGCAAACTACATAATATCTAAGTAGATTATTTTACTATTCATACTACTAAAATAAGTCCAATGATTTTTATTATACATATCTATATTTTGTCAATTTCCCAAACCTTCTCACTCGTTGTCATGTTAAATCGCATCTATATTGAGATCAAGCATAATCACTTGGCTAATACCAGTAAAGTAAAACTTGAAATATTCTAATAAATCTTGCCACGCATAGGCCACCTTAGTTTTCCACAGATGGACCATTAAAAAACCGCAGAAACTTGGAAGACGCAAGAAATTACAAAATTCTATCAGTTGTACAAGAACAGCACGATATGTACTTTCAAAATTGCTTTTTAACATTAGATTGCTAAGTCTAGGTAATTCCTTGCTAGATACTGATTACGCACAAGTGCTGAAATATTATTTAATCGCGTAACTTGTATGAACAGCTGAATAACGAAATAAAAACTGCGCATAAACGATCCAATTTGTATAAATAAGAACACTGTGATCTGCCGAAACTGAACTATTGAAATAATGGTGACATCGGCATCTAGACGATTCGCCATCGCGATATTCGCTATCGTAACTGGACTGATTCTCCAGGTTGATGGTGAGAAGAAATGGTGGCAAACAACGACTGTCTATCAGATTTGGCCGCGATCCTTCAAGGACAGCAATGGAGACGGAATTGGCGATTTGAATGGTAAGTAGGACACGTA